>JAVXUO010002733.1:0-213240 GCA_033065855.1 Escallonia rubra
TTGCGCTCTTTTCATGTAGGGAGGAAATGTTTCTCAATCGGATCTTAATGGGGCTCCCGTCAATGAAGCGGAGGGTGAAGAAAGGAACTACGATGAGCAGGACGCCGCTTGGACGATGACTTAATATACTGAGCTTTAACTTAAGTAACACAGTTACTAGTCAGAAAGGAGAGATGAAACTGGAGAGGCTTAATGAGAATGAGGAAGAGAAAGTCGTTGTAATCCTAAAGATTTGGCTTGTGACGGGTCTAACAGTTTAACTATGATTATCTCCTAGTAAAATTCTATAACATTTTCAAAAAATCAATTTGATTCTAGGACCAAAGTGGTTGGAACAACTTTCTTTGAAGAATCCCCAAATGTTTATGGCATTCTTAAGATGCGGTATTTCGACCGTAGAGGGTTGTCGGAAAGAACCAATAAGGTAATTAGTAACGAGTTGACATACCTAAAGAGGAGAGTAGAAGGAACCAAACAGGTTATAGCAAAAAAATTCCCTTTTGAAGTATCTAAGCCTTAACCTTAACGACCCAATAAAAAAAAATTATAAGCTCATAATGACTACACTTGTAGAATTAGTCTATCACCATCGATTAGGAATTACATGCAGAGAAATAAAAAATTATATCTTAACACTGTGTTTGGAACTAAATTCTTTTGGAATTTCAAACGGAATTTGGAAAGTTATTGGAATTGAAATGAATTCTAATATCTAGTTTGGAACAAATTGGAACTCAAATCCACGGATTGCACGACAGTACAGCTAGACATTGAAGAATTTTGAACCTTCTTTACATTAGGATAAGTCTAACCATGAAAACACAAAGAGGAAATAAGAAAACACCAAAGGATTAAACTAGTATATATGGGGGCCGATTCTTATCTACCGGTGGAGAAATCCTTATTTCTCCACCTATAATCTAACCGTCCACGTATAATAGCGACTGGCCTAGATCAGGTTTCTTTATTTTTCACTCAATTAACCGCCCCTCTTTATGGCGATTAGTTATTTTGGTAATTTTTGCCCCAAAAAGTCCCTCCTCGCAGATCTGCTTCTCCTCTCATTCATTAGACTCTCTCTCTCTCCTCCTTTTCAGCTTCTTTTTATACCTCACCCACCACCATCACACCTACAGCCCACCATAACTTTACCCATGACCATCCGCCATAATCATCCCTAAACCAGCCACCACTGTTCTGGCGAACCACCACCGCACCCATGCCAAACACCACCATACCACACAATCAATTTTAACATATCTCTACCATTGACGGATTTGATAAAAGAAAAAAAAAAGCAAATGCATATAGATCTCTTGCCGTCTCTAATGTAGTGACGATGACGCTCACAACTTGGTGATAGCGGTGCTAGCGAGACGACGATGGCGGCTTTGTGATGGGCGGTGGGGTGCTTTGCCAAGGTCCGTGGTGGTGTCTGCATCGCCTCTAGGTGTGGGCATAGACGCCGTGTCGTCCTTTAAGCGGCAGCGCCCGGCAGTGTGGGCTTCCGCCATCAAATCCCACCGCCACCATCAACCTTAGCCCTGCCAATTTTAATCTTCTACCTTTATTCTGCTTCATTTTTTTCCTCCTTGAGAGTTAGATCTAAATTAAAAATTTTAATGTGTCTTGCATTGCAACTAATGGTGTTGGGCTTCGATCAAATGATGTGGTGAGTCTGATTGGTGGGTGATGGGCGTTGGTGATGGCGACGCTGTGAAGGAAGTGGTAGGTACGTTCCTGGTAAGTTGTTAACAGTGATGTGTATGATGGCGGAGGTGGTGGGACCGTGGTAGACGTGGTGGGTACTTTGGTGTTTGTAATGGTGGTGGTGGTCATGGTGGCCGATGGATGGTGATGAAACAAGTTCAATTATCTATCTTGAAAGAAATTTGAGAGAGAAGAATCAACAAGTTCAAATCATACATGCCAGAGTTTGCTACGATGAGAGATGGTGCAAGATCAGGTGGAGAAAGATAGGGGTCGGCCCCCCAGTACATACATTCATGTATATAGATATGACCTCACTCAATTTACCTTAATCAGTTATGCATAACCTTCTGGTGGTGCTTCAATTAGCTTTGTGATGTCATTCCATCCAAAACCACTATTGCGCCTAAACACTTTTCTTAAGAGTTTTCAAACGATTCGTTACCTTATTTTTCTAGTCAAGCAGGTATTCATCCATTTGTCGCGTCCATGCTAAGTAAACTGTTGAACTTTTGTCATCCTCCTCAATTATGTCCATTGTCTTGCCTTGCCTGTCAAACTATTTATTATGTACATGATTACATCAAACTGAAAATGTAAATAACTTAAAATAATTGCCAAACCTCATATAGGAATCAATCAAGGGATGAAATGAACGAAAGAAAATGAGGAACGACATTACAATGAAATTCTAATAACACCAAAGTTAGTACAATCCCCAAATACTAGCAAGCCTCCTAACTACATTAGAAGAGGAATAAAAATCCGATCAATTTAACACGTTAACATCCCACATTCTCTTTACAATGTGTTCCCAACCGATTCCGGTCTCACCCAAAGGCCCACTGGGGTCCCAATTACCATGACACGTCCGCACAAGCAACAGTCAATATTCAACGCTCAAAACCGGTCAAAGCATGCACGCTCAAGTCACGTGCACTTCTCATTTTCGTTACGTGACTTCGTCACGAAGAAACTCATCCATGCGCGACTGCTCATCACGCTTCGACCGTCGCACTTAGCCCGTCGCCTGTCGGCGTGCCATGGCACTTGCCCAAGGAGGTTGGCCTTGGCCTCCCCCTTGGGGTCGGCCTCGGCCTCCCCTTAAGGTTGGCCTTGGCCTTCCCCCAAGGGTTGGCCTTGGGCCTCCATCCTTAGCACCTTCACTACTCTTCAAGGGACCATGCATCATCCGCGACCCCCATCGCCCGGACTTCACTCCGCGACCACGTCGCCCGGACGTCACTCCGCGACCACGTCGCCCGGACTTCACTCCGCGACCACGTCGCCCGGACGTCACTCCGTGACCCCCGTCGCCCGTCGTCTGGACGTCACCTGCCCCTGTGCGCCAACTCCGCGACGCTCGTCGTCCATCGCCCGGACGTCGTCTCCGTGACCCCCGTCGCTGGTGTCTGGGTGCCGCACTCCAACACTCCGCTGCGCCCGTGCGCCGTGCCACTGATACATCCATGACCCCAGGCTCTCTGTCACACTACTGTGCCCCCAGCACCATACTCACTTCATCGCGCCCATGCGCCACAATCATGTTACATGCCCCCCGGGCACCACACTCATTCACCACACCATGCGCACCTTGCCTTGGACGTGGAACATGCTTTGACCCACTCTCCGGAGTGTACATCATCCTGTGAGGATAGGCGACTCCTCCGGGACACTATCTCCGCCAGGGAGCTCTAAGTGCTTCGGCGTGAAGACTCCCCTTCTGCCAGGTAGACGGCTCCTCCGGGATGCTACCTCGGCCCGCCAGGTAGACGGCTCCTCCGGGATGCTACCTTGACACGCTCCGAGTGCTACGGAACAAGGACTCACCCGTGGGGATAGGCGACTCGTCCGGGATTACTATTTCCGACAGGGAGCTTTTCAACTCCCCTTCCGCCAGGTAGACGGCTCCTCTGGGATGCTACCTCGGCCAGTCGAGTAGACGACTCCTCCGGGATGCTACCTTGACGCACTCCGAGTGCTCCGGCACAAGGACTCACCTGCGGGGATAGGCGACTCCTCCGGGACACTATCTCTGCCAGGGAGCTCTAAGTGCTCTGGCACGAAGACTCCCCTTCTGCCAGGTAGACGGCTCCTCCGGGATGCTACCTTGGCCGGCCAGGTAGACGGCTCCTTCGGGATGCTACCTCGGCCTGCGGAATAGGCGACTCCTCCGGGACACTATCTTCGCCAGGGTGCCTGCGTGACTGGCCTACGTGCTCCGGCACTGGGGGCTTGCGTCGGCACCCCTAGGGACTATGACCCCCGGGTCACTCCGAGACGGGAGCAGGTCTTCGGAGGGCATCGCGCCTAGTTCACCTGACAGGTGGGGCATCGGGTCTTCCCCACTGCTGCCAGGCCTGTGGGACTCTGCAAGGGCTTGGATTGGTGGCTAGATCAAGGGGGTTCTCTGGCCATACTGACGCTGTGGGAACCAGTCTTTCCAGACAGATATAGCGACGCTGTGAGGAGCAGGCCGGGTGAATATGCGATTCGACAGTCCGTGGAGCACCGACACCCGTGGACCCATCGATGACGTGTCACTCTCGGGGAGCGCCACGTGTCAGTTAATGACATCATCATCTCAATCTCTATAAATAGAGGTCTTGAGAATACATTTGGAGGACGGTTGGACATTTTCAGAACATTTTTACTTTCTCACTCTAGAATTCTAGAGAGAGAAACATATAGGACCTTGACTCTGGACCTAAGCATCGGACTGTGACTGTCGTCGTATATTCATCCTGCGCTATTGCCCTTGCAGCACTGCCACCCTCAGGCTCTGTCTGGGAAGCCCTTGGTCTCTGCCCTTGCTCCACCCTTGCCGTGTCTCACATCAACATACTTGGCATCTGACTCGGACTGCATTCCTTGTGGCACTTCCACGTGGACTGCAAACCCACTTTCCTTGGCATCACTATATTATCCGTCTTTATTACGCCTTGTCTACCATCATCACATACATTGACACATGCCTCGTCTTGTTCTTCAACCTCCGGATTCAAGAGCTCTCGATCAACTTCTGCTATGAGTGCTTCATTTGGACCCACCCCATAAGATAATCGCAAAATGCTACAACATGGCTTGTTTAATTGTTGAAATTGCTCGATACCAGTAGCTAAAATTGGAAGCTGTGTTTTTAACACACCAAATGCTCTCTCAATTGCATTGCGCAATGAAGCATGTATGCGGTTAAAGATCTCTTTGCAAGTTTTTGGTGCATGCTACGAGTATTCCTTCAGATGATATCGTGTTCCTTGGTATGGTGCGATAAACCCATACTTTAACATAAACCCGGCATCAGCTAAATAGTACCTTCCTACACTGCACATGGCTTCCTTTTGTGTTAAGGACTCATACCGTATTTGTCATATGCTAACCGGCTTTCATATTGAAGTCCTTGTTCCAGCTTTGTTTTCTTCTTCTTGTGATTTTTTTTCTTTCTTTTGAACCCAATTGTATATAGAAGATAACTTGAACATAGATCGAGTTACAATTCTAACATATTTGATAAGATTGCATACTATTTTGTATTGCTTTTAGTCTTATGAAGATTACATACTATTTTGTGTAACTAAGCAAGTAAACCACTGTATTCCTAATTGGGTGAGAAAGGAAAAAAAAAAACTTGCTTCTTCACGCATACATATAACTTCATTTCTGTGTACAAAAAGACCGTGTAAGTAATTTATGAGTGAGTTCATTTTTGTGGCAAAAACAGCTTAAATCTTTTTAGTTCACCGGCTCCCTCAACCCCCAACACCCTTCCACAACGAAATTTTCTGGTTTTGCTCCTATTCTTCAGTCTCCTTTTCCTGGCTTCAAGGAGGAGTTCTCTGGTTGGTTGTGACTTTTGGACTTGTTCTTCTTAGGGGCAGTTGTTCCTGGTCAAGAGTCTATTGCTATGTCTGATATAAAAAGTTTGTTGTTGGGTATTTCCTTTCTCAATTGGTTGGGTAGAGGAATGAAATATACTTCTGCGCAATCAATTGTAACAACAGTATTCGTTGAATATTAGCAATAGCTTACAATTAACAAAAATTGCCCCGATTTAATTTCGGTCGTTATGCAAATAATGAATCAGTATTAGGTTCAGAGTTCGGATCAGTGCATGCTGATCCTGATTTCTTTCTGGTGATGCATCTCAATTTTATGTTTTTTCTTTTTTGGAGGTGTGTTTGCAGAAGTCATGGTGATTGTCGTGTCTTCTTCCTCTGGCAGCAACATCCAAACTGTGTTGAAAGAAAAATTTATTGTTATCAAGTGGAATCATTTATCTGGTTCTAATTGACGCAAATAATATCCAAGTACTAAATCTGCATCACCCTCTTGTTTTCCACTATAGTATAACCCTAGGGTCTATAGCGCATAAATTTTCTGCTGCCCCCATATTTTAGCGATACCAGCTGCCTTTTCGTGGGGGCTGCCTGCAACGACAGAGGCGGGTACTAACCAAAGGGGGAAAACGGATACTAACGTAACAAATAAACCATATAAAGTAGGTGAGTTTTTGTGGGCAAGTTGGCCAGCCATAGGAAACCAAATCAATGGCTACATTAATATTGCTCATTGGAACCATATCAGTGTTTGTGGTCTATGTGACAACATTGCTTCTTGTCTGAAAAATTTCGTAATTTTCAGGTTCACAGCAGCAGCTCTTAACTAGCTGTTCATCAGGGGGCTGCTAGGCTGGTGGTTGGTTGGTGCGGAGGCACTCTTTTTGGACATAGTTGCATACACGGGATACACTTCCACAGGGATGTGTTGGGCTGTTCTGGGAAGGATTATCTGAAACCCTTCGTATTACTTCTTGATACCTTGGACATGTTTATGCATGGGAATCTTCTTGGTGAAGAGAGTGAAAAGAGGTCTATTTGCTTAGGTGAGAAGTCATGATAGGAGCAAGCATTATTTCCGTTTGCTCTTCATTGCTCTCTCTCAGTTACCACTTTATATTTGGCTTGGTAACATGGTTCGTAATTGGTTTATCTAGACCATATCTTATCCTTCAGGCGGTCCGAATCGATTAATGAAACTGAATTTTTTTTTTTTTTACTAGTTCTGAGTACTATTAGTGGGAACGCCCTGGTCCTTGCTGAGTAGCAATCTGGGAAGTATATAATCTCAAATGATTGTGATGCTTCAGGTAATTAGATACAACTCAAGGAAAAATGTACAGGGACACTATTACTCACATTCATGATTTTCATTGTAACAGAACTGTTTTATTCAGTAAAAATACCAACTCCTCCATGGAACATCAGAGCAGCACAAGTTATGCTATTAACGGAGACATTACTTGCAAACACATTCCTAAATTCACTTCCCACCACCACCTACACATTCTGCTGCTGCTCTTTGCCCTCCATGGCACAACTGAACACTCGCTGGACAGCTAAGGCAATTATGTGCTAGGCTGCCCCTGATTCTCACCGCACTATTGGTAAATTGTGGTGGGAGACCTCCAACCAGGAAGTTGTGATCCAAGAACAAGTTTCTCCACGGTCTGCCCAACCTCTCACCATATTCCGGTGGGATTCGACCAGAAAACAGATTACTCCCAACATTGACTGTAGTTAAACTCCCGTAAGTGACTAAAGTCACAGGCAAACGACCGTGCAAACGGTTTGCATGCACGTCAAGTACTTGAAGCTGCGTGGCACTGTCGGAGAATCTGATCACTTCCATTGTTGTGAAGCGGTTTACGGAGACGTTAAGGCGACTCAACTCAGGTAAAGTGAGGATTTCGTGGTCAATGGAACCGGAAAACCTATTGTCGCTCAGATCTAGTGTTCTCAGGTTTTCAAGCCTCCTAATCGATGAAATGTGGCCAGAAAGTAAGTTGTGACCTAGCAACAGTGTTCTTAAGTTTTGGGGAAGCTGTGGCAAAGTACCATAAAGCTGGTTACTACTAAGATCTAACGTGTTTAGCTGCCATAACCCAGCTAGGATAGGGATTCTACCTGAGAATTCGTTGTTTGATAAACCTAAGAGTGTCAAGCTCCGAAACCCAGAAAGCTCGCCAGGGATTGAGCCAGAAAGCCTGTTTCTTGACAAATCAAGACTGCCAATCTTCTTGAGCCTATAGATTCTGGGTGGTAGGCTGCCACTGAAGAAATTATCAGCTAGTAGAAGTCTGGTGAGCTTTACTAACTTGGAAACTGAACTTGGTATTGGCCCTCGGAACTTGTTGTTGCTAAGGTTGAGTACAGTGAGCTCTGTTAGGTTTCCAACTGCTGGTGTGAGGAACCCCTCATACCCATCTCCCTCGAGATCAATTACTGTTATCCGGCTACTTGAATTGTCTTGAGGAATTGTACATAATATTCCAAGAAAATTTGCGCCCATGCTCTCACAGGGATCTGTGTTGAAGTTCCAAGAATGAAGAAAGGAAGATGAGGTGATCGAGACAGGATCAATAGACTGTTTGATGGCACGTAGAACTTGAACATCAGATCCTAAGGTTCTTGATTCAGCGAACAATGGAATCAGAGTCAAGATAATGGCTATAGTGATTGTGTTTAGGCACATAAAGAGTACGGATGGCATTAATCTGGCCATTGTAATAAGTGGAACCTGATTTAGCCCTTGGATTGGGGTTACATAAGCTTGTTAAAACTCCTTTATATAACTATAGATTAAGGTTTATTCCAAAGCTTGGGCATGCAAGATGAATTTCTCAAAGTAGGTTGAGAGTGTGGTATTTGCTGTATGTGGTGGTTAGATCTTAAGTAGTCATCTCTATCAGCTACAAACTGCAGTCCACCTTCTTCTGGCGTAAATATACAGGAAGACAGATTGTTCAACAAGAAAAAGAGAAGGAAAAAGTTGTGCTGGGTGTAAATTTTGACCTACTTCATGTTGGTCATTCTGTTTTACATGACGTGCTAATTAACCTTTTAACTATAGAGAAATTGCACTTTGGCTCCTTGTATTTAGTACGATATCGCTTCCTCATGTTCAAAATGTGCACCAAACCTATCCTCACAGATTGTTCAACAGGAAAAAGAGAAGGAAAAAGTTGTGCTGGGTGTAATTTTGACTTACTTCATATTGGTCATTTGGTTTTGAACAAACTTTGGCTCCTACCCGGGTTGTAAGAATCTTCCTTCAACCCCATGTATAGTGACAATTAATAGTCGCTAAATGTTTCAAGCGACTTTTCTTCTAACACTTTCAGCGACAATTATTAGCAACATTTTTTTAGCGTCACTAAATAAAAGCCACTAGAAACATTTAGAGACAATTGAGTGTTGCTATATAAGGGGTAGGAGGAAGATTTCTCTAACCGGAGTAGCAGCCAAATTTTTTCCTTTGGTTTTACATGACATGTGCTAACCTTTTAACTACGGGAAACTGCATTCAACTTACCCTCACTCTAAAAAATTGTACATATAAGACGGATTCTATCAGACTTAACCTTACTTTTGGGCTGAAATTGTTTGGCGCCCATAATCATCATATATTAAAGACCAAAATACTCTTTTGACCTTATATAATTCAAAATTAGCTATGTACTAGCTAATATGTCCGTGCAAATGCACGGGACGTGATGCAATTTGATTTTAGTGCTAATTATATATTTTGATATAGCCTATTTAGTTTAAAATTCCAAAAGACAGGAATATAGTTAATTTCAAAGGCAAAATGAGTTTATTCATTTATAAATCTTAAACGTAATAGTTGACATTATTCAAGCATGTAAGTTTCTCTAATAAATTAACCCACTGCCTAGTAGATAAGAATCATAATAAAACAAAGAGAACCTTTAAGCTCAAACTTTGGTTATAGACCATTTTATCATTTAAAATTACTACTAAGGGAAAAGATGTATGACAAATTTCCTCAACATGTTGTTTTTATTTTTTTTTATCCTCATTAATTGTTTTGTGTACATAATCTAGTAAAGAGTATTGCATAATTTATATAACGACAGGCCTAATTATCTCTTTTAGTGACAAAAGGGTATGGGCTTAACGAAAAATGCTGTAAATTTAGTTGCACTTTTTCTCTTTCTTTCTTTTTGTATAAAATATTGGCAAATCAACATATATCCTATAGTCACACATTATATATTCTTTTATGAGAAGTACAATATTACATGTGCTTTTTAGATCAGTACATACCATCAAGAAATTGTTCAAACCTCAAAAGCAACCTCCTAACCAAAGAGAACTTTTTGATAATTGTACATGAGTACAAAAACATCGTCGTGAAAGAAGCTCCTCTACTGAAAAGATTAAGAGTTCCTAGTCCGAAGATAGATTTTAGGGTTAAATACACGTAGGTACCCTGGAACTACCACAAAGTCTCACTTAAGGGTCCCAAAGTTTAATTTTTACACATAAAGGTCTGAAACTACAAATTTTTAATAAGTGAGTACGTTCGTCCACTTTCTTAACGATCCAAGCTTTTCTGTCAGGGGCATTTCTGGGTTTACATATTTGGGTTTCATTGTGAGACAGAGAGACGGTGAGAGAGAATGAGTTTGTTTCAGGTAGGTCTTTAGTACACAGGAGTTGAATTTGCCAAAGGAGATCGCGAAAAACGGAGGCTAAAGCAGATCACGAAAAATGGACGGAATTGGCGTAGGATTCGAACCGGCGGCGAGCAGTGGGTGGTATTTGCCGGAGGGTGTTGAGCAGTTGGGTGGTCGTTGCCGGAGGGTCTCGCCGGCGGTGGAACAATAAAGAACCGGATTGCAGGTAAGGTTTTGGGTGGTCGTGGGTTTGCCGGTAAGGATCTGTGGCGGTTGGTGGTCGTGGGTTTGCCGGGATCTGGATTGATTTAGTTCGCCGACGGTGGCTATTGGTGGTGGCCGGCAGCCGGAAGTGTGCCGCTGTGGTTGTGGCCGGCGGTTGGTCGTGGTAATGGGGATAGCGGTGGCAGGGCCACTGCCGACAAGGTCCCCAGACAGTTTTGGTCGATGGTGGATCGTGGTGATGGGGGAGCGGTATTGGTCGTGGGTGGATCGTGGTGATGGGGGAGCGGTGTTGGTCGCCAGACGATGTTGGTCGGCAGTGGATCGTGGTGATGGGGGAGCGATGGCAGGGACAGTTGCCGGCGTGGTAGCCAGACGGTGTTGCCGGCGGTATTGGTCGTGAGTGGGCGGCTTTTGAAACACCCAAATATGGAAACCCAAAAATGTCCCTGATGGAAAAGCTTGGATCGTTAAGAAAGTGGACGGATGTACTCACTTATTGAAAATTTGTAGTTTCAGGCCTTTATGTGTAAAAATTAAACTTTGGGACCCTTAAGTGAGATTTTGTGGTAGTTCCAGGGTACCTACGTGTATTTAACCCTAGATTTTACAATTAAACGTGCAAGTTTTCGAAGAACTAAACCTAGAATCATCGTTGATTAATATTTACCAAGTGTGTAATTAGCATTCTCAGCATTAATTGTCCCATTATCATATACTAACACACTAACACCTTAGCACACTAACACCTTAATGCTACCAATTTCGTTACCATAACCTCCATTATTCTTACAAACCGTTATTGTTGCTACGATCTTTAGAGTCGCCACCGTTACTACCACTATCACCACTTATGTTGTATCACTACTTGCATTTACATGTAAGACTCTCGCAGACAACCATCACCATCTCATGCCACAACTACTACCATCACCAATAATATAATATCATTCACATGTGCAACATCAATTGCACCTTTACTGCTGGTGCCACATCTACCTCCATTTTTTGCTAGCATTAAAAGTCGTAATGTTCGTAATTGAGTTAAAAGTTGTCTTAGATTGCATTTACCTTATATTTTCTTTTATTTTTCAAACTTATTTGATCGAAACTATTTATCCCAATATATTTTATGTATATAGACGCGCGCGCACACAAACAAATTCAATTACATCTTGTAATTTAATTTCAAAAAGAATTGGTTCTAAATCAAGTGTAACATGTTAGCCTTAAAAGATTAGTGCATGAGACTACAAACTTACCAAAAAGCTTACGAAAACATAAGATTTACTCAAATGTTACTTTTAGCAATTTCAACATAGCAAATGCTACTCTATCTAGGAGTTTCTAAGCCTTCTTTCATTATTCTAGAATCAAATATACGACAGACACTGCAATTAAATATATAGCAATAAGTCAATACTTAATGACACGATGATTTACCAAGTACAATATATAAATATAGTCTCCAAAAATTCAAACAACTTGATTATGTTCGGAACATAGTTTACATTAAGTTCTTCAAAAAATTAGCTAGAACAAAATTGAAATTATGACCAAAGGTAGAATGTTTGGTCAAGGTGTCAATGTGTTTACACTTCAAATGTTTCAATCATTTGATACAATCACTTAAGCCCTCAGTCTACCTTCTCAATTCTTTTAATCAACGGATTTTATCATTCTCTTTTCTTTAAGCAATCCAGATTATTGTATTTTGTGAATCCAACATCTTTCTTAATCCACTAAAATTAATCCATGAGAGCAGGCAGTGAAAACCAAATATAAGTAGTAAACATTTTGAATATATAAATTATAAATATTTTAGAAGAATCTTTATAATCACTCTATTTCTATTCTTTCATAACTTTTAGCAACAATGGTGAAATGTGGGGGTTTTAAAGCAACAAACGGAGACCGGAGAAGCAAAATATAAAAGTCTCTTAGGCATTTAGTTTTGCCAATATATCATTACATATACATGCACACCGGAGCAAGCATATAATTTCAACAAATAGATTTTACTACCCTATCTCTTTCTAATAACTGATTAGTGTCTTTTGTCAGCCCAACAATATATTTTTAAATTTGATAATAGGTGGCTGAACGTTGGACTCAATATTTTTTTATTACCATCTACTTTGTTATTGAATCGAGAGAATTGACAATTGCACCTTACCTTTTACCACCTAAATGGTCTCTTTGTAGTTCCATGCTAATTAGCTTTATATCTATATTTTTTTTTGGTAAACCGACGGAATTATATTAATTAGAAGACAACGTTACACCAATGTTCCGAACTTCTTCCAAGTTTAACAAAAGATTGGAAGACGAAGGAACAAAACCACAAAAACTACAAAAGAAAGCATCGGCCGCAAGATTATGGGCCGCATAATTAGCTTGACGAGGGGAAAAAACAACATCCCAGCACAAAAATCTAGTTAAAAGCTACCTGGCATGCAAAATATATGATCTTATCCTCCAGCCCGGGGTCAACGATTCGTCCTGTAGGAGCTCAATAATTCCTGCTGCATCACCTACCAGGGTAATATACTGCTTACCTTGGGAATGAGCAGTGCTAATGGCCAACAGAGCCGCGCAAGCTTCTGCTTCTTCGGGGTGAGAGGTGAAGAGAAGCTCAGAGCACCCAAATTCAAAGGAACCTTCGGAGTTCCTGCTTACCATTGCTGCGCATGCTCTGTTACCTCGGAGGGCCGCATCAAAATTTAGTTTAGACCATCAAGGGAAATGAGGTTCCCAAGCTAACTGGTTTTCGTTGTATGATGTTGGTCTCAGAGAGCATCCCAAAAAAGATTTGGGCGATGAATTGATGGAGTCCGCCAGCTTGTTGTGATTGAAAGGTACTTGCTGGTGAACAAGTTGGTTCCTACCAAACCAAACCATGTCCAATAAGCAGGCTGCAAAGGTGGTGTATTTACTCTTTTCTTCAGGGTTTCCAGGGGGGTTTAGAATAAAACCCAGCCATTCCACCTGAGAATTTGCACCAACTAGGGGCCTGCAGCCAAACAAAGAAGCAGCCCAAATAAGTCGGGTCTGACTGCATTCCAAAAAAAGATGAGTGGTCGTCTCATTGCCCGATTCACAAAGAGGACACAAGATGTCAATCTCATGGAGTAGCTTTGCTAAGTTCACTCTCGTCGGGAGAAGATTCCAGGCTATACGCCAAATCATGACTTCGTGTCTCTCTCGAATTTTTGAGTTCCACAATATCTTCCAAAAATCTGTTGGAAAGATAGGATGTGGCCTGAGCTTGTGCTTGAAAGCCGTGAGATAGGCAGACTTGGTTGTGAAATTTCCTTTCGGGTTTGGGGTCCAAGCTATTAAGTCTTGGGATTGATTTGGTGGGATTCTAATCTTTCGAATGGCTTCCACTGTCTCACTGTCAAAATTTCTTTGGAGTTTGGCGATGTCCCAGATTTTTGTATTCGGGTAGAAAAGGTCCACCACCAAGTTAACATGATGGGACTCAGAGCTTGCTCTAGCTGGAAAAAACCCCTCTTCAGATGGGATCCACCGATCCTTCCACACATTCGTGTCTTTGCCGTCACCCACCAAGACTCCTACACCTTGCTCGAGAATAGTCCGAGTATTACAAATGCCTTTCCACATCCAGGAAGCATTGCTTTTCAGTTTATATTCAAGGAAATGGATGCCTCTCAAGTACTTAGAATTCATGATTTGAACCCATAAGCAATTCGGGTGCTTTAGGATTGACCATCCCAGCTTTGCAATCAAGGCCATGTTAAAATCTTGCATTCTCTTAAAGCCCATACCTCCCACAGATTTTGGTATGCAAATTGAATCCCATGCTTTTGGGTGGAAGTGAGCTTTAGCATCATCCTTGAAGCCCTACCAAAAACGGCGCAAGCATCTATCTAATTTTTCAGTGATACTCTTAGGAAGGATGAATGTCGACATCACATACGTTGGTATTGCCATCGCCGTGGATTTTATGAGTGTTGCACGCCCAGCTTGTGATAAAACCTTGCTTTTCCAGCTTGCTAGCCTTTTCTCCACTCTGAACACTATGTCTTCAAAAAGTTTGCTTTTGGGCTGATTTGTGAAGATAGGTAATCCCGGGTATTTAGCCTCCTTAGGTGCTCTTCTCAGCTGAAGGATTCTACATATATTGCTGCTCCTATTGTGGCTGAGATTTTTGCTGAAGTAAATTTTTGACTTTTGTTGGTTTGTACACTGTCCCGACCATGAGTTGTACGTATCCAAACAGTTTTGGACAGCTTCAGCCTCCCTGTTATTTGCCCTGCAAAATATAATTAAATCATCAGCGTAGAGGAGGTGGGAGATAGTTGGGCTGCCCTGACTGGGTTTAATTCCATGTAGGGATCCATTCCTTTCAGCTCGAAGAATCAATCTTTTAAGAATTTCAGATGCAATGATGAACAGATATGGGGACAAAGGGTCGCCTTGACGTAGCCCTCTTTGCGGTCTGAAGTAACCAAAAGGAATTCCATTCAGGATGGTGGAGAAACTAGTAGTCGAAATGCAATTTGTCACCCATTGGATCCAAACTTGTGGGAAGCCCAGATTATGCAAGATTTTGATGATGAATGGTCACTCGATTTTATCATAAGCTTTCTCCATGTTGATTTTTATTGCCATTAGCCCAGCTCCCTTATTTTTTCTCATGGAATGCCAAATCTCTTGCAATGATACTGTTGTCATTGATAAGTCTTCCCGGGACAAATGTAGATTGCATGGGGGAGATGATTTTTGCAAGGAGGGGTTTCAGCTTGTTGGCCAAGATTTTGGCAAGGACTTTGTAGACGACATTGCAAAGACTTATTGGCATGAAGTGCACAGCTTTGGTAGGGGGCTGAATCTTTGGAATTAAGGCAATATTTTTATGGTTGAGCTCATTTAGGGGGGAGTTCAAGCTGAAAAAGGATTGGATAGTCATACATACCTCAGGCTTGATAGATTCCCAATAGGTTTTATAGAACAAGGAAGGCATTCCATTAGGCCCAGGAGCTTTTAAGTTGCTGAAATTCTTCAAAGTAGCGGTAATCTCTTCTATCGAAGGAATCTGTTGGAGAGAAAGAACCTCAGCCTCTGATAGAGCATTTGGGATTAGACCGTTAAGATCATCAGGGATGGAAGGGTTTGAAGATTTGTACAGATCCTGGAAATTTTCATTGAAGCACACTTTCCCGCTATTATCTTTTAGGAAATCAATGTGATTTTGTCTTCTCCTGACGATAGTACTGAGGTGGAAAAATTTTGTGTTACGGTCTCCATCTTTGATCCATTGGAGTCTGGACTTCTGGTGCCACAGCCATTCTTCTCGAATGCAATGTTCATCAATCTGTCTTTTAAGATGACCTTGGAGCTCTATGTTCCTTACAGAGGGGACTTGTTGTTGCACTGAGTCCAAATATTCTGACAGTCTTTTGATTTGAGACTGTATGTGACCAAAATGTGTGGAATTCCAACTCCTGAAAGCAAAACTTGTGTTATTAGTTTTCCGACAGAGAACAAATTAGCTTTATATCTAATTGCTAATGAGATAATTATGTCATGTAACATATGATGTCACAAAAACAAACTACTAATCAACTTTATAAGGAATTCGATATCATATTGTCCTCAGGTTGCCTTAACAACAATAAAAACCATGAAAAGCATATTGCATGCCGTTGACCATATCTAAAATCTACTCATATAGATTAACATGTTATCATACTTGTAAAACTTTAGGCTCTTAATTATTAGCTGTTGATGTTTCTTACATTGGCTTGGGTTCTTGTGAACATAAGTGTTAGGTTTGGTTCAATCTTTTATTGCCTAACTGATAGTATGCATACTACATCAAGGCATGACTATTTCAAACATTTTTCTTGTTATCTTTTTGCTTCCTGCTAAAGATTTCATATAAATGAAGATTCGTGATAGCATAGGTAGGAGTAATTACATAGAAAACCTCATATTTAGGTTGCAAATTGTATAAATAATAGTCAAAGTAGATCCGAACGCATATTCAGCTGAATTCATATATCTATGTCTAGAATATTCCAATACTACTTTACATCTACTATGCCTTATAGAAATTTTGACAATAAACAGTTTTGGAGTATTGAATTAAACTAAAATCTGAATAGTACAAAAAATTAAAGAAAGGCCGAGAAGCCGATAACAAAAAGTTAAAAATATAATTTACATAATAATTGACCTGAATCACTAATACCTTTTTTCGAATGTATTAAAACCATGTTGTCGATTTTTGTCAATTCCTAATGACCCATAAAATACTCGTTAATTGATGCTATTTTATAACTTTATCTGTAAGGGATCCTTGTGGTATATTTCTTTTTTCACGTGTAAAGGGGTACATAATATTTTAAACGTACATGTCAAATTTTAGTAAGTTACATTGACAATGAGATGTCCTTTGAGCAAGACAACATTAGTTCTCCTATTCATAGATATTCGTTGGTAAGTTTAAACTTTTTTACTATACAGTAATGCTACAAATAACGTGAAGGCTAACTTCCCATTTTGTAAATCCCATCTCAACCGCTATTCGGTTCGTAATTGGCGGGCAGCAAAATTTAGGGTAATATTGATCACATATTCGTATGCAATCGTAGGAAGGTCGTATGAACTACGGGCTAGGATAAGAATAATTAGGAGGAAATGACTTATGAACATTATATATGCAGGGACATACTTTGATGGAGGCCCAAGTGAAGAAGGCACTTCGTGAGGGATAAAAGGGAAAATAATCAAGGAGAGCAACACTGTAGAATTAGAAGGCTCTTGACACCCAAACTGATGGGGTTTGCTTACCTAAATGGTTCTGTCCAGTGAATTACGTGCCACAATCATACCCGTTTGCGAACATTTGTCTCCCTCTGCATATAGTTATTGACCTGACTTGTGTAAGGCTTTAAGCACCAGTGCAGCAATAAAAGAAAAAGAAAGAGAAAAAGATTGAGTTTACCGTTGCATGGTGGTCTGTCGAGTGTGACAACTCATTCGTGATAATGGAGAGAAAGCAAGAAAAAGAAAATAGACCATGGTTTCGAAGTTGATAAGATTGATTCATGGGATTTTTGTCATTGATTAAGACACTAAATTAAAGTTACACATAAAACTGTCTATTAAAAGAAGAGTCCAAGCGAACTGGGGGACTCTCAGGATGAAAGTTGCAGCTGATTTGGTACAAGGAGAAGACTCCAAAAAGCTGATGTGTCATAAATATGAGAATCCTAAGAGCTTATGTGTCAAAGTTTTAAGAGACGTCTTCAGCTATATATATATATATATATATATATATATATATACATACTAGTCCAGTAACCCGGGTAAGACCCGGGTCGATATAGGTAACGACTTATGTATCCGTACGTTTGAGTGTCAGTATATTTTGGTAGAGTTAAGGTTTGTTATTTAGGCATTATGTCAATCATTTTGAACTAAGCTTTATTTATATTCGCGTGAAGCGAACCACCAAATTCAAAATATGTCACATTCATGCATTTCATATATAAGTATCACTATTAAAAAGAAACTTAAAAAACATAAAAATGAAAAATGTTCCAAATTAGTACATATCGAACTAATTTCACATTTATTATGTAACGACCCGGTCCACGGCCCCACCACAGGGCATTGCCTCCCTCAAAAGGGCTAGCCAAATAGGTACTTATGAGTTCATAGGCAGGGTCTTATAAGACCAATTGCAAACTCTTCCACAACCGATGTGAGATATTACAATCTCCCCACCTTATTCCTTAGCGTCCTCGCTAAGGCTCGATCACACATAGCCCAGAATCTTCCTCTCTAGCCAATGTGAGATATACCCGGCTCACCCTTCATTGCCCCAACCATCCTCTTGATGTGGGATATATCGGGGCTTGCCTTCGTTTCCCCCAACCATTGGCAACCCGACTGGACAGCCCAACCCGAGCTTTCGAGAGTCGGCTCTGATACCATCAGTAAC
The DNA here is from genome assembly GCA_033065855.1 of Escallonia rubra. Classification (NCBI taxonomy): domain Eukaryota; kingdom Viridiplantae; phylum Streptophyta; class Magnoliopsida; order Escalloniales; family Escalloniaceae; genus Escallonia; species Escallonia rubra. Next base: position 18,390 of record JAVXUO010002733.1, read on the forward strand.
GACCCGGTCCACGGCCCCACCATAGGGCATTGCCTCCCTCAAAAGGGCTAGCCAAATAGGTACTTATGAGTTCATAGGCAGGGTCTTAAAAGGCAAATCACAAACTCTCCCACAACCGATGTGGGATATTACATATTACTTTTTTGAATATCGTAAAATTACAAACGATAGTTAAAGATCATACGGTTCTTTTTAAGTAATTATTATACTACTATGTGATTGAGTAAAAGATATGTCAAATGAATAAAATTTTTATCCACATCTAGTTTATTATATAGACTATGATAGAAGGGGTTGCAATGACTTAAGGTTAAATATATATATTTTTTTGTTCACTTCCTTTATTTTTTTGCTTTGTAGATTATAGATTGAGTTCTAATTTTATAATATATTCCGGTGATTATAGTAATGCCTAAGTTCTAATAATTTCATTTGGTTCATTAAGAGTATAAAGCAATTTTACATCCTAAATTATGAGCTACAACATTTTTTTAACGATTACTAATGTTTTTCATATTTAAAGTTTGTTTAAGTGCTAGTAATCATATTTTGAAGTTTGTTTAAGATAAATCGTAGTAAAAAGTTAAGTGCTAGTAAAGTTTGTGCTTTTCTTCATTATCTTTGAAGATTTTATTTAATTATTTTGAGGTCAATTTTGTGACACATCATAATGTTTGTTTTCGAGTCCTTTTCCTTTTTTATCCATATTTATCGAAATTATACATGCATCATGATTATTTACTTTAATTTATTACTAAAAAATTCATAGCTATTGTTGTCATAGTTTTAGTTTACCTTTTATGAGTAAAAATCCAATTCTATACTTTCTAAAACTCTACCTAATCAATGTATCAATATATTAGGACTTAATTTTAACTATTAACACCTTAAAATTACTTTACGCTAACTAAATACAGACTGAAAAATATGGAAAAAATATAAAATATTTTAAAAATTAAGTCATATCACTTTGTACACTAATTTCGAAAGATCTTAATTTGTAAATTATTTATCTTTGATTTCATACATGATTTGTTGTAAATGTTTTCCAATTTAGAGTTTGATGTTAATTTTGCAATACATTATCATGTTTATTTTCGAGTCTTTTTTCTTTTTTATCCATATTTATCAAACTTACACATGCTTCGTGATTCTATACTTTGATATATTATTAGAAATTCGAAGCTGTTGTTGTCATAATTTTAGTTTACCTTATATGAGTAGAAAACTAATTATACATCTTCTAAAACTCTACAATCAATGTATCGATATATAAGGATTTAGTTTTGACTATTAACACCACAAAAACACTTTAAGATAACAAAAGAAACACTAAAAAATATATAAAAAAATAGTTTTAAAACTTAAGTCATATCACTTTGTAAATTATATTCAAAAGATCTTGATTTGTGAATTATTTATCTTTGATTTCATATGTCATTTTTGTATTTTACGTTTGTGAGATTTTTTATTTTATTTTAAAAGTACTTTTGAGGTGTTAGTAGTGAAAGTTAAAACCTTATATGTTGGTATATTGAATAAATAAAGTTTTAGAAGGTGCTTAATTGATTTTTTATTCTTATAAAGTTCATTAAAATTATGCCAATAAAGAGTCACGATGCATGTGTGACTTTAGTAGGTAGAGGTTTTTAAAGCACTTTGAGGTGTTAGTAGTGAAAATTAAGACTTTATATGTTAGTATAATGAATAGGTAGGGTTTTAGAAGGTGCATAATTGATTTTCTACTCTTATAAAGTTTAGTGAAAGTATGCTAATAATACCTGCGAGTTTTTTAATAATAATTATAGTAAGAGTCACGATGCATGTATGACTTTAATAAGCAGAGGCTTTTAAAGTACTTTGGTGAAAATTAAGACTTTATATCTTAGTATATTGAATAGGTAGAGTTTTAAAAGGTACATAATTGATTTTCTACTCTTATAAAGTTAATTAGTAAATTATGCCAATAATACCTGCAAATTTTTTAATTAAAAATTTATAGTAAAGAGTCATGATGCATGTGTGACTTTAATAAGTAGGTGTTTTAAAAGTATTTTTGAGGTGTTAGTATTGAAAATTGTGTGTCTCTAATAAGTAGAAGTGAAAAGGGAAAATATGATATCACAACAAAGAGTCATGGTGCATGTGCGTCTCTAATAAGTAAAAGTGAAAAAGGAATGTGATATAAAATTAATTAAAAGGTGCAGAATCGATTTTCTACTGCTATATAGTTTTGTAAAATTATGCCAATAATACTTGCGAATTTTTAATAATAAGTTATAGTAAAGAGTCATGATGCATTTATGACTTTAATAAGTAGAAGTTTTTAAAGTATTTTTGAGGTGCTAGTATTGAAAATTAAGACCTTATATGTAAGTATATTGAATAGGTAGAGTTTTAGAAGGTGCAATATTAGTTTTTTACTCTTATAAAGTTTAGAAAAATTATGTCAATAATACCTGCGAATTTTTTTTAATAATAAGTTATAGTAAGGAGTTATGGTGCTTGTGTGTCTCTAATAAGTAGAAGTGAATAGGGAATGTGATATCAAAATAAAGAGTGATAGTGCATGTGTGTCTCTAATAAGTAGAAGTGAAAAATGAATGTGATATTAAAATAAACACGATGACGTGTCGTATAAGTAAAAGGCAATGACGTGTCGTAAAATTAAAAGGGGTAAAAAGGGAAGAGAACGCTAAAAAAAGCTTATGTGTCGCCTCCATAACGCACAACGCTTCGTCTACTATATATTTATATGATATGATATATATAGATTAATATTAAAATTAGCTATGGATTTACTTCTTTCACTTAATTAGCTATCAACTTAATTCTAAATTTGTCATTTCCTCTACTAACCGTAATTCAAAGGTCAATTTTGAATCACACACATAGTTAATTAAAAATAGAAGCACCTTATAAACTTTGAATTGCAGTCAAATAGAGCAAAGGTCAAATTTTGTAAACTTTGAGTGAATCGCATAATTATGAAATAATAATTCATTTCCATTTTATAGATTCTTTTTTACAGTTAAAAGGAGAAATTTATATTAATATGTGACAAGCCATCCCGACTAGTGGAAATATTACATAAGTATTTTACAATGCTAAATGGGAATCAAAATATGGAAGCTAATCATTGTCCACATATAATTATTCAGATCTGAGGGTATCTAATCCGATGGTGCTCCAGGTCATAGATATGTCGGATCTTGCTCTATATGCAAAAGTGGCAAGGTCGGTTGCTTCAGTCAGTAAGCGTCGGCTTACTAATGATATCCTGCAGAAATAGAAATAAGAGTAGGCATGGCGAATATCATACATAAGTGGTGCTGTTGCAATAGTAATTGTTCCCAACTATCTTGGCTACACCTATAGGCCCACTGGGGGTCCCAATTCTCATGACACGTCGGCACATTCAACGGTCAACTTTTCAACGCTCACAGGCCGGTCAAAGCGACACATAATCAAGTCACGTGTATTTTCCCTTTGTGAAGCAACCTCGCGTCGTCTTCACGACGCCCATCGCCCGTGGTCGCGCGCTGTTGCCGCGACTCAAGTCGCCCGCGCGCCGGCTCCGCGACTCCCGTGCCTGTCATCTCGACATCATCTCTGCGACCCTCGTCTCCCCGACGCCATCTACGTAACCCCCGTCGCCCGGAAGACATCTCCGCGACCCCCGTCGCCCCGACGTCATCTTCGCGACCCCCGTCCCCCAGACGACATCTCCGTGACCCTCGTCGCCCGCGTCCGTGCGATAGCTCCGCGACTCCCGTCGCCCGCGTACCCTCTCCGCTGCACCTATCACCCACGCGCTAGCTCTGCGACTCCCGTCGCCCATGCCCGCGTGTCGCCTCAACGACCTCTAGTGTCCGCGTGACAACTCTCTGACAACCGTCACTCGCGGTCGCGCACTGTCATCTGGGTACCGTCTCCGTGACGACTAGCACCTGCACGCCCTCTAACACTCATCGCTGCGCCCATGCGCCGCGCCACTTTCATACGTGCCCCGGGCACCAGACATCGCCTCACGACACTCGTCGCCGCACCCATGCGCCATTCTCTTGATATGTGCCCCGGCACCAGGTATTGTCTCGCGACGTTCGTTGCCGCGACCACTCCCCACAATCAATGTCTCATGCTGTAGGCACCGCGCCCGTGCGCCACAACCATATTACATCATTCCGGGGGGCTCCGCTCGTAGTGCTTTGGTACGAGGATCCCTTGCAGTGGGATGGACTCGTTACCACAAAGTCATCGCCGCCACGGGATGGGCTCGTTACCATAAAGCCATCGCTGTCTTCATTCCGGTGGGCTCCGCTCGTAGTGCTCCGGCACGAGGACCCCTCGCAGCGGGATGGACTCGTTACAACAAAGGCATCGCCGCGGCGGGATGGGCTCGTTACCACAAAGCCATCGCCGTCTTCATTCTGGGGGGCTTCGCTGGTAGTGTCTGGCACGAGGACCCCTTGTAGCGGGATGGACTCGTTACCACAAAGTCATCGCCACCGCGGGATGGGCTCGTTACCACAAAGCCATCGCCGTCTTCATTCCGGGGGGCTCCGCTCGTAGTGCTCCGGAATGAGGACCCTTTGCAGCGGGATAGGATCGTTACCATAAAGCTATCACCGTCTGGGGTGACTTGTATGACACTAAGTACTGAGTTGTGACCATGTCCGCTCATGTTACCGGTGATTGTCGGCGCCCCAGGACGATGACCCCTGGGTCACTCCAGGACGGGAGCAGGTCCTTGGAAGGCATCGCACCTAGTCCACCTGGCAGTTGGCTACAGAGGCAACCCTCACCGCTGCTGGGTTCTCTGCGCGTCTCTTGACGTACCTTGTGGGATTCAGTAAGGGCTTGGACCGGTGGCTGGGGCAACGGGCTTACTCTGATCATGCTACCGCGGTGTGATCAGTCTTCTCAGACAGGTAGAGAGATGCTGCGTGGGCAGGGCAGTGCGGATTTGGTAACCGGCAGTTCGACGGAGAACCGGTATTTGTGGACCCCCTGGTGACGTGTCACTCCCAGGGGATGACACATGTCAGCTGATGACACACTCATGACACATGCGCACTTTTGCCTATAAATAGTGGACTTTGGAACTCATTTGAAGGCTCTCTCATTTGATATTTTCACTTTCTCTATCTAAAATCCATTCTCTCTGTAATTCTAGTGAGAGAAACACATTGGGACTTTCGACATTGGACACCTGACGTTGTAACGCTGACTTGGACCTTAGCTTGAATTATCGACTGCCGGCCCTGTTCGTCGTCGCCCTGTCTGCGCAGTGCTGCCAGCCCTCACGACCTGTCTGGGTAACCTTGCTCTCTGCCCTTACTCCGCCCTCACTGTCTCTCACTTTGCATACTTGGAAGCTAACACGGACTGCGGCCTTTTTGGCACCTCCACGTAGGTACGAACCCACCTTCCTTGGAATCAGTAATTGTATACCAATGTACGACTTCTTCTCCAACACTTTCCACATCTTCCGCGTCATCATCTACGACTTCTTCTCCTACATGACGTGTTGTTGGAAGAGGAAGATCGTCCTCCTCGTTGTTGACCTCAACAGGGAACAAGACAGGTGGTTGGTTGGCTTGAAAGGAGTCTAGCTCACTGTCATATGTCATATGTCACTGTCATATGTCACGGGCAATTTCTTGGACTTGATAATTGTATACCAATGAGATTTGGGATTGGCGACGTCCTCCGTGTAAAAGACTTGTACAGCTTGACTAGCAAACACAAAGGGCTCGTCTGATGCAAGTCTTGACTTGACATTGACATCTACAATCCCTTGAGAGCTAACACGGATTCCTCTACTGCATGTGACATCGAACCACGTACACTTGAACATTACCAGGCGGTTTTGGGAACCCAGATATGTTAGCTCAACAATCTCATCTAACTCTCCGTAAAAGTCCATGCAATTCTCGGCATAACAGTCGCCGTTGACCAAGACTCCACTGTTTTGGGTTTGTTTTGTTCGGTCATCATCTTTTACGTTAAACCTAAACCCGTTGATGATATAGCCTCCGTAACAGGATGTTTGTTTGTTAGGGCCTTCAGCTAGTAATTTCAAGCAGGAGGCCACTGGTCTATCCATTGACTGAACCTATTGTAGATGACGGTAAAAATTAAGGATAAATCAGTATACTAATTGGCCACAGAACTGTATATAACACATAATATAATTTCGTTAAACAATCTTACACGCCTTTTGAACCACTGTACAAATTGTGATTTCCGATGAGATTCAAGTCCAGCGGGATCAGTGATTAAAGATTCCGCATCGAACTCACACTCACTACAAACCAATATAGTTTACTTGCTTAACACACACTTTCAATTATGTACAACAATGTAAGTGAATTAAGACTTTAACTTACTCAACGAATGCCGAAACTTCATCGCAATTTAGAAGGGCATATATTGTTGCAGCACTGTACTCTTCATCCGTTAGCCATCGAGTATACGTTCGGCCGAACGGACTACCTGACTGCTTGAATATTGACAATTGCCCTTCCAAATTTGTGCTTGATCCGGGGTCATTTCGGCCTAGTTGATTTAACCTTGTACCAACATCAGACTCGAAATATTGACTACAAAAGTTTACAAGTTCTTCCATTACGTAAGCCTCCGCAATTGAGCCCTCAACCCGAGCCTTATTACGGACTTTTTTCTTTAAATGGAACATGAACCTAGAAGTTTAGCGAATCGAGTTAGGTGGAATATCAATGATAACAGGTGTCGCATTAAGTGTAAACGAACAACTGTAACAATTTAAAGATTACCTCTCGAAGGGATACATCCACCGATATTGCACGGGTCCACCCATCTTAGCTTCATATGCCAAGTGAACAGGCAGATGCTCCATTGAATCAAAGAACGAAGGTGGGAAGATTTTCTCCAGCTTGCAAATCGTCACCACAATGTTCTTCTCAAGCACTTCCATGTTACTCACCCGGATCGTAGAAGAACATATATCTCGAAAGAAATGAGATAATTTAGTCAAAGTCTCGCAAACAATCCGTGGCAACAGTCCCTGGAAGGCAATAGGAATGAATCTCTCCATGAATACGTGGCAGTCGTGACTCTTCATCCCTTGAAACTTGCATTCCGATACATTGCAACAACGAGATATGTTGGACGCAAACCCATCCAGAAGCTTCAAATTCTTAACCCATTGACAGACCTTCTCTACTTGTTTCTTGTCTAGACAGTAAGGTGCTTTTGGAAGTATCGTCCTCCCACTGACTGTTCGAGGATGCAATTCACGGCGTACACCCAACTGTTGTAGATCCCTTCTCGCTTTAAGGTGATCTTTCGATTTGCCCTTGACATTCATCACTGTGTTGAACACATTATCAAAAACGTTCTTCTCAATATGCATCACATCCATGTTGTTTCGGATAACGAGCGTTCTCAATATGCATCACATCCAAGTCTAACATTCCGAACTTCCTGAGCAAAGACTGGATGCCTGCGATCAAACTCCTTCCACGCCTCTCCATCAGCTGGGTGTGTCAGCACATCGGCATCGTTGCTACGAGTCTCACGGTGAGACCTCATATGTTCAGCCGTATTGGAGGAGTAGTACCTTCTTTGAAGTCGTGGTGTGACCGGGAAATATCACAATATATTCCATGCAATGTTTTTCTTCTTCCCTTTGTCCGGTTTGTACCTCGAATGATCACATACTGGACACCGTGACAAATCCTTTTTCTCTTTTCAGAATAATACACAATCGTTATTGCACGCATCTATCCGCTCATAGCTCAACCCAAGTTTCCTCATCATCTTCTTCGCGTCATAGTACGACGGTGGTAACTTTTCACTTTCGGGCAGTATTTCTTTGATTAAGGTAACAAACTCGTTAAAACCTTCCTCACTCAGCCCGTGGTCTGATTTCAACTGTAATAACCTACTAACCGCAGATAGCCGTGTGTGTTTTGGAGCTCCATCCCACAGCGGCTCTTCCGCAGCTCTCAACAACTCATAAAACTGATGAGGCCCCTCGTTCGGCGGTTGTGGTCTGTCGTTACCCCAGTCAACATTAGCATAGCCAGCATCCATAATCATATATATCGTGCCTCCTCCCTAACTTCAGTTTGACTAGCCGGGTTGGACGACAATATTATCGTTTTTCCGTGCTGCGTCCACCTTGTGTATCCACCCATAAAACCGTACCGACGAAGATGCCATTTTACTTCAATTCTTTTTCCCCAGTGCAACAACTCACATCTACCGCACGGACACCTTATCTTATCAAGGTCAACATGTGCAGGATGCGCATAAGCGAAGTCGAGAAATTCGTCAACGCGACACTCAAAATCTTTAGCATTCTTCCTTTTCATCCAACTTCGATCGACTGACATGACAACTGAATTATCGTACTGTATACCACCTTCAATTATGACCAGTCATTAAGCATTGCCGATGTAAATATGAATGCATGAATGTTACAACATGTCTATATATTTCCCCTCCACTCTCTAACAGGTAGTGGTCCTATCCCATTCAGAAAAGCACATGTTTATAGAACAGTGAATAACTCATGCTTAGTCCCATGTCTGTGAAAAATTCGGCAGCACCTCCCCGATCTGTATGCACCCGGAGAAACACATGAGAACGTGCACCAAATATCCACGACATAGAACACAAAGCATGAGTCAAAACACTGTTTTATAAACAATTAGCTTTTCCAAATTGTTCAAACTGGACATCCAAAGGCTCATTACAAAGCATTACTTTGTAATGAGTACCTTTGAACGGGAACTAAGGGTTTTTATACATGCATGCGTTCAGAAATTGATAACATATGCAAGAATCTTTCCAAAATATTAAAACTGCAGAAAGATCGTTACATATGTTACCAATTCCACATTAAATAGAATTCATTGGCAACGAGTTGAACCATCTCGTTGCCAATGGACTTCTCAAAACAACAACTCTCATAAAGAAGGTAGGGTTTGTAAACAACGAGTAATTGAACCATCTCTGGGCAATATGGAGTAATTATGAGATGTACAATGGCTAATTAGGGCTAACTGGGTTATTAGGGTTAATTACGAGTATTAATTATAGCTAATTAGGGTTGATTAGGACTAATTATGATTATTTAGTCCTAATTAGGGTTTAATTGTGCCGAGTAGTGCTGATTAGTCCTAATTAGGGCTAATTAGGCTTAATTGGGTTATGTTAGGGCTAATTATTGTTAATGAGGCTAGTTTCGGATAATTATAGCTAATTAGGGTTGATTAGGGCTAATTAGGGTTATTTAGTCCTAATTAGGGTTTAATTATGCCGAGTAGTGCTGATTAGTCCTAATTAGGGCTAATTTCGCTTAATTGGGTTATGTTAGGGCTAATTATTGTTAATGATGGTTAGTTTCGGATAATTATAGCTAATTAGGGTTGATTAGGACTAATTAGGGTTATTTAGTCCTAATTAGGGTTTAATTGTGCCGAGTAGTGCTGATTAGTCCTAATTAGGGCTAATTTCGCTTAATTGGGTTATGTTAGGGCTAATTATTGTTAATGAGGGTTAGTTTCGGATAATTATAGCTAATTAGGGTTGATTAGGACTAATTAGGGTTATTTAGTCCTAATTAGGGTTTAATTGTGCCGAGTAGTGTTGATTAGTCCTAATTACGACTAATTAGGCTTAATTGGGTTATGTTAGGGCTAATTAATGTTAATGAGGGCTAGTTTCGGATAATTATAGCTAATTAGGGTTGATTAGGACTAATTAGGGTTATTTAGTCCTAATTAGGGTTTAATTGTGCCGAGTAGTGCTGATTAGTCCTAATTAGGGCTAATTAGGCTTAATTGGGTTATGTTAGGGCTAATTAATGTTAATGAGGGCTAGTTTCGGATAATTATAGCTAATTAGGGTTGATTAGGACTAATTAGGGTTATTTAGTCCTAATTAGGGTTTAATTGTGCCGAGTAGTGTTGATTAGTCCTAATTAGCGCTAATTAGGCTTAATTGAGTTATGTTAGTACAAATTATGACTAATTAGACTAACTATAATCAATATGCGCGTAATTGGGTTCATTTGGGGTAATTACAGCTAATTTGATTTTCATTAGGTTCTTAGGGTTAATTAAAACTAATTAGGCTCGTTAGAGCTAATTAGGGTTAATTGATTTATTAAAATATTATTAATCAGGACTAATTAGGGCTAATTATAGCCAGTGCTGGAGCCACGATGAGATTCCAGGGGGTGCATGCTAAAAATGTCGCGTTAACCTAATTAACCTAAATTTAATGCACAGTCAACAATCTCAATTCTGACACCTCATATAGGGTGTCGATGGTGTCCGATACGTGTCTGACACCTCCGGACACGTGTTCGACACATACCGACACGTGTCCGACGCCTCCGGACACGTGTCCGACGCCCACCGACACGCACCTCCGGACACATCGGCAAACGTTGATTTATTTTTTAAATGTCGGACACCGTCGATCAGACATGGTGCCCGTGTCTGCGCTAACTAACAGGTATCTCAATCCAATTGGGTCCCATCCTCCGTCAACTATGTCAATTCTCAATTCTCAAATGCTCAATACAATAAAAATTAGCAAAAATCACACATTCAATCTAATTGGGTCCCATCCTCCGTCAATAATCTCAATATCTCAAATGCTCAATGCACAATTAACAATCTAAAATCATCAATTAACAACCTAAAATCATCAATTAATAATCGCAATTACTTCAAATGCACAGCTAATAACCTAAAATCAGCAATTAACAACCTAAAATCACAGATCAATAATCAGAATTCTCAAATGCACAATTAACAACCTAAAATTATCCAACAAATTATCGATGTTCAAATGGGGAAAAATTGTTCAAAATGCACATATCCGATGCGCTTGAATTATTTCAATTTAGGGTTCGATTGTATTAGGGCATTCAATTTAGGGTTCAATTAGGGGTTCAATTAGTTTAATTTAGGGTTCGATTCGATTAGGGCATTCAATTTAGGATTTAATTATGGTTCAATTACTTCAATTTAGGGTTCAATTAGGGGGTTCTATTAGTTCAATTTAGGGTTCAGTTGATTTGGGGCATTCAATTTAGGGTTCAATTAGTTCAATTTAGGGTTCGATTAGATTAGGGCATTCAATTTAGGGTTCAATTATATGTTCAATTAGTTTAATTTAGGGTTCAATTCGATTAGGGCATTCAATTTAGGGTTTAATTAGGGTTCAATTACATCAATTTAGGGTTCAATTAGGGGGTTCTATTGATTCAATTTAGGGTTCGGTTGATTTGGGGCATTCAATTTAGGGTTCAATTATTTCAATTTAGGGTTCGGTTGGATCAGGGCATTCAATTAGGGGTTCAATTAGTTTAATTTAGGGTTCGATTCGATTAGGGCATTCAATTTAGGGTTTAATTACGGTTCAATTACTTCAATTTAGGGTTCAATTAGTGGGTTCTATTAGTTCAATTTAGGGTTCGGTTGATTTGGGGCATTCAATTTAGGGTTCAATTAGTTCAATTTAGGGTTCGGTTGGATTAGGGCATTCAATTAGGGGTTCAATTAGTTTAATTTAGGGTTCGATTCGATTAGGGCATTCAATTTAGGGTTTAATTAGGGTTCAATTACTTCAATTTAAGGTTCAATTAGGGAGTTCTATTAGTTCAATTTAGGATTCGATTGATTTGGGGCATTCATTTTAGGGTTCAATTAGTTCAATTTAGGGTTCAATTAGTTCAATTTAGGGTTCGGTTGGATTAGGGCATTCAATTTAGGGTTCAATTAGTAGCGCTTCTCCTAAGGTTAGTTGCAGCGGGTGAAGGAAGCGAGAGCTTAGCGTACCCAGGTGCCAAAGTGCAAGGCACATCACAAAGCGGGAAGCTAATTTAGGTACAGGTTTACCCTCATGGCGTTTACCTGAATCCCTCATTTTAGATGCATTTTTAACATGAATTCATATTTGACTGTCAAAGACAACGATAAAAGAGGAAAAAAAAATTTGACAATTCTGGTTGCATACAAGAAAAAACTCTCTCTTGTCGCCAACCAAGTTTGGCTGTATTTTTCTCTCTATCTTTCTCTTCTGGAATCTCTCTTCTTCTTCTTCTTCCAGTACCATCCTCTGCTTCTTTCTTGAGGGAATTTTTTTTCTTTAGCCAAATCGATGCCCTTTTTCTTTAATCAAGCAACTAACTGGAAGAATTGCTACAACTAGACACAATGATACTGCTTAATGTTTTTAGTTAAATTTACCAGTATGTATTGTTTTTATGTTTTTGCTTATCTCACCTTTTCTAAAATAATAACACTGCACCACCCCCCCTAACCCCATCGCACCACCCATGTTTTATAAACACACTCCCCCAACCTACACGAACCTTCTCCTAACAGAAAATAAAATATATGAATTCCTAACCGCGTTCAACCTATTCTCACAACTGAGATGCCTTAAGACCAATCCTGCACCACTTGACCCACAAGTCGTTAGTAGCTTTGGTTCCCTTCACAGACATAATCAAGTTCACTGTTTCATGAGCATGTTTAACCTTCTTGCCAAACCTTTTTTTGAAAAAATATCATGTCTATTCTGCCTAGCACTAAATCAAGTTTCACAGTAATACATGTACATAATATTTTTTGCAAAATATAGCAAATCTCTCAATATTATTTTCTGCACTAGCTCATACTCCGAAACAGAACAATAGTCGAATATAAATTTAACAACTTTCTTCTGTTTGTTGCACATTTTCCTATCTTTTCCTGGTCACCAAGAAGATACTCAGTAGAAACAATCCATTAACCAAACAACTACGAATTTTGCTCAAGCCAATTACTGAAACCCTAGATGCAAAACTAGTGAAGAAAGAAGCACAAAAACAACAAAGTCAAAGAATAATCCAACAAATTTCTTCTTTATTACAAGTTTTCCCATTTTTTTCTCAGTAACCAAGCAGATTATCAGTACGCATAATCAATTAAACGAACAATTATGCATTTGCTAAAGCCAATTACAGTAACGCTAGATAGAAAATTAGTAAAGGAACGATAACGAATTCGTGTCTACATTATATATGTAGAAAGACACTAAAACAACAAAGTTTCAATTTTTTACTTCCTGCACTACCTCATTTCCTTAAACAATCAACGGAATTCGTGAAATTCACTTCGCCGAATCACAGCAAGGAGCTTACCGAATTTTGAAATTCACTTCGCCGGAATCTGGTGACGGCGGCGAAAACGAAGGCGAGATCCTCCGGCGACCAGTTTGGGTTGGGTCACCTACTTCGTTCTCTTTCCTTAATGCCGCAAAAAGCAGACTCACCGTCGGGGGTGGGTTGCCGTCTATGACAGAGACGAAGGTGGCTGTTTGGCAGTGGTGGCGTGGCGTCAAAGGTGGGTTGTCGTAGATGTGAAGGTCGTCGGTGCACCGGTGAGAGAGTGGTTGTTTGGCAGTGGTGGCGCGGCGTCGAAGGTGGGTTGTCGTAGATGTGAAGGTCGTCGGTGCACCGATGAGAGAGAGAGAGAGAGAGAGACGGGAGAAAGGAAAAGAAAAAGGGGTGTGATATTTTATAAGACTTTTAGCGACGGACTAATTCCGTTGGTAAAAGTCCGTTGGTAAATCCGAACATTCAACGACGAAATTTTTACTGACAGAATTATTCCGTCGCTTATATATATTTTAAAAATTATCAAAAATTATAAAATTGTATAAAATATTTAGCGACGGTACTATCCGTCGAAAAAAATGAGTCTGTAATAGTCCGTTGCCAAACACTTTTAACGACGGAATATTCTGTCGCTGAAAATATTTACCGACATATGTTTATCGACGGCCTATTCCGTCGCTGAAAGATGTTTTTAGCGACGGAATGTCTTCCGTCGCTAAAAGTCCGTCGCTAAATCTGTCTTTTCTTGTAGTGTAAAGCAGATTTCATTGTGATGTAGCCAAATATACCAAAGAGTGGAGATGATGGTAGTGGTTATTTTGAATTGTTGTGTGTGGAACGTTTCCCTTGTTGATCCAAGCTATAAGCCACTCAAAGAAATCAGGGGTCGACTAGTCTATTCTGATTCCAATGTTCAAGCCAAACCATACTGCTCGAATTTGTGGGCATTTGAAGAAAAGGTGTTCACATGTTTCAACCTCCTTTTGACACAAAACGCACATTGCATCCTTAGTGATCTTTAATCTTGCTAGCCTGAATTTCGCAGACAGTCTGTTTAACAATAGTTGCCAGAGGAAGAATTAAATCTTGTGAGCGTGGCCCTTCCAACTTTTTGATGGAACTCTCGCTCATAGGCTTACACTGTTATTTTTGGCTTCCCACCTTTTTGTCATATTTTGGTAGAGGAATTGATATCATGTTCAGACTGTGTAATGGCCAGACGGGCAGAAGTGTCAGGATATCTAGCTATTCGCACTAATTGCTATGAATACTTGCACATATATTTTCAGGGAAAATATCCCTCAGTGTGGGGATATTCCATCTGTTTTTTTGTAGAAGATCGACAACCATGTTTACAGAGAGATTTTCTCGGCGAAAGTCCTGAAGTACCACTTGTTTGGTATCCTTAAACCAATAGTCATCCCATATAGAGATATGTTCCCCTGTCCCCACTTGCCATCTCAGACCCGAAAGTAGACAATAGCGCCGGCGTAGAATCCTTCGCCAGGCCCGTGAAATAGTTCCCATTCCTTAACTTCAAAGAAAATTTTCCTACTGTAGTATTTTCCTTAAAAAAAACTTGACTTATCAAAGATGTGTGATCTTAAATGATTTTCGAACTAGTTTTCGCTAGGAGCGCTGAGTTGAATATCCTATTATTTTGAAACCCAAACCCCCTTGTTCTGTGGGTCCACACAATGTAAACCAATTAACCCAACTAATAGATCATGTCTCCTCTTTCCCTGCCCAAAGAAATTTGTTAATGATGGAGTCCAATTATCGGCAAACATATACCGAGAACTTGACAACCTGCATATGATAGACTAGGAGGGTGGATATGACTGGTTTTATTAAGGTTTTCCTTCCTGCTTTGTTCAGAAGAATACTATTCCATCTTGCACACTGATTGTGAATTCTCTCAATCAGAGTTCTAAAATATTCCTTTCTGTGGGTGACAATATCCAGGTTGATTCCTAAATATGATCCAAAGCTGTCATTCTTTGAAATGCCAAGGGCAACCATAGTATAACCTCTAAGATAGTTCGGGGTGTTTGGACTAACTAAAAGTGATGGTTGATTTTTTTTGATTTATTTTCTAACCCAATTTCACACAGCAACTATTGAGAAGTTGTGCAAGATATTCGCACGCAAGGTCTGTAATCTTGAAAAAGAGGATTGAGTCATTAGTAAAGAGGAGGTGGGTTATCTCGAGCCTAGTAGATCCAGCCTTTATTCCACAACGTTCACCCAGTTATTGTGCTATCAGAAGATTAGCTAACATTACCTCAACACAGAGAATAAATAGCTATGGAGACAGAATGTCTCCTTGAGGACATTTAGGTTGAAATCTCTAGGTTGGACTTCCGTTGACTATAACAACAAAGGATACCATTTGTACATATTCCATTATCAGCCTTACAAAGGACTCAAGAAAACCGAACTGAACCAGAACAGTGCTGAGAAAATCCCATTGGATCCAGTTGTAGGCCTTGCTCGTGTCCATTTTGAGAGAGCAATAGTTCATATACCCGGATTTCTTTAATCTAATCGTATTTGTGAGTTCTTGAGCTATTAGAATGTCATCAGAGATACGATTATGTGGAACAAAGGCATTTTAGTATGGTGAAATCAAAGCTTTAACTACCCCTTTAAGTTGGTTGATCAGAGTTCTCGCAATAATTTTATATACAGTGTTGCATAGACTGCTTGGCCAGAAGTCGCTGGGAACTTGAAGATTTGTGATTTTTGGGATTAAAGCTATGAAGGTATTATTAGCTTCCTGAAGCATATGTCCAGAGTACAAAAAAGATAGAATAGCTCTAGTAATTTCTGCACCTATTCTTGGCCAATGGTTTTGGTAAAGAATTGCTGGCAATCCATCCAGACCTGGTGCTTTTAACGGAGGTATCTCTTTAATTTCTTGCCACACTTCTAATGCAAGAAAGGGTTTGGACAGTAATTTGTAGTGTTCAAGGGAAACTTGTCAAAGCGTTCGTGGTGTCAAAAGCTATATCAGAACTGTTTATGGATGCATCACATTGAAAAATGTCCATAAAATGTGGTAGAAAACAATTAGCAATTGAACCATCATCTATTAGGAAATCACCACCTTTATTGGTAATAAAAGTGATAAAATTCTGATGTCTGCGTAACATGAAAAAACTGTGTTCTAATCTCCCAATACCAGCCATTTTTCACTTTATTTTTGGGCCCAGTGCATCTCTTCGTAATCAAGTAGCCAGTTAAGGTGTTACAAGAGGCTGTGGAATTGTCTTGACGAATTTGGGTCGGCAATAGGTAGAGTTTTGATTTCGTAGATTTTATTTTCTTACCAAGGAGGCCAAAGGACTTCCAGTTCCATGTTGCCATGGCCTTAGCAAGATACTACCCTTGAGTCATGGTTCTGAATAAAGGTAATCCCAGGATGGGGGTCACCCACATTTCTTGCATTATCCGCATACAATCGGGGTGCTTAAGCCAAAATTTCCTTGAATCTAAAAGGGTGCCTTTTTCTTTTTTGTTTAGGGGGAATAATCAGGAAGACTGGGGCTTGATCAGAGAAAATTATGCCTTGATTTTGATTAATAGAGGATGGAAAGGTGGTTATCTATTCAGTATTAGTAAATCCACTGTCTAGGTTCTCGAAGGTGCTGTAGAAGCCATCCCTATTATCGGACCAGGTAAAACGTGGGCCCTTCCAGGGAAATTGGCATAACCTCAGGTTACCTAAGAATGATTTAAGCCAAGTATTCCTAGGGATAGTAGATGAACGGCTTCCTTTTTTGTCTTCTGGTGTAAGGACTTGGTTGATATCACCGAGTAGTACCAGCGGGCCTTGGACGAGACAAAGGTAATCTTTAAAGCGAAGCCAAGTCTCTTTCCTTTTGGGTAGTAAAGGGTGATCTTAAACAAAACCAACTTTACAGGTGGGTCCCGTGTTATCAGATATTGAGAGGACGATGAGATTTTGATGTTTGTAAAGTAAGGAAGCTACTAATGAATCTTTCGATCCGAGCCAGAGACCTCCCTTTTCCACAAGAGTCCATGCTTGTGTAATGTATAAATCCTAGTCTGAGCATTTTCGCAGTAACTTGTTCAAGATTACAATTGGTTTTTAAGAGGAAAAAAATGTCTGGATCCAAAGTTTGGGAAAGGGTTCTAGCTATGTGAACTATACAGTTTTGCCAAAACCATAGGCTTTTCATTGATTGAAGTGGGGTTGTAGAGGGACAACCACCGTAACACAAGAAGCTAGAGCGTGGCCTAAGAGAAGAGCCAAAAGGAGTTGGCAAATAACATTCAAAATCAAAACCCGCCTAAAAGAGTAAACTGGCCATGAAGTCCAACAACTTGAAAGCCTGTGATTAGAGCTATGGCAAGGTTGTGTATTTTTTTCCCTATTTTGTTTTTGGTTTTTCTTTGGGTGAGAGAGGGTTGGAGTAAGATAAATCCCCGAGTGAGAGTCCAGGGGATCCAGCTCAGAAAACATAAATTTCTGTTTGTTTGCCCCACGAATGGATCTCAAAGACCTATGAAATGGTGTAGAAATCTAAGGCCACGATAAGATAGCAAAAATGTTTTGTTCACAAGAAGAGAAGGGAGGTCTACGAAAGTAAAGTTCTTCAGCAAAGAAATAGGTAGTGTTCCTAAAGTGCCATAGAGTTGGCAAGTGAAAGATGCTATCTGTTGAACGAGATAAATAAGAGAAACGTGCAGAGCAAAAAGCTAGCAAAGGTTTCTGAAGATATTTTAGAAGAACCTGGGAACGTTATAGTATGAAAGACGAAGGTGGTAGATGTCTTGTCCGAATATGAGTCTGCTTCCATGGGCACCTTCTATATCCTTCTCTTTTTGTTGCTAGTGCCTGAATCTTGTGAGTTATCGTTATTGGTTTCCTTCATAGTGACTTTTGTCATTTTCCCTGTTGCTTCTGCATTCATCAACTCCTTTGATTCTGCCCAGTTGTGTTTTCACTGATCTACTGTCTCATCCGATGATGCTTCATAGTCAGGTGCATGAAATCTCTTTCCCTTGGTGTACCAACTACTTTGCTCAATTTTCATAGGATCAAAGACTGTTGCCCCTACTGTGATGGAGTTCCTAGGGTGGTGATTCATGTTCATCGTTTCAACTGTTGTATCTTATATTATTTGCGTGCCTCTTTCCTACACTATCTCTTTATTAAGTGCATGAAGGGGATAACCTTCAAGTCTTGCTGGGGCTGGTAACTACTATTCTTTAGTCTTGGACCTAATAAGGTGAGGGAAAGGGTGGCAGTGGATTTCGGAAGAGAGATGGCAATGAGGGTTGGTTTTCCCCACTGGATTTAATAACTGGGGTTAATCCATGCATTTTTGTTAAAAGGCTCATCAAAGATGGATTGGATCTCCTCCTTGATGTTCGGCTAGGTCCAGTTAAAACTCTAGGGGAAAGGAAGGCCTTGCAATGATGAAAGAAAGTGGGTTGTTCAGTGGGTTCTGTCAACCGGCCTTTTCCTTTAGGATTTATGTTTGAAAGTAGGGTCGGTTAGTTTAAAGAAAGAGCTAGGCCTGAAGGTGTTATGGGTGAAGCAAATGACCGAGGCCCATGTGTAATATTATTAAGGTAGAGGTTTGACTGAAGATCAAATGGGTCTGGCCCCAATAGTGTGGCTGGATTATACAGGTTTGTTGTCATTAGAGGCCCGAAGTGACTGTCTGTGAGTCTATCTTCTTACGGTTGCTATCACGTTGTCCAGTACACATGGTAGCTACCTAGCTAATGCAAGTGGGTTGGGTTATGGGAGAGAAGGGTCAGTCCTGTCAACTAGGGGGATAAATTAATTGGGTCACAAGAAGATACCAAGTGGATGTTGGAGATAGATAGGGATCTAGTTTTACATGATAGATTTGGGTTGTAGGGCAAAGGAGGGAAATTACGTTCAGTAGGTTTGCCCAGGGTGGAGATGTGAGAATTAGCCCTGCATGCACCAATCCTTCAGATATCCTAAGATTTGAGATCACTTACTTAGGCCGGATGACACTATTCATGCATGTATCTTCTTTAGGTGTTGGTTCAGTTTTCTTATCTGCAGATGCTTTCATGGCAGCAGTGCTGATGATAGTGGTTTCTTGGCTGGAAGAATTTTCTGCTGAGGAATAGTGAGTTTCACTCGCTGTGGAGGAGATTGATGAATCATAGATAGGCCTGAAAAGTCTTGATTGGCATGAAAAATGTATGGTCCATAGCTTGTATCCACGACGATTACTTGGGAGTTACGATAGAGATTGTAGCTCGGATATGCTCTGAGTGATTGTTCAAACACGGGTAAACCGGTGGCCACAAAGATGGGAAAGACATTTGGCCTTTCCAAGGTAGCTGATCGGCGTCGAAGGGATTCCAGCACAATATCAAATGATTCAGCATAGAACTCTTTGTTGTGCCCTATTCTTCCACAACTATAACAAGCATGACATATTCTTTCATAGATGCAGACTAACCATTTGACATTTCCATCTGCCTGGTTGAAATCAATATTTTGACAGTAAAGGAATGAACACTCCAGAAAATAAGGGATCATCAAGAACAATACCATTTTCGATGTGGAAATAATCGTTATGCATGCATTTTCTCTCTGATCAGTCAAGATCAAGAATTTGTCCAAAGACATAACCTATTTTTAGGGCAAGATCTTTAAGATAGCAATAACTTGGAATGTTAACTATTCTAACCCAAAGGTCAGCAATACGAAAGAAAACAAGAGAATAAACAATGTATGGTCTCCATGGCTTGAGAACCAGAAGGCAACCCTTTGTATTCCAAGGGCCCTTGTCAAAAAGAAGTTGAGCTTGTTCAGGGTTAGAAAAGTGAAAGAGGAATAGAATGTTGACTTTTTGGACTAAGAAAGATCCAGCGAGGGACCAATACCTGGTGACATACCTCTGGATGTCTCCTTCAGAAAAGGACTCAACATCTATGATCTTCCCCACAAGCATGCACTTGAAATTTTATCTATCTGCCAAGACTTTAGCTCTGTTGATAGGAATTACAACACTACTTCTCATAAGTCCTGGCAGTCTTGGTAGGCTATCCCCTAGAGAGGAGACATACTTGCTAATGCAAATGGAGTCAGGGGTAACATAATGAAGCTACGGACATGGATAGTTTATATGGAAAACAGTGCACATTTCTTTATAAAATGCTTGGTTGTAAGGTTTTAAGAGGGTTTGACTTTGGCAGTGAAAAGTTGGTGAGAAAAGGGAAAGGTGCTGGAGTGTAGAGAAAGGGCAAAGAGAAAGAAGAAAAGAGTGAAATGAAGCAACAACTCTTTTCCTTCTTGCATCTTCCATATCCATTTTTATAGATTTTGAACTACAACTAATAGGAAATTCTGAATTAAATGAATAGCTAAGCTGCCACAACCAACCCTTAATAACACCACCTATCACCACTACAAGTCCTCCCACACCCATCTTTGACCATCACAACAACCAACCTTGCCGCCACAACCAATCCCGAAACGCACTGAAACCATCGGAAGCCCATTGTTTCTATGTCAAAATATTTAAGTGCAAACACCTTGGAAATTGCAGCACTATCGATAGTGGTGGTGTTGCGGTGGCCTAATGTTTTGGTGGTGTTCGTGTAGCTGTGGTTGACGGTTGTAACAGGGATGTAATGGTGGTTGTGGTGTTAGGTTCGGCAGTGGTGGTCGAGTTGCTGGTGTTTCTAGGTTGGTGCTTGATGTAGGCGGTTGTAATGGTAGTGTTGGTGGTAGTGGGGCAGGGTGATGGGGTAGATCAGGGTAGTGTCGATTTTGATAATGGTGGGGTTGTAGTGGCGATGGCGTATGCTACGGTGACGTGGGAGCATGGCAGCCGCGGCGATGGGGTGGCTCGGGGTGGTGGAACACTAATTGAAGGGAAAATTGAAGTGATGACCTTATCTCTTACGTGAGGGTATTTATCTCTTTGCAATAATCTCGTAAAGGTTTTGGTTAATACACAATTTTCGAGAGTGGTTGTAGGTTTAGTGCACTTGTTTGAACATGAGGAGCCCATATTGTGTGTGTGTGTGTATATATATATATATATATATTTGGTAAATAAGAGAAATGCATTGATAATTAAAAGGTTACAAAGTTTGCCCAACAGTATGTGAAGGTCACGACATTTCTGTGACCCATGCGTATACAAGACCACGAAGGTCAGAAATTAATAAATTACCTTTAAGCCTATATACATTACAGTTAAGCTGAAACAGAGCATATCCTACACTTCAGCTTAACCTTAAGTAATATGTCAAGGACTAAAGGATACAAATTAAAACCTATTAAACCAAAAAAAAAACACATAAAATTAAACACGTTACAATGAGGAAGACACCTTGAAACCGCACAAACCAAAAGGGGTACACGACACCTATGCAATCTGAGCACAAAACGAGGGTGAGAGTGAGAGGCCATCAACACGACAATTCCACACTTTTCACCGGCAATTCCAACCCCGAGACCCTTGCTGCCGTTAAACGGGCAACGACCCAACAAGCACACAATACAACCACTATTATCTCTCCCCCCCCCCCCCAAAAAAAAACCCTATTTCAAAACCCTTTCCAAACCCCCACCCCCTTACAAGACCCAACAGAAACCCTAAAAACCTTGAAACCCCTCCCCCACCCCCCTCCCTAAGGCCCCCTCCACCCCCCCCCCCCCCACCCACTTTCCCGAAACACTAAAACCCCCAGCCCACCCGAGGCCCTGTCCCCCCCACCCCTCCCTCCCAAGGAAATCGCGGTACAAAGAAACCTAGCAGAACCCCTATTAACCACTACAAAGAGCCCCCAGCCCCCACAGCCAGCAGAAATTCTAGGTTGCCGTCGGCAAAATTCCGGTCGCCGCCGGTGAAATTCCGGCCATCTCTCTAGCCCTCGAAAGCCTCTTCACACGTGCACAGGTACAGATCTACCATCGGCCATTTCACCAAGACGATCGATCGATCAGATCTAGTAGATCAAGACTATGGTCAAGATCTACATAGATCGATTAGATCTGGCGATAATGTAGAGAGATATGAGCGACTCCATCTCTGATCGTGAAGATTTGGGGAGATCCATCGGCTGCCGCTACTCCGTTGTCCACCCTCCAGTTGCCGCGGGTCACCATTGCACTCCCCAAGTCACTAACACCCTACCAACGTACAAACTATCATCATAAAATAAGACAGGCCTACATCCAGACAGTATCATCGACCCAATCTTGATAGATATTTGTGCGGGCTTGGCAAGCAAAAGTAGCAAGAGAGCGTGCTTCCTTCAAAAGGTATGGATCCGCCCTTTCGATACTATAATGATGATAATCTGTTACCATAGAGCAAAAGTCATAGAAGATGGGTACCATAGAGCAAAAGTCATAGAAGATGGGTGCCACCCATCTTCTATACCCATCTTCTATGACTTTTGCTCTATGGTAACAGATTATCATCATTATAGTATCGACAGGGCGGATCCATAGATGTGGCCAATGTTTAGTTATTTCCTCTCAGTATATTCGTATATGAAGTTGTAAGTAAAAGCATAAATGTCATTAACTTGTAACAATTCATGACCAAAACCATCATATGGTCCATATCAAAGTACTAGCACGACCCAGTTCCCCCAAACCAATGCCTGCACCCAATATATCCCTGCACTAACCCTTTTGTTACCCGCACCCTTCGCCCCTTACACGATGATAATTATGGATACGAGAAACTAGTTGAACGATCTCATAAACAAGTTCATCTCAAGCTTAAAATATAGTAGGATATGCCACTAATACAGCTGGTACAGGATGCACTCACATCAAATATTGTGCTTCATACAGCCAAATGGTCAGGTAACATCAATTCTCGAATTAAAAGAACATTTAACGCCACTGTTGCACCCCAAAAATAGAGACCAAATATATCACCCCCTTTGTACCAAGCTTCCATGCAGGCAAGCATGCATACATATTTACATATGCATCTACTTCTGAATGTGTAGTCCATTCGATCTCATACCGGATAGTTTCCAACTGTCGAAGTTCAACCAAGATCAGGAACAGTGAAATGCTCATCATCGTCATCTGAGATTTCAATTCTAGGCTTCTTGTGAGGCGTGTAGTATTTGGTTGGTCTGTATGAGGTGGGATAACTTAGCTGTGAGACTGGAAGTTGAGGAACTTCGGCTGCTGCTAAGGTCTCCTGAGCGACTTGTTCACCAAAGAGACTATCCGTCAACCACTCAAACTCTCCGAATTCAAGTTGTTCTTTCTGCAGAGGGAAACATAGGTTTTATGATGACGTAGATAACAGAAAACAAAGCAGTACAAAATTGTGGGGCACCGACATTAAGATTACAGAAGGGTCATTGTGCCAAGTGCATATTCTGCATTACTTGAATAAATGCTCAAACTGATTTCTTATCCAGGACTATCCAAATTCTTGGACGTGGCCAGAAATCCTTTTTCTTATTTGCGACTCAATAGGCCCCGCGACGAGTTTTAAAAGGCTCAAAAAGGTTAAGGTCTTAGATAGAAGTACTAGTTTGCAACTTAATACCAAGATATATTGAAATTTCTCAGGCACCAAACACCTTGAGGTCATCTCGTAGATTGACTTTTGTCAATTCTTTGATACGTATGCTACTTTAAGAGATTATTCTGTAAATTGACTTTTGTCACTTCACATTACATGCAGTTACACGCTTCTATTTTCTTTGTCAAGTGTGGAACTTCTCTCTCCATTGGAGCACGGATGAGTATGAACTAGCAACAGGTGAGGTTTGAACTCCCACTAAATATAACTGGATATAGCTGGTTCAGGCCCTAGTGCTCCTAATACAGGCGTGGTTCATGTAGTACGAGCTGGAACATAGCACGTGCTTTCTAGAGCCGTAAGAGTTGGTAATAGCTTGATTTAGAAGTGGAGAGAGACTCGTCATAAACTAGCGTTCTATTTTCAGTTAATGCGTGAAGTACCTTGTCACAGATGTGAGTATCGCAAATGCGATGCCTTAACTTGACACAAAAATGTCAAAGTGGGAAACTTTGGTAACGTATAATGTTGCATACAAGTTTCAAAAGCTATACCAATGAATAAACATCAGAGGCAAGCAAGTCTGTTTAGACCATGCCATCAGAGGCAAGTAAGTCTGTTTAGACCATGCTTTGGTCCCATAGATTGCCCAGCGTTTGCTACACATAAATCGCAACAGGATGTTCATCACACGCCAGTCAATAGCAGCTGACTAGCTTCTTGAACAGTTTTAGTTATAGAAATGAACTCTTGTCCATAACATGCGTCAAAATTTCACTGTCTTCCATTCTTGATTCATTTCTTAACAAGGCATGATGTATGTGAGTGTGCATGTGTTATGCAACAGTAAGGCATAAATCTCATGTATAGATGGCTCCCTTACCTTGTCAGATGACTCAAAATCCGAAAAGTGGAGTAAATCATCAACAGCCCATGATGGTGATGAGAAACTAGGAACTTGCTGTGCCGGGTTTTCAACGGATATCTGTTGTGCATTCTTAGTGGATGGTGGGGGTGGTGGCTCCAGGGGGCTCTTCTCAGGTTCCTTGGGAGAATTCGAACTCAGAGCTACTCTTATTCCGGTAGCTAGAAGTCGCTGGTGGTTTGCAGCAAGACTACCAGCCGAATGAATAGGTTCATCACAATCACGACAAAAGAGAGCTCTGTCTTCAACACAGAAAATGAAAGCTGCCTTTTCCTACATATATAAAATAGCACAGACGTGTTTAAAGATTGATGAGCAAGAACTACAATACAAACCAAATGAAATTCCAGTGCTGATTCAAGACAAGTTTCCGAATGCTTTCAAGGATGAACACCCTTCATTCAATTCTTTTCAGGCATGGCATGCTGTTAACTAGGCTTTCAACCAAGTAGCATACACACCGTAAGTCTGCAGCGTACTATTCCAATACTAAAGAGCATGAACAGACCACAATGTTGAATATTTCCCTGCATTACCAACAGTTATTGAATGTTCCTATTTATTACTTTTGATTATACCAGTGTTAGTGCAATTTCAGTATAGGTTATGGTTTATTTAGACACTTGAAGCAGTTTTTGAGGACTAAAACTGTTTGTTAGATTCTGATGAACCTAACCAATTAGCTAAGTCCAGCACACCTTGTTACTGTTTAGCTGTTCTATGATTTTCCAGGTATATAAGAAGTCTATTTAGTCTACAGCCGCAGTTCGATTCCCACTTGTAATCTCATCCACCACTGTTGAGTTGATATTCTAAATGCTCAATAAATGAGCTTCAAATTACTTATCTGAATACCCTATATACTGGGGAACTATTGTCCTACTTAGATCAATCTCAATTACCCCATTAACAGAAACGTTATATCTAAACCCTGGTCCGTTCAAATTGAATAATTAAATGGTAATCCTCTTTCTTGGATGAGCGGCGACTAGCCTGAGGCTGCTACCATCCTTCACCTGAAATGTCTTCATTTATTCTCTCGCCCACTTATGTTCCCAACATTCATGCGACGTGCCAAATAGCTGTAGAACTCTTTTATTGTTTTCTAATTCATTTTTAGGGAGATAAAAGTAGTAATTTAATGTGCAAAATACACACAACTTCATGGTTATGGGATCAGGGTGTATAGGCTTCTCATCTCATTTATAGGGCGATGTGTACTGGCACATAGCATATAACACCCCCAGATCCAGAAACTGAAAATATAAAGCCAAACAAACGAATATCTATCAATCATTTTAGTCGCCTGCACAATAAAGGGCTGAACAAAGAACTCCTGCACTCATGTCCTCAGGGATTTCTTTTGCTAATACCAACATTCTAATTCACTAATTATAGAAGAACTCTTCAGAACAAATATCCCAAGTAAATTCAACTACTAACTGCCCTGATTTATTGTGCATGAAGACAAGAAACACTAGTGACTAGTCAGGGAACATATGTGATCAGATGGCACATCGATTAGCAAGAAGCTTATAATATATAACCACATCAAGAACTTGATGGAAATCATAATCAGGCTAAACATATAAATAAAGAATAAGCTGATTACTTGGCATATGTCACAGCGAGGGAGCTTGTTGGATAGGCTCTGTAGGAGCAGCCTCTGGTGCTTGCTAGCAAGCTTGTTTGCCGCATGAACTTCAATATCGCACTTTGCACACAAAGCTGCCTCATCTGCACAGCAAATCATAGTTGCTGGTGCTTTCTCACACACATCACACTGTATCTTCATCTTCCCTTTACCTTTCTTCACCTCCTTCGATCTAGTCTTTGTTTCCTAGTACTTAGCTTAGAGCAAACCCTTTTAGCAAACTGGGCTAGAGAGATGGAAAGAGAGATTCTCCTCAAAATTTAGGACACACCCACACAAATTTATATGATTATTCAATCACTAACAATACCAAAATGATGAAATGAAACCTACCAACACTTTCTGGCAGAATAAGACCCAAAAGAGTTGGGTATCTCTAAATCCTTTTCTCAAGGAGAAATCTGATAACCCTTTGATGGAAAATCTTAGCTGGGACAGACATTATGCGTAAGCTTTTCAAGAAAGTGGGAGAAAACAGAGAGATAAGCAGAGTTGGCAATATATATCCCAAGAAAATGTGCAGTTATTGGAGGAGAGTTCAAGAAGCTGACGAACGAAGATAAGGGTCTGGGATTTGCAAATCAAATGGAGGACAATGGCTTCAACAGCACATCTATGCCTATGAAGGGCCACCCTTTGTGTGGTTGTGGAGTACTGTGAAGGGACTGGTGGCCACCATTTTTTGGACATACTTTAAAGTATCTAAGATGCCATGGAGTTGTAGCTGTTGTGGCCGTGCATTGTTAAGTCATACTTTATTGGAGAGGTTGACATGCTTCAATTTGGTTAGTTGGCTTGGACACAAATAATAATTGGTCCCGGGACCACACCAAAACTTAGAAGAAAAGAAGGATATCTTTCACTCTTTCCTTTTTGTTGGCTAAATTTTATAATTTTTTAAAAAAAAAAAAAAAAACTCAGAAGAAAAGAAGGATATCTTCGATTGGCTTAAAATTACACTTTTTTTAATGAATAAAGAATTAATTGTGTAACCCTTCTATCCAGCTCATTATGATGTCACCCTACAATCATCTCATGCCTATAAAAAAAAATGCCAAATTGAACCTCGATTCTCCTAATCATCAACATCAGTACATCACCATCCATGTCAACACATTTGACAGACCAACTCTTTCCCCATCGCTCTTCTCGGTGGGCGACGAATGGACAGTGGCAACAAGGTTCGATGTCGGCAGGGGCAAGTTGGGGGGCATGTTTAGTTCTGATTAGGAGTGCAGTTACAGCAAGCGGAGGATTTTGGTGACCTGCTAATATTGAAGAGGCAGTCGAAATTCATGGATCATTTAACATTGAACATCGAGGTAAGAATCCATGTCATCGTTGAGGTTGGAATAGAATAGCTACGAAGGTCTTCTTCAGATCTTGTCACCTAGGAGCTCGATACGAGATCCATGTCAAGGTCAAGGTTGAGGTTGGAATCCATTTCGTCGCCAAAATCTTCAAATCTTGTTGTCGACGAGCATGACCTCTCCTCTGATCTTTTTAGTTCCTATCTTCGAATCATCTCTTGTCAATTTAGAAAATTTTCTTGATGTGGACAGTGACGTTGATGTAGCTATGAAATTCGGATATTATTTTATCAGACATTTATAGCATGTTACTATATCAATGTAGTTATAACGATTACACTGAATAGTTTTTCATTTTTATGAACTGAATTGAGACTTAAAATTACCAGTAAAGACATAGAGTTTCAGGAAAAAGAGTGCATATTTATATATTCTTTTATTTTTTAATCAAGGACTCCAACTACACATGAATTTTGCATTTTTTTTTAAAAAGAAAAACCTTCTTGTTTTTCATTTTCTTTTTTTCCTTGAAGAAAAAGTTAAACCCACGAGACCCTACACCAATAATCAGTTGGTGCTGCATATATTCATTTCCAAGTGTATTTGGCCGGTCAGTCAAAGCATACAGCAATTGCGACGTGAAATGGTAAGACAGAATAATAGCCAGGAATGTGACCCTTCAGCTGCTCATTCATTGTAACATCGCATGTTTAGCTATTTTGAGACCTTTTTCACTTATTTTCATACATATACTACGTAAATACAGAGGCAAATTGATATTAACAGTTCATGTATTTTAGGGCCCGTACCTTTACCATATTCGTTATCTGTATTTTATAATGATTATAAAAAAGATTCTTTTATTATTTAATTCCGAGCTCTCTATAAAAGTCTCTCCGTAGATTTGACTTTCAAACACATTTATGATTTATACAACACAATGGGTTTCACAAAAATAAACTTCTTGCATATTCATATATTGAATGTTTTTTTTTTAGTAGAATTAAGAGCGTGTTTGGATGAGGTAATTGAAGCGGGAATTCCAGTTTTATAGAGGATTTGAAAATACATCACACAAAATTCTTTGTTTGTATTCTGATGAGATGGATTAACCAAATTCTAGGAGAGATTTAAAAAGGAAATTTGGTATCCCAAATTCCCGTGTAGAAGTAACTAGTCCAGATTAGTTATTTGACAAATCATTTCCACAAATATAGAAAGAAAGTGAGTCTTTTTTGTCTCCATATTTTGGCCACCTTCTTCCATTAAAAAAGAAAACTCTGTCTCATTACTTTGTATTCGTACACCATTAAATTATCGAGGTTCAATATTTCAAATGTAAATCCATAGATAAAACACCCGCTTCTAGAAAACCGCACAAACACCATCCATGTCAACACATTTGGCAGACCAACTCTTTCCCCATCGCTCTTCTCGGTGGTCGACGAATGGACAGTGGCAACATTGCAACAAGGTTCGATGTCGGCAGGGGCAAGTTGGGGGGCATGTTTAGTTCTGATTAGGAGGGCAGATTACAGCAAGCGGAAGATTTTTGGCGACCTGCTAATATCGAAGAGGCAGTCGAAATTCATGGATCGTTAACATTGAACGTCGAGGTAAGAATCCATGTCATCATTGAGGTTGGAATAGAATAGCTACGAAGGTCTTCAGATCTTGTCACCTAGGAGCTCGATACGAGATCCATGTCAAGGTCAAGGTTGAGGTTGGAATCCATTTCGTCGCCAAAATCTTCAAATCTTGTTGTCGACGAGCATGACCTCTCCTCTGATCTTTTTAGTTCCTTTCTTCGAATCATCTCTTGTCAATTTAGAAAATTTTCTTGATGTGGACAGTGACGTTGATGTAGCTATGAAATTCGGATATTATTTTATCAGACATTTATAGCATGTTACTATATCAATGTAGTTATAACGATTACACTGAATAGTTTTTCATTTTTATGAACTGAATTGAGACTTAAAATTACCAGTAAAGACATAGAGTTTCAGGAAAAAGAGTGCATATTTATATATTCTTTTATTTTTTAATCAAGGACTTCAACGATACATGAATTTTGCATTTTTTTAAAAAAGAAAAACCTTCTTGTTTTTCATTTTCATTTTTTTTTTATCAAAGGTCCTTGTATTTCATTTATAGCTCAGTATATATTTACAGCTTTACAACTCAATCAATTGATGTACACTTGTTCTAATGATATATACAAAATAACAAACAACAAGAGAATTAGCCTACTTCCTTTAGTATTCTCTGTTTGCCAATCCCCATGCTTGGCATAGCCTCATATTCCTCTCAGTAATCTGAGCTTTCTTCCAGCTATACATTCGAAAAGCATCCCTGCACTGTGGCATATTTCTTTTCAAACACTCTAGCATTTCTTTCACACCATATTCCATATACAGTTACTGCTAATGCTAGTTTGCAGAGCTTAGCTTTCAGACTTTTGCCTCTAAACTTCCTACTTGCTTCTTGTAAGAATGTAAGCCAAGATTTCATAGGTAAGTCACATTCCAGTGTGGTAAAGATTCCTTTCCACAGCTCCTGTGTATATGTACAAGTGATGAGTAGATGGTCAATAGTTTTACTCTCTGTTACATAGGAC
This sequence comes from Escallonia rubra, assembly GCA_033065855.1. Lineage (NCBI taxonomy): Eukaryota > Viridiplantae > Streptophyta > Magnoliopsida > Escalloniales > Escalloniaceae > Escallonia > Escallonia rubra. The sequence goes on from JAVXUO010002733.1 coordinate 48,602, forward strand.
ACATGTGTCCTCTTGAGTAATATTCCGGGCTTTGAGTTTATTTTTTGTTCTTATTCCTCCTTTGCAGAGTAACCATAGGATCATTGCACATCTTGGGATATTCCTTGAGAACCAAACCAGTTTCTACCAATGCACTACAGGAGCTTTGGTTCTAATGCCATCCCATGCTGAGCTGATAGTAAACTTCTTTTTTGGATGTAATTCCCATATTACTTTATCTGATTCTGCTATGTTTGGACTAGGAGCATCATCCAACATCTTCAGTATTGCTTGCAGTTCATGGGATCTAGTGCTTGGTAGTTTCCATGAATTAGATTGTATAATGTCACATACCTTGCTGTTCATGTTCAGCCCAGCATCATATATTATTCTTGGACCAAATCTGTTTAGAAGATTGTCCCCAAGCAGCCATCTGTCTGTCCAGAGCCAAGTGTCTTGGCCATTGCCCACATGATAGCTGAAAAATGGTTTAAACTTGTCTCTAATCCTCAACAATTTGCACAAGGTCCATGACTTTTCCACAGGGATCTTTTTTCATTTTCTTTTTTTCCTTGAAGAAAAAGTTAAACCCACGAGACCCTACACCAATAATCAGTTGGTGCTGCATATATTCATTTCCAAGTGTATTTGGCCGGTCAGTCAAAGCATACAGCAATTGCGACGTGAAATGGTAAGACAGAATAATAGCCAGGAATGTGACCCTTCAGCTGCTCATTCATTGTATTTTAGGGCCCGTACCTTTACCATATTCGTTATCTGTATTTTATAATGATTATAAAAAAGATTCTTTTATGATTTAATTCCGAGCTCTCTATAAAAGTCTCTCCGTAGATTTGACTTTCAAACACATTTATGATTTATACAACACAATGGGTTTCACAAAAATAAACTTCTTGCATATTCATATATTGAATGTTTTTTTTTTAGTAGAATTAAGAGCGTGTTTGGATGATGTAATTGAAGTGGTGATTTCATTTTTATAGAGAATTTGGAAATACATCACACTAAATTCCTTGTTTGTATTATGATGAGATGGATTAAACCAAATTCTAGGAGAGATTTAACAAAAAAAATTGGTATGGCAAACCAAACATTAAAAAGTAAAAGAACTTTATTAACATAGACCGTAAAGTAGACAAAAACTGAAAATTCCTGGTGATATAATTCCTCATAGATGCCCACTATAGAAATATTTGCTACTTGCACGCAGTGGCGGAGTTAGAATTTTTTTTTAAGGTGGTCGTCAAAATCTCAATCTAAAATTAACAATCTCATTAGTAATAATTGTCAAATTCTACAAATTTCTAATTGTATATTGTAAGTTCCAAAATTCAATTGTCGCATTCTAGATTGATATAAAAAAGGAAGGGTTCTTAGAAGTAAAAAATTTAAGAATCAACCACTGGATCTTTCCTTACTTTTCACAGATTGCCGTGGACCATTATTGCCATCGTCGAGAAATTAACCTGCCGACTACCGTCCATGAGCGTCGTCGCCGGTGAACCTGTGAATAGCCCCTGAGGCCATGACATTTGGGCTTAGGGTGCCGTGACTCGCAAGCCCGTGACCTGCCGGAGGTGGACCGACCAGTGGAGGCAGTAGCGTTGGCCGTTGAGGGCGTGCCGGCGGGAGGTTAAGCTGGTGGGCAGTAAGAGAACTAAGGAGGAGGCGATGCTCTCCTGCTCGCATATGTGCCTTTAAGGCTTTAAAAGTATTGAGGTTTTGGAAACCGTAAGAATGAGAGTAAAAAATATTTTTTTTTTGTTGATTTTATGCGTAGATTAAGTTTTTATTTCTATTTTTTGGTTTATTTGTTCAAGTCTAACATTTTAAATGACTGAAAGGATATTTTTTTAACCATCTTTGAAACTTTTATGTATATTAACATGTAAAAATGATCACAAATACATCTCCTTTAAACATTTTTTTCAAATTTTTAGGTGAGGCACTTCAAATATACCATCTAAAGAAGAAAAGTTCTCGGGAAGCAAGTGGGCACCTGTGCTTGCACATGTCAATGAAGAATTGTATGGTTTTTGACTTTTGTGAGTGTCAAGCTTTAAAGTTTAAATCCTTGAACGCATGCATAACGGCTGAATTCAGAAGCATAATAATACATTCAAGCCCGTCCTTTCTTCGGCTTGTAATCCTTTGATATGTAATATATTTATCCTCTTAACAAAAAAAAAAAAAGCCCGTCCTTTCTTATTTTTAACCCATTTTTTAAACTTTTTCTACTTCGTAGACTTTAGCAACTAAAAATTACACATGGAAACTAAAAGAAATTAGATTGCATTTGACGGAGTTTTCAGTTTTTTTTTAAGAAAACAGGAAAGAGTTTTGATTTTTTTTTTCACCTCTTTGAAAAATTATTGGACGTTTGACAGAGTTTCTATTTTCAAAAAATAGAAAACCAAAAACGTTTGACAGGACAACTCTTTGATTTTTTTATTTGTTATATACATTCTCACATAATTAAACAAATATTACAAAGAACGTGTAAAAACTCCCACCGTCAACAATTACAATTCAAATATATTACAATGTCTTACAAATTTCAATCATTCAAACGCATAACATTTGGCAAATCTCATAACTTTTACATCCCTAGTCCAAGTTTCAAGTGGTATGAACCGAATCTCAACAATATATCAACCTCTTCTATCCCAAGTTTTTTCAGCAATGCGGTCTCTGACTATCCCCATTCTCTGTTGCTGTTGAGGGTTACTTAGGTCTGGTTTTGATCTTGTGAAATGGTCTGAGCACCTTCAACAATCATAATTTCCCTTGCAAAATTCAGAAAATCTGGATCAAAAGCTACCAAAATTTAAACACCTTGAACAGCCTTTCTTTGTAACTCATAGTGTCTTGCTCATTTGACATATGGTACACTACATATGTGAAATTACTACATATGTCATGGTATAAAGTTGTTCCAACGAATTATAGGATTATTATGCAATATATATATGCACAAGATACACTGGTATGATGGTGTTCCCAACACACTTCAAGAACCAACCATTCCTTTAAGAAATCTCATACCCTAGTCGACTTCACAATACCAAGTTTGTTGGAGTATTTTAACAAAAAATTCTCTTTTCTTTTCACGATTGGTTTTGAGAAAACATTAAAGTTTTGAGTAAAATCATAAAGTGCTTTAGTCCCACATTGCTTGAAAATGGCAAGTGGAAAATTTTCTTACATACTTAAACTTTTGGAAAGTTCTTGTCCCACATTGATTATTGTAAAGAACTTTAAGGAGTATATAAAGTGACACTCCTTGGCCTTTAAGTAAGATGCGCTTGAGTCTAAGACTCGCACGCGCATGGGGGAAGGACAAGTGGGGGAGATACGAATGCTCTGTGGCAGCATTCTGGCCTCCCCAGAATTCTTATGGGACTATAGTGAGACCATATATATACTGCAAAATATAGCTGTTGGGCAACAATCATATTATTCATTACCCTCCAACAGTCATATTAATTTCGGATTTATTTTTTGTAACAGATTTCCAACAGTTCTTTTTCTTTATCTTTAAAAAGAGACATCTTCCTCACTTTTCAATATACAACTCTCAAACTCTCTTTTCTGATTTCAATACACTTAGGCTTGTGGGCATTTTGGTAAGGTATTGAGTGAAGCTTCTGCTTCATTTGTTTGTGCAGAATTACGAGTGAAGTAATAGTGAAAGTTGGGTTGTTGTATCCCGGAGGCGACGCGTCGATAACCTTGTTGCATCGGTGATAATTCTCCGAAGGGGCGCAAATCATCTTAAGAGAGCGACCTAGTCCGCGCCTCAGCCAGTTATTTTATATTATATTTTTGGAGTTGTTCTTGCCTGTTTCTTGCAACAATTCCAACAACTAGTTTCTATGAACACAAGCCATCTCTCGATATTTCTTTATAATTCGTGAAGGATTGAAGAGACTCCAACTATAAATAGAACAAGAATCTGAAAGAGTATCTAACACATCAAGATCCATCAAACAAGGGTAGATCTCAGAGATGGAGGCGGTGTAGAAGACATACCCGGTGCAGTGGTAGATCTGCCAAAGAAAGGACATAGAGGCGGCGGCAGCGCTGCGAGATGGATGCAGTGGAGGTCAGAACCTCTGCACATAGATATGACTTACCGACTACTTCGAGAGGATTAATGCGACTAAAAAGAGGAAAAGGGGAACCATACCTTTGCAATTTGTGGCTGCACCGGATAAAAGAGACGGAGGCAGTGACCGGTGGCCAGTGTCGGCGATGGAGGCGGTCGACAGGAGATATGACAGAGAATTGAAGTGGAGGGTAATAGAGTATAGCTGCGGCTGAGTTGAGCAGATGGTCGAAATAAATCGAACCATAATTTTTAGTTGGGTTTTATACTATAGGAGAAAAAAATAGATCTTTTGTTGCTGGTGTGGCTCGAAGACTCGACCTAATTAAAACAAGCTCCCCAAAAAACGTGAAAACGGGTTTTCAAAACAACATAAAACAACAAATCCGAGTTTTTGGAAACGGGACTTGTTTCTAAAACTATTAGGCCCTTTTTAAAAATTAAAACTAAACCAAACACCCCAAAACAATTGGACTTTCTAAAAATTTTAAAACTGGGCTAAAAAACTGCTTTGTGTATGGACAAGAATGTAAGATTGGAAAGTAAAGTTAGTCAGCTTTCATGACGTCGATGAAAGTGTATATAGTGTATACTCGTATATAATGTGATGAAGTCACTTGTTCCCTTACCCAGTGTGGTACATCCCTTGCAGGTGATAAATTAGAGCTTTGACCAACTATGGGTACAATAGTAAATTTATGTCATCCCGATTTCATTATTATATTAAGCTTTACTTAGAAGAAAATGCATATTATAGGTTACTTTTTTTTTTTTTTTTTTCGAATATTAAATCTAAAATTTTAATCCTTAACGAAAACGTAGTATTATCCATTTCTTGGTTAGCAAAACTAGGTAATTTCCTTTCGCTCTAATTAAGAACAACATCTATTATTAGCAAGTGTTTATGTGAGTTTCTTTAGCAATTGATATAGGGTCGGCTAAATTCACAATTTCTTTTATTAAAACAAAGATGGCTTAGATTTTTGTAACCCCTTTCAACTCTTTAGCACCAAATGTGTGTTGATTTAGCAAAAAATAAAGGCATTGATCTTGCCCCACCACCCATGATATATTAACTCATTATATTTTCTTCTTTTTTGTTAATTTTCGATGATCGTGTTTGCTAGAGCGTTCTCGGGTACTTTGATAGCGTAGCCACAAAGACGGTTTAAAGATACTAGTCCTAATGCTGAAGAATGCATGACTTTTAACAAGATAGTTACAGCTTCTCCCAAGGTATTGGTCTACAGCTTACAAAGAAATCAAAAGTGGTTTATGGAATTGGAAATGATCCTAATCCATTAAGAGAAGCACATCACTGAATATTCTCACGAATTACATGACTTCATCTCTCTTTACTAGAGTTTTGCAAAAAACAAATAAAAGAAGTCAGAATCATGGATATTGTTACATTATTAGCCATACTGGGCCATTGTCACATTGGCTCTCTCTGGCCAAGGAACAAAACATCTTACAATGACCAAAATTGGCCATCCCATAGTGAACCTAAAAACTCGAATACCTAACCTTCGGTTCGACGTCTCTTCACGAATTCGTGACGCAACATCCATGCTCATCTTATTCAAGCCTTCCATAGAACTTGTCATCTTTTCCTTCAAACTTCTATGCGTTGATAAATGGTAATTGTTGAGAAACACTCGTCTTGCACGCCGATATTCACCACCGCGACGATAACCTAATTCATAGGTCATGGGCTGGACTTTGGCGTTGCCAATGTCAAGAGGGTGGTTTGTCAACGTGGCCATTGCATATATTATGAACAACATATATACGTACTTTTATAGTTAGCAAGGGTGTTATTTTCACATTAAAGGAGAGATCTTTAATATTTGATAAAAAAAAGGTCTATTTTACACCTTATTATGCTATTCTGCAACCTCATTTGTTGCTAAAATTATAATTCTTTATTACTAATGCATTCTTTAGCAACAAATGATAAGGTGCAAGAACATAATACATTGGAAATAGAGGTTCCTCATTAAGTGTTTGTTAAGGAAGATTTGCTAGCGTTGATCGCAGGAGTGACGTGTTAATCATGCATGGGATTGAGTTAATGTGCTCTCTCTCTCTCTCTCCTCCCCCCCCCCCCCCCCCCCCCCCCGCGCATTTGATATGGTTTGGATTCCTATGAATACCTCTGCATGCTCAAAGAGATTATTAACTCAAATTTTGATACTACATTGAGAAGAAGTTAATGCATTATCTATTTTTTATGTGCACTTAATTAGAATTTTACTTGATTGAAGTCTGCCCTTTTTTCCTAAGGGCTATACATGTTGCAAAATTCATTGGTGATAATATTTTAATAATAAAAGAGACTTTTAGTGCCTAAGTTCAGCTGCATATGATATGAACCTACTTTGAAATAGAGACGGGAAAAAAAAAATAAGAGAACCTTTTTATGTTGCCAAATATTTCTATTGCCATAGAAGACATAGTTTTTACCAAAATAGTGTGTTCATTGAATTTGGATACCATTTACATCCATTAGCTAGCTATACATTATTATGACAAAAGTAACAATTTTTTCATCCCTAGATTAATGCCGTAAGGGAAATTTAAGTATAAGGTTAATACATCAAAGATTCTAACCCAGAGGAAAATTGGTTAAGTTAATGATCTAGGTGGCTTAATTGTTTCGCGTCAAATTCTAGAAGAAACTTTCACTGCACTTTTTAAGATATTTAACTTCAGAAATGGGGATGTTATCCGTGTGTTTGCTAGTCAAGCTGCAAAAGTGTTTTACGCTGAAGATGTCAAAAATCCTAAATTTCATTGGTATACTGTTATCAAGTCCAAGAAACTACCAGTCGCATATGACATTGAGGTGTAGACACCTATCAAACCAACCAAGCATCTGTCTTGGTACCGCTAGAGGTGAATAATGAGTAGGGCAATCTTCCTCTTTAACCAACACTTCATCTAGAAGAAGAAGTCGTAGATGATGATGCGGAAGATGTAGAAAGTGTTGAAGATGATGGGGATGAGTCTACTGACGAAGATGATGAATTACAAGATAAAGAGGACGACGAGTCTCAAGAAGAAGAGGATGATGAGTCTGAAGATGAAGATGATGATGATGATGATTCTCAAAATGAAGATGACTGACTTGTAATGTTATAACATGCATGTTCTTGTAATAAGTAACTTGACTATTTCACTTAATTTACGACATAACAGAGTCATCTTTCCAGTAGGACGTGTACTTGACTACTCCGCAGTAATATGTTAACTTACTCGTCCATCTGGTTTATATAGTGTTTCTTGTTCTTAGTTATGGATAGACTACGAAGCATTCATGTTCGCGGTGGATGCCGAGCTTTGTCTACCCCGGTGGGTCCCACTGTGGTATTGCCCCAGCCCCCCGCTGGTTCTCCTTCTTCTGTGCGTTTGACGACATCAGGTATATTTGATATTATCATTTAGTCGTAATGTTAGACTTATAGTTAGATTATATTTGAACTGAGTTAATGTTGGTATATTGTAGGATCTTATTGAGGCCGTGAACCCATATGCGAGGTGCATATCGATCCCCAGCAGAAACATAGAGTAGATCTCACCGAGGGTTGCCAGTAAGTAAAAAATCAGATAATACAGTACTTGAATTAATGATTTTGATAGTTATTACTGCTCACTCATTTAATGATATTAATGCTATTCTTTATCAGGATCCTGGAGTGTCTGTCAAAAATGAAGATCGACGACCTTGTGTAGGGCTGCTTCTTTGAGCCACTGCTGTACTGGAAGGGCTGGGATGCCAGGATGAGGGAGGCCTTATGGGAGGAGTGGTTGGTATGGTTTTCCTTTTTGTCAGCTAATATTTTTTTAATTAGTACCTTATATTTAAATTAATCGTATTGATTGTGTAATTGGATGCCTTGTAGGAGGGGTTCGAGTTTGAGTCGCTCGAGCAGCAAGCGTTGGGGCGGCAGACCTTTTTTGCCTAGATCGTCAAAATTTACCGGCAATGGCTACACGATGCACACGAGTGAGCGAAGAAGTTGTTGTCGGAGGGTGTCCCGATGGAAAAGTGAAAGGGGTATCCCCCTCATTAAATCTCACTATCTGTATGAGTGCAGATGGTTGATAGGTGGATCACTGAACCAGCTTGGGAGGCGAAGAGTAAAAGTGGAAGGCAGAACAGAAAGGCTCAGGATCCTACGCACACAGGGGGTCGGTGCCTCACGACGTCGTCCAACAAAAAAATGCGATTGAGAACCCGCACTTGGAGAAGGATGAGGAGTGTGCTTTGACGTACATGATGACGCACGTGAGGAAGAAGGAAAGGATGACGCACATAAGGCTGGGGACTTCGTTCCAAATTTTTCCCGGCAGATGGATGTAAGTTAATTACATATTAATTCGTTTATAGTTAAAATTTTGGCTATGTATTCGATATCTGTTGCCTTAATTTCTTCAATGTCAAATCATTATTTTGCAGGCCTCGTATGCACAGATCAGGGGTCTAGGCAGCAGTCCTGACAGCCACTCCATGAGTACGAGTACCGGGGGATTGAAGCGGTGACTGGATACACTGGGAATTGACAATAGGTCGAAAGGGCGCGTACTCGGCCTACCCAGCATAAATGCACGTACCGTGATAGGAGCATCCCCAACCCCTGTTGCCCCTCCACAGACACAAACACTGACACCAACTGCAGAGCAATAATTATACCTAGATGATGTTCGTCGCATTGCTGATGAGGTGTTCAGGATGATCAGGGCTCAGAATCAAGTACAAAATAATTATTTTATGAAGTCAATATATACACGAACTAAACACAATCTATATTTAATATCAAGATTAATGCGTTCGTGCTTCTACCTGCGGGATATTGTTACTGGATATACCGAGCCGGACCCGAATGACAGTACCCCCGTGGACGAGGACGATCAGTAGGATCCAGATTCCGGTCTCGACGAGCCTTGATAAGCCCTTCCCCTCACGTGCCCTCCTGAACTTGTGTTCCCCTCTCTTCCCCTATTTGTATCCCCCTCTCCTTCCCACTCTTATCCCCGCACCCTCTTATATTTGGTTCATAGTTATGAACAAACTTTGCATATATTTTATTTTTCAGTTAGTATAAAATTTGAAATTTGAAATTTGAAATTTGAAATTTGATATATATATATATATATATATATATATATATATATATATATATATAGACACACACACACACACACTGCGTTTTAAGGTTAAATAATTGCTGATGGATCATCAATTATTTAACTCTAATGCGGATTGAGAATTGAGTGTTGGAATTTGAATTACAGGTTTGGGTAGTGAAGAAATTAAAAAATATATATTTTTAGCAACGGATTTTATTCTGTCGCTATAAACACGCAATGAAATGTATTTTAAAATTCCGTCGCTAAATATTTTACCACGGACTTTTAATCACAAACATATCGTCGCTAAACATTTAGTGACAAGAGATTCTGTCGCTAAATATTTTTTGAAAATGAAAACAGAAATAAAAAAAATACGAAAATTATCTTTAGCGACAGAATGCCCGTCGCTGATTAATTTATAGTCCCGTTGCTAATTTTTTTTTTTTTTTTTTTTGCGATGGATTTCCAAATCCCGTCGCCAAAAGTTATTCGCAACAGACTTTTACCCCCGGGGGGGGGGGTGTCCGTCGTTAAAAATCTTTTGTGACGGAATTATGACTTTTAGCTACAGAATTGTCCGTCACTAAAAGTCATTTTTCTTGTAGTGAACCCAAGTAAAAAATATCAATAAATTAATATAGGGTTAATTACAAAACTGTCCCTTGTGGTTTACACGTTTTTGCACTTTGCCCCTCGTGTTTACAACTTTTGCAATAATGTCCCTTGAGGTTGACAAAATCATTGCAAATAGCTCCAAAACCGAAAGGCCGTTCAAATTCGGCAGTTAAGACCGCATGTGCACAGCACACGCAGTTTTGGCATGGATAGATCGGTAATTTCCTATCCCAATCCCTCTTAAAACCTTAAACCTCCATTACTTTTTTCTCTCTCTTCCTCTCCTATTTCTTCTCTCTCCCTGTTAACCATTCTCTCTCTCCCTCTCATTCGTCAGACCTGCACAGACCCAGAATCGCACCATCTCCGGCCAGCCTCGTCGCCGACCAGCCTCCATACTGGCCACTTTCATCCGCCGCCTCCGTCACCGTCCATCCTCACCTGTATCTCTCACTCGCTCTCTACCATGTCCAACACTCCACCATCTCATTTTCGTCACACAGGCCTGCTATAATTCCCCCATACCCAACATCACTCACACAGTTCAAAACATTACCTCACATGCCTACTGCATCTCTCTTTGCTTTCTTCATTTTACACTGACTTCTTCATCTAATACCCACATACACACCCAGCACTACAGCCCACCACTCATGCACTTATGAACACATTTTTCATTTCCTTACACTCCCTCATAGGCCCTCACTCACAGCACACACACAGCTATTACATACACACATATATGCCATTTTCACCCAACAAAACACACACACCTTGCACCATACACCCACTGCCCTCGTGCTCCATTCCCTCTTCACACACAACGCACACACCAGCCTTCATTTCACCTTCCATTCAAACCCACTGCTGGGTCTCTCTCCCTTTCTCTTCTTCTTAATTCATTCATGCCCGCATATATAACTTATCCACAGATTTAGACATATATATTTATATACCATAGCACACATATGGACAACCACATGTACCCCATACGCACAGCCCCGCGCCAGCTTGTAATTGCACCATCAGGTTGTACAAATCCTCATGTTTCCTCTCATATACCCAAACTACTGTAACGCATACTAACAGATGCATAACACTCACTATCTCACCTGCCACTTCCATCTGCCGCCTCCCTGTTAACCATTCTCTCTCTCCCTCTCATTCTTTGAAGATGTTGCTAAAGTAACTGAATTGATGGACAGATGGCTTTTGGAACTTGTACCGAGCTGGAAACCTTCAGATTTGAGTCGAGTAAGGACCTCAGATGGGGATTTCGCTGGACTACACAATGATCAGGACCCATTGAGGTGTTCTGATGTGAAGAATGGTGTTGAACAGTTGAGCTTTAATGGATCAATCATACCAGTGAAGATTGGGATAGGAAATTACCGATCTATCCATGCCAAAACCGCGTTTGCCGTGCACATGCGGTCTTAACGGCCGAATTTGAACGTCCGTTCGGTTTTGGAGCTATTTGCAATGGTTTTGTCAACCTTAAGAGACATTATTGCAAAAGTTGTAAACACGAGGGGCAAAGTGCAAAAACGTGTAAACCACAAGGGACAGTTTTGTAATTAACCCATTAATATAAGCTCAAATCTATAAGCATAACAAACAATCACATGATATAAAAGATTTGGGTATACTAGAAATCATTTGCACTTTTAATTTTTAGTTTTCAAAAAAACAAAAATCAAGCCCTGTTTAGTTTTTGTTTTTTTACAAAAACACATGGTTATTTGATTAGCCAGGTTTTATTTTCATTTTTTTTTCTTTACCATTTTTTTCCCTTAATTTTTCCAACCTTATAATTGCATTTTTCTTTAACAGACACTTCTTTAGAACTCTGAAGCACCACCATCGGTCAATACCACCAACATCCAATTCGTAGCACCACCACCATAATCAAATTCACAACACCACTACTCAAATGTAATTTCACTCTCTCAAGAAATCCTTTCACACAACAAATGAAATGGGTTTGTTTTGAGGAAGCTTTTGCAGGGAGCAATAACAAGAGACACTACAACGGGATGGCGACTATGGGTAGATTTGTTGGTGGTGATGGTGGATGGGTGGTGACGGTAGGGCAAATTGTGGGCTGTGCGACGCTGCTGAGGTGTCGACGTTGCTTGATCGGTCTCATTGGTTGTCCATGGCAGTGGGATGGAGATGGTGGGTTGAGGTCTGATTCATTCTCCAAGGCGTGGGTTGGTGATGGGGGGCCAGATCCTTGGGTGGCGATAATGGTAGGGTGGTGGTGCTGGGGCAAATATGTGGGTGGCAATGGTGTGGCAGACCCGTGGTTGTTGAAGGCGTGAGGTGGCGACGGCGGGGCAGATTTATGGGTCACGATGGCGATAGGTTGACGACGGTGGGATAACCGCTAGTGGTGGTGTGAGCGTGTGTGGGAGTTAGGATGGTGGCCATGGTGGCGACGTGGTAAAGGTTTGACTGATGCAAGGAAGTGTCTGGCTGGTGGTGGTGGTGGTGCTCTGTACATGTGTGATGGAGTTTTGTTAAAATGATGCTTTTTTTTTTACTTCTAACAAAGTTTGAAAGTTGGATCTCAAAAACAAAAACCAAAACAACTTGATTTTAAAAAACTGGTTTACAAAACTGAAGGACAAAAAAAACGAAAACTGTCTGCCAAACACGGTTTTTTTTCCCTCTAATTTACAAAACTAGAGAAAAAACTAAGAACAAAAACTCCGTCGAACGCTACCGAAATCTTGTGACATAGAGTTGTCACAACAAACACAAGCACAAAGAGAGAGGTAAAGGCTAGGGTTTGGACAAATAACATAAGAGGCAAAAGATTTGTTGTTAAGGCAATTATTCTTCACCTTTGATGAAAATCTCAATTTTATAGGTTAATGTTTCAATATCGTACTCACGAATTAGGTTTTAAATTTTAATCATGCCTTTTTTCAGAGAGACGTTCTAGAAGGTGATTATGTTCTCAAAATTATAAATTGAGAACATAACATTTGGAAAAGGCTTACACATTTCATGACTTTTCAACGATAATTCTTCAAATTGAGAACATAACATTTGTGCTTCCTTGATAATGCGTTCATTCCTAGACAAATTATTTTCCTTCTTTGCAACACCCCAGTGATTTGTGAGTTGTCTCCTTCAACAATGATTCTCTTCCATTTCATTTGTATAGCAATATGCAAACCTTCGGTACTGCCAAAGCTTCAACCGTCAGAGGGTCTCCCTGGTTAGCTAACAGAAAACTGTTTGTCAAATTCTGTTTGTATAAAGAGTACATAATTAAGAGGCCTTTATATATACACGTTAGAGTTGACCTAATAATAAATTCAATGGGTAAATTAAGGATTGACATAATACAAAGAATAAACTTTAAGAGATTCCTTAATTTACGTAGTTAGCTCTAATATCCTCCGTTAAACTCAAGGTGGCTGACTAGAGAGCAAATTGAGTTTGGAAATGCAGTGCAAGAAATTGAGTTCGGAAATGCAGTGCAAATTGAGTTCGGAAATAAAGTGTATTGCGAGTGAGATGCGTACAAGTGACATTAATCCTTAATGTGTTTTGTCCTCTCATTAAAAACATCATTTGGAGTGGCTTGGATATCGCTCTGACTGTCATAATGGATAAGGTTAACAGAGTCGAAAGGGATATTCATGTCTTCAAGTAGCAATAAATACAATGAGTAATTGAAGGATTGACATAATACAAGATTGACATACTATTCCTTAATTTACGTAGTTGACTCTAATATTTGGAAACGCCAATCTTGAATTGGCCACGATCATCCCGTATCAGGTGCTCCTGCTCCTATTGCTTTCTCATTTCAGAAATAGCTCTGTCAAAATTCTATTTATAATAATCAGTCTTAGGTGAAATCCATTCACCCCATTTCCCTTGTGCTGGTCTTTCCATTTCCTTGTATCTCATCGCATCCAGCTTTGTGATGAAAAGCTTTGTGAGCAATGCCTCACGGTGCTCGCCTTTGTAGGCCTTATCCTTCATGTGCTTCCATACGTACCAGCAAATCATTACTGCAAACTTGAAGTCAATTAAGTTTGATTTAGATATTTTGTTACGGCCTACCACTCTGGATTGCTAGAGTATGCACGTGAGTTACCAACATTGATTCTCGATCTGTTGTTACTCTTACAGGATAAAATATGATGTATGCTTAAATATCTAGTAAGTTTCAATGCTAGAACATTTGGACTGATGGAAGACTCAGAGATACACGATACTAAATTAAGTCAGGTTATCAAATTTATTTCCCCCGCCAGGCCTCAAGTAAGCCTGATTGGTTATGGCTATGAATTAGTTTCAAAGCCCTATAGAAGTTTTTTTTTCTTCCCTAAACACACTATGAAACATATATCCCATTGCGATCAAACCCAGTGCATCAACCAAATAGGATGACAGTCCCATGATAGGCCCCAGAGAAGTTGCTCTGGTGCTCTTCCAGACCTGCGATATCTAAGCCGGTCGACCTGGAGAGTTGTGTTCAATAGCCCTGTGTGCACGAACATTCTAGTGCAAGTGCTGAGAGGATCCCCTTAGGACTACGAACGATGTGTGACGCCAAGAATAATAAAACTTTAGGGGCGTTTTGGAAAGGTACGTGAACGAAAACCACTTGAATTCTTGCTTTTTGTTCTCCCTTGAGCATCAATTCTTTGCCATTTTAGCTCTTGCCTTGGAGAGTGTTTGGGATAGCCAAACTTGATTAAATTTAGATTAAATCCGATTTGAAATATTTTGCGAAAAATCATAAACTATTTAATTTTGCTTCAATATGTTCAATCTGATTATATCCAGAATCCTCGTTTTCTTAGAATCTGATTTAATAAGTTTTGGAGAATCAAGTTTGACCAAAAGAATTACCAATTTATGCTCACGTATAAACAAAGATTAATAGCCCTCCTTAAATCTTAATACACAATTTGGTCATTTTGTCACACTAACCCTACTTTTCATCTCGTTTTATCTAAACACCTTCAACAACTTTTAATTTTGTTACGCTTAAAATAGATTAAAAAGCAAATTTTAAGAACTGATTCTGATTAAATAAGAAACGTCTTTTAAGAATCGATGACAAACGGTCTCTTATTTATGATATTCAAAACGCAAAAGGACAGATAAAATAAAACAAAATCAAATACCCCGAGGGTTCTATACTATGGGCTCCCCTTGAAACTAGTAATTTGTTGAGGTAGGACAAAAGGTCAGTTGCCATTAATTGAATGGTTTTTAAAAGTTTTTGACTGTTTATGCCACTCCTTGATTCAAAATTGATGCGACTCGTTGAATTGCCATGGGCTGTTCAGAATCTACAGTCGTGGAATCAGAAAAAATAACCAGCAGTTCTCTAATTTTCTTAAACTAATCGAATCATAATCTGTTCTGGTATATTTTCCTTGACCTTCAATGCTAACCAAGCACATATCCAGCATTGTGAGATAGCGTAAAGGGTAAGTTCACTACTTCTCAGCATTATGTAAACTCAGTTAGAGATGCAGCATCATACAAATATCATACTTCACTGTAGAACACATTTCACATTAAACCATTCAAAGATTGAACAAGAAGAAACAATACCATAGAAAGAAGATTAAGGTAACGAATTCTTGTTGTCAGTTGCATTTGGGGAGGTGAGAGGGAACAAGGTGAGCAACTGAGGCTCCGTATAACCGGGTTTAGACCGGGGCGAAGGATGCAAGTAGAACCGCCTTTCCTTGATGGCTTTTTCCTCTTCAGCAAGATCCAGATCAGGCTTTGGAGACTCTCGTTTTCTCGGCGATAGCTTGCTTAAAGGGATTGGATAGTAAGTTGGTGTGGTACCCGAGGACGAGTACCTTGGAATTGAAGGCGAGAAAGGACCGTACCACTGGGGATAATTGGGTACCAATGTAGGAGGTGGCTGCGCAGCGAATGTAAATGAAGCATCTGGTGGGAGAAACTGGTTTTCCGGCTTGGATATCTGTAGCGTGGGCCTCGTCACGTTCTGCGCCCTTCTTTCGTGAAGAATTGGCCTTTGGGGCTTGCTACTGGTCTTGCTGTTGCTCGGGCTTGTGCCTGCAGTATCATTCTTGGTCATGGTGGTGACTGTGGCAGTGGCGGTGGTGGCTGTGATTTCTTGTTGTGGTGGAATTGTGTCTTTGTTTTCGGAAGGGCCAGCGGTAAAGCGCTGGACAACGTCATGGAAACAAGTCGAGTCTGCATGCACGTACGTTGTTGTGGTCGGCTGTGAACCAACTGGACTTTGGTTCCCGGATGATCCACTCATTGATATATGACTACTGTAATAGAATTCTCACGCTCATGAGATTTGGACCTATGACTTCCAGTTGCAGAGGCAGAGGCTTTGGTTGGTAACAACTTTGTCCCTGTACCGGGAAAAAAACAAAAATTAAAAAGGAATAAGCTTGTGAAAAGAAAACATGTCGTTGATCATTCGACGCTAAATCTTGACTTTTCGATCTAGCCCTAATCCAGTAATTTGTAGAACTAGCAAAAAATGTAGATAAGTATGAATGAACAGGCATGCAATATCTGCTGCTTATTCGTTGCATCAAATTTTGGCCATCTAGAGACTCCGGAGTCTCTGTGTGTGGGTATTTTCAATTTTTTTTTTCTTGTAATTGGAGACGGATATGGGGAGGGGGATGGTCAACTTATGCTGCTAATGGAGAGGACTTTGATATTACAACAAAGGGTGCGAAAATAGCCTGTATTGCTAACTTGAATTGAGGCTGCACAAATTTTCATCTTTGAACCAATGGCGGTTGCCCACATTGATAGTGAATCTACGACATAGAAGCACGGGTGCTTGATCAAAGGTCAGATGAGAATGGAGAACATGTTCCCTACGACATTCTGTTCCAAGAATTACAATTTTTCGTTCAAAATGTTTCTCAAACAAAGAGAGGGATGTAACAATCACTATTTCGAGGATTCTTAGAATGGAAAAATTACATACGGGCTTGCAAAATAGGAAGAAACCAATCGGACACGAACATGCACAGAGAAATTCTCAATGCAAGATAGTGTATCAATATTCCGGTCACTAAGAGTTTAATTTAGGCATTAACATAATACGTGCAGAAGAGATTTAAACAAGGAGTTTGAGACATACCTCAAACGTCCTCGCGGAGAATGTTGCTTTTTGTGCAGCATCCTGTTAGAAATTTGAAGGATGAATCAAATCAAAATATGAATATGCACGGCATAGGAATGAGAGAGAGAGAGAGATTTATTGGGAAAGACTTGCAGAAGAAGAGGTAAAACTCTCTATCTGGCAAAGACTCAAAACAGTCATAAACCCAGTCTAGGACAAACAAAACTGACCTCAGAGATTCTGTCAACAGTCCACCTTTGACGCAATATGATATATATTTGGTCAAACAATGGTCAACCAATGGTCCAAAAGGCTCAAAGATTTTTGCCAAATCATGTCTGCATCGGTGTTGTGGTTAATTGAATTAGCTTACGATTTAATGAAAAATGGTCAGCATTGTCTTTTAATCACCTTTTAATCAGATGAACACCTACTTTCATACCTTAGATGCTGTTCAACACTCTTGGTTTTTGTCACGAAGAATACTTTGACGAGAAAACATAAATTTTTAGCGAAGAACAAGGAATAGAATGTTATGAAAATAGACATTTTTAGTGACGAGAAAACATAAATTTCTTGTGAAAAGGCATAGGATGTTATGAAAATAGACACTTTTAGTGACTGAGTTGTCGTAAAAGTTGTGAAAATCGGTGTTGCTGCTAAAAATATGCTCCGCGTACTTTGCGGAACCCGAGCCTGGACTGATGACCTGCAAGACAGAAACGAGTGACCGCCGGGTGGGGTTCCCGGCGGAGAACTCTCCGATGCTTAAGTCAGAGCACAGCTACAGGATAATAACTCTGAAAAAGCATGAAAGACACAATGTGTGTCTGTGTGTGTAGTTCTCCCATACCTGGGGGGTATTCCCCAATTATTGAGAGTTATATTTAAGTTATATCATAAGCCCCCCACTTCCTTAGCTAAAATGTTTGGCTGAGGAAGTTTATACCTGGTGTCTCGAGACACGCGTCAGATTTGTAAGTGATTCTCATCCACTTGTAGGGGTAACAATATTTCTCTCTTCCATGTGCTCCGACCTAAGCGGGTGCTTAAGCCTTAGAACTTTGCCCAAGTAGGGCGCTAGAACCCTAGCTCTCGAGAGCTAAGTCTTAGAATGTCGCCTGAGTAGGCTATTCGGAATCATCTTTAGAAAGACGAATCATGGGATCTCGAGATCCTTTAGGGCATGTGCCCCATGGTAGCCTCTCTCGGAGGATGACACAAAGCTGTGCATGCAAGTTGTTGCATGTGCTAAGTGTTTGAATGTCCCCTCGAGGGGTCACCTCTCCTTGGAGGGTGTTCATTTTGTGCAAGTGTGTGTTCTTTGGCTCGAGCCGACCACATCATGCTTGCGTTTTACTTTGTCGCGAACTCTTATCATCAGCTAAGAGTTGGCAAAGAAGCCTCGCACTCACGCTTGGCTGGGTTTTGAATTGACAAAGAATGGTGGGGGGATGAAGTCCCATAGTCCTTTGCCGTTTCACGGGTTAGAACTGTAGCTAAACCGTTCGGATAGAACTTGAGCTCTATCCTATCACCCTTGGGGGTGTTCATCCCTCGGGGGACTGCCCCAGAGGGCTGGTGGAGCGCGGAGCTCATGCAACTACCCTCGAGGGTTCAACGGAATTTAAGAATTCTCGTCATACACGCCCTCGGGGCGGATGGAGCCGGAGCTCATACAATTACCCTCAAGGGTTTGACGGAATTTAAGAATTCTCGTCATACACGCCCTCGGGGGCGGATGGAGCCGGAGCTCATGCAATTACCCTCGAGGGTTTTGACGGAATTTAAGAATTCTCATCATAGACGCCCTCGGGGGCGGATGGAGCCGGAGCTCATGCAATTACCCTCGAGGGTTTGACGGAATTTAAGAATTCTCATCATACACGCCCTCGGGGGCGGATGAAGCCGGAGCTCATGCAATTACCCTCGAGGGTTTGACGGAATTTAAGAATTCTCATCATACACGTCCTCGGGGGCGGATGGAGCCGGAGCTCATGCAATTACCCTCGAGGGTTTGACGGAATTGAAGAATTCTCGTCGTATGCGCCCTCAGGGGTTTCTTGTCCTTGTTGCCGCGGTGCTAAATAAGAAGCCGCAGGTCATGGAGCCCGTAATATGGTTGTTGTGGCGAACCTTTCTGTCTGATAAGACATAAGGCATTAAGCCTGTATGATCTCATACAATATAAAGCCCCGGGCCTTTGAGAAGGCGTGGATATATAAAGATGACTTTTAAGCCCATATGTTGGGCCCGATCGCAAGAAGACCTGTACGAGCAATATAGAAGACCATATCTGCCTGCTTTGACTAGACGTGCATATAAAGCTAGAGGGCATGGAGTCCGTCTGAGCAAGATGTCACTGATGATCAGTAGATAAGTTGTCGAATTTAATCGATTTACTGAGAAGCAACTAGATTCAGTTTGCTTGGTTGCATGAGCTTGAGCTTGCAGTTGTTCCATCCATATTAGCGACGCTATTGGCGAAGTGCTCTGATTTACTGATCGAGGTCACTGTGTGACTGAACATCAAGAGACAATAGGTAATGCTGAGTCGGCAGGATGCTGCAGCAGAAACCTTAGATGTGACTTCAAGTCGCAGGGTGCTATGAATTTGTTCCTTGCTTTACGAAGCGATTTATACGTCACTGTTAATGCTCGCAGGCGTAGTTTAATCCCTTGCAAGAAATAAAAGTGCGTGACTGAAAAACAGCTTTTGAAGCAATAAAGCATATAAAATGCAACTATGTTTTTAACACAGAATTAAGAATAGTGTTCAACACCGTGGACCCATTAAGGTTTTGTCAGTTAGCCGACAGGGGTGCGCTGCACTGCGTGTCGCATGTGCGCTTTAAAAAGTCACAGCAGTCGGGAGTCCCGACTTGCGACCTGCTTGCGCTAATTGGCGCAATTAGATAATGCTAAACCACAATATAATGTAAGTCTAGCTAATAAAAGCGCACTGGAAGTAGCCTTCAAACCGCTTGGTGGCGCTAAAATTCGTAGCCGCTTAACTTTTAGCGACAGATGTGCAATAAAATGTACACCGTTTTTTAAAGAATACGCGGCATATGTTAAATAAAATGAGACCTAATGAGTCTTAAATTTTACTAGACCATTTTCTCATGTTAAAAGCTTAATACTTTTAAAAAAATGAGAGGCCAAAGTCAAGTAAATAAGACCCTTTGGGTCTTAAAACTAAACGTGCATCTTGCATAGGTTAAAAGCTTAAGGCATTGAAATAGTGTGGCACATGCCAAATAAATAAGACCTTGTGGTCCTAAATGTAATTCTGCATTTTAATGGGGGTTAATGTCGAATTATTCTAGAAAGAGGGATTTCACCTGACTTGGGGGAAGTTACTCCTTCTTTCAACTGACCGAAATGCAGGGAGCTGGTGGCCATGTGGTGCCGTCGTCGTTTGCTCGAATGGAGCGACGTAGGGGAAAGTCGCCGGCTTGATGGCGACAATGATGTGGTTGCAGATCTGCAGCGCCGTCCGCCACGAGGCGCCGATCGGCGCAGTTGCGACTCCAGCGAATGAGATGGCGTCGCGGTAAAGGAATCGATGGCATCGGCACTCGGTGCGACTCCGGCCAATGGGATGGCGTCGCGGTGGCTCGGTCCTTTGAGCGAACAGGTGGTGACCAGATTTTGCAGCGGTGCGGCATCACCATGGCGAGGCGACGGCGACGGTAGGACGTTAATCGTGAGTCGACGGCGTCAGCATCTTGTGCGGCGGTGGTAATCTATTAGGGTTTTGACCCTAATGGGCGGCGCTGTTCCTGCTTCTCTCTTTTTTGTTTGTATCTTGCCTTCGCTGTTCTGGCGGCCTCACGGCGGTGGTCGGCCGTGACCGGTATGGTGATTGGGTGCCAGTGAGGTGGCGATGGTAGATCAGGTAGCCTCTACCGGCGGCAACATCGGGGTGCAATATGGGAAAGCTTGTTGGCAAGGTGCGCCACCGTTGATGGGGCAGAGCAGATTTGACGGCTGTGAGGCAGCACCGTATTCTGTTCTCTTTCTCTTTCTTTCTTTTTTGTTGTTGTTGAGTTGTTGTTTGGACGTTATTGCTGCTCCAGCAGCTTCGTGACAGTAGTCGGCGAAGTGGTGTCATGCTTTGCAAGAGAGCCTGCTATGGCGGCGACGCTGTGGACATCGGCAGCGCTCTACTGCTAGGGTTTTGACCCATAGAGCAGCGGCGGCGCTGTTGCCTCTTATTTCTTCTCTCCGTCTTCTAAGTATTTTTTCGATGTGTGGCTGCTCCGGCAGCTGTGTGGTGACGGCGCATAGTACCGTAAGGTGGCACAGCGCAACGGCGAAGGAGCGACGTTGGGCGCAACGCTGGCATCGTGAACAGCAAGATTACAACCTTGCTGTTGATGATTTTGCCTGGTTGCCACCGGATGGCCGAAGCGGCGTTGCCGATCGCTGTTTGAGTCCAACGCCCAAAGCTTGCTTAATTGATCTCAAAATTTTGAACTGAAACTGCAGTTGAATTTTGAGGCCTTCGGCCGTGCGGTTCTGTCGAAATTTGCGACATGTTGCCGCCCGCCGATCTCGAGATGATTGTTTGAGTTTTCTTGAGGTCATCAGTTAGGCTGGCGGGTTGACGGATGGCGCGAATCTGTTGCTGTTAAAAATATACTCCGCGTACTTTACAGAACCCGAGCCTGGACCGATGACCTGCAAGACAGAAAACGAGTGACCGCTGGGTAGGTTCCCGGCGGAGAACTCTCCGATGCTTAAGTCAGAGCGCAGCTACAGGATAATAACTCTGAAAAAGCATGAAAGACACAATGTGTATCTGTGTGTGTAGTTCCCTCATACCTGGGGGGTATTCCCCAATTATTGGGAGTTATATTAGAGTTATATCAATCGGTAAGTTTAATTTGGGAGGGAGAGGATTGACTACTTAACCATAATTTTTACCATCCATTAGTATCTGACCTTTCTACGGATTATAGTGTTCCAGGCACGGATTTTCCCTTAGTGTTTCTTAACTAAGCTGGGCGGAGTCAGAATCAACAGGGAAGGTGGTCAAAATATGGAACAAAAGTAACATTTCAAAATTTTCTTTTATGATGCTCAACAAAAAAAGGCTGTATTGCAACCGTGCAGAGCGGCGTACTCGGAGTGAGGAATCGAGAGGGCTACCCACCATTATGAAGTCCATCGGATGAACCAAATGGAAAGCTACATCATGATCATGGCCTCTATGGCCCATGTCAGTTGATATACATCACATCACCTTCACGGAGCTAATTGCATTCCACCTATTAAAGTAGCGTTTGAAATAATTTTAATTTCTAATTTTTTGTTCATTGTTGAAATTGGGAAAAATAAATTGTCATTTGACAGACAGTTTTAGTTATTTTTTTTTCCTTCGGTTTTATAAGTCAGTATTCAAAATATGACTGTTTTTAAATCAATATTAGAGTATTTCAGGCTCTTTTTGACAACACTTTTTTTTTTCAGTTTTCAAAAAAAATAATAATAAAGAGCAGTTAAATTCTTTTTTTTTACAAAAACAAGTGGATGTTTTGATAACATAGTTTTTATTTTGAGTTTTTTTTGTGTTTGATTACCCAGTTTTTTTTTTGTGGTGGCGGTGGTCGACGGTGGTGGTGGTAGGGCGTGGCAGTGGCCAGCGGTGGCCGCCGCCGCCGGCAGTCGCTGCCGGAGGTGGGAGGGTGGTGGTCTCAAAAAAAAATTTGAAACTGAAAATTGAAACTCATTTTGGAGTTTTTAAAAACAGCCTTGGTTTAAAAACTGAATTTTCAAACTGAAGGGAAAAAAAAAACGAAAAATTGTTACCAAACGTAACTTTTTTTTCCAGTTTCCAAAACTGAAAAAAAAAGACCTGTCAAACGGGCCTCAATTTTCAGTTTTGAATTTTTTTTTTTTTATGACTTTCAACTTTTGTTGAAAGCATTTGATATCTTTTTTTCCCTTCAAACTTCATCACCAACACCTATTACCCACGAAAATCAAACCACCAACATTGCCAACCGGGGCAGAGCACCCCCATGACCAGGGGGGCCACTGTACCCCCCAAAATTTTGAAAAATTCTTTTTCAATTTTTGAATGATGGGTAATCTTATTTAAAATATTCATGAAAATACCATTATATTTTGTAAATTAATGTATTAGGATTTCATTTATGAGCTAGACATGGATGTTTGAACTCGATTCGAGTTCGTCAATGTAAAACTCAAGCTCGGATCGACTCGACTCATTTGTCTAGGGATGGCAATTTAAATCCGCCCCGGCGGATATCTGCCCCGTTCCGAACCGTTAGGAGAGGATTTTTTTTACTTTGGCCGGGTTATGGGGCGGGTATGGTTTTTATATGTGTAACCCGCAGCGGGTACGGGTCGGGTTATGTATTCTCCCTAAGCCACCCCGGTATCCGACCCGTACCCGCCTCGACTAATATAAACCCTAATTCTAAATGATATGCAATCCTAGCCATCCATCTTGTAGTATAAATACTACAACCTTAGATAGAAACCCTATCCCTTTTTTCTTTCTCCCCTGAAATCTTCAGCCGCTCTCTTCGTCTCTGAAAAATTCAGCGTCTCTCTTCTTCTCTAGAACTCTTCACCCACGCCGCCCCTCTTCTCTCCCCCACACGGTCACCCCCCACGACCACAAACACCACCTCACCACCCTCACCGTCATCCTTAATGGCCGCAAATCATCGTCACCCTCCACAAATCAAACCACGGCGCTGCCCCTTTTCTCTTACAGTTGGACCATTACAGTCGGAACAAAAAGAAGTATAGTCCGATATCCTCCGATCTGATGTTGCGACGGGTTTTTGCCAAAAAGCTTTTTCCTTCTCTGTTGCTTTGTCGTCATTGTCATTTTCCAGATCCAGCATCGCGTTGCTTGTACGAGTCTCATGAAATGTGCAGTGTGATGTCTTTGGCCAATGTATTTAGTTCTAATTTTATTTGCTATATTACAGATTAGTTTTGTAATTAGGTTTATAATGTGTATTGTTACCACTGAAATATAATCATTTGTTTTATGTTTGCCTGGTGGTGTAATTTATTATATTTCTCTTTTGGAATATTTGGACATTAACTGTCCTATTTTAGTAGTTGTTGCAATTACAGATTTGAAAATTCGGGGCGGGTCGGGGCGGGTTCGGGCTTATGGAAGTTCGCCGGGGCGGGGATGGTATTCCCATCCGTTGATCCGCTGGCGGGGCGGGGCGGGGCGGAGTGGTGCATAAGGACAACCGGGGCGGGTACGGATTTGATAAGATCCGCATCCGACCCGCCCCATTGCCATCCCTACATTTGTCTAAAAAGCGAGTTGAATTAACGACTGGAGAAGAAGCTAAAGTCGATGGATTTCTGGATCTTCACAAAGATCAAAGCTTCAGAGTCGTAGAATATCCTGGGTGATGTGTGTGCGTGAGAGTGAGAAAGAGAGGGCGTGTGCATGAGAATGATAAAGAGTGGTGGGTGTGTGTGTGTGTGTGTGGTCTTTCATTCAGTATGCACGAGACTGCGTGCATCTGTGTAATGAAAGAGAGTGAAAGTGGAAAGAAGTGTCTGAAGAAGAGGAGAAGAGAGGGAGGAATAAAATAGAGTGCCAATCAGAAAGCTGTTAGGGTTTTCTTAATAGATCGGAAGAGGCTTTGGGCTATACTTTTGGGCTTTTTACTTGCACTCTAACTTTATGGCTTGGCTACATATAGGAATTGTTTAGGTATGTTATTTAGCTTGGTTTTAAGCAAATTGAGTTTAGGGCCTACATGCCTTAAACATAATACTCATGTATATTTGCACAATTCTTTAACATAAAATATGAACTATTATATAGACGAGCCTTTCACGAACACACTCCTGAACACTTTCAAGTGTTCATGCTCGGCTCGTTTAATAAACAAGTTCTAAAATGTTGTTCATGTCTGATTCGTACATTGAAGAAACGAATATGAACGAGCTCTCATGCGAACGAACCAGGAGCTATTCATGAACGGTTCGGTTCATTTACAGCCCTATCTATCATGGGCTGAGGTGATGATTGATGGTTGGTTGGGTGATCGGCCGTGAGGTGATAGTTGCGGCTATGGCGGCTTTTTGTTGATTAGTGGTTGGTGGGACAATCACCCATGTGCTAAGGTGTCTGTGGCAGCGGTGGTCGGAAGGAAGCAGATCAGTTTGTGCTGGTGGTTGGAGGCTACAGAGGTTTTGGTAGCAAGGGTTTGGAGTATGTGCTTATGGGTGCAATAGTGATGGTTTATGGTGGTGGTTTAGTTGAAAAAGTTTGTAGCAGGAGAAGAAGATAAAATAGAATTGGAAGAGAAACAAGAGAAGTGGAATGGTGTTGGACAATTTTGCAGCTGAAATAAACCATGTGAAATGCATGCATACAGTTAGGATTGGCCGTCCTCTGGGTCCAATTGCTCTAAATTGGAAATTTCAGAGTTTTAAATGCCCATAATAAAAAGTTAGGATTTCATTTGGCAAAAATTACAAACTTTACGGAGTTATTTGCAATTTTGCGTAAAATATAGCAACTTTTCATTTCGAAACAGAGTAAGTACTCATCACCACCACAAATCTACATCCCTCTAATCCTTAACTTGCAATCACACCATGTGAATAATTTATGAATTTAGATTAATTCCGTATATTTTTTAAGCGTTGGAGCTTAAGATTCTAAAATACGTAAATAAAGCACTTTCTTTTTATTTTTCAAGCAATCCCTTTGCTACACTTATGCCAAACGATGTTTGATAATAAGGATAACTAATTTGCTTCAAACTTCCAACAAATCTCCCACAAAATTAAAATTAAAATTAAAATATAATTTCTTTTGTTTTGTTTTGTTTTGAACTTCCGACATTTGCCACCATCAATAGCATTAACCCCCAAACCAAATTAAATCACCTCCATGAGGGACAAGATTCATGCCAAAAACATCAGCTTTAATTACCCCTTTTAGTTACAAATATGATTTTATTTCGGAATTGAACCGATATGATTCGTTTGGATGAAAGACTTAAGAATACTAATATTTCGGTCCATTTACTGGAATACAAACTTCAATTACCATTTTCTGTTTATATCTGTTTTCTCTAAACTCAATTTAATCTGTTTAATTAGCATTTTAAAATTCTGTTCTTCAAAAACAGCAAATGCAAGTTCTATTCACCAACCCCTAGCTACTGTTTAGTCGTCGGAGTTTATCCGTACCATTTTGATATATAAATTTTTAATCAAACACATAGAGGTGAGCTCATTTTTTTGCAAAATTAGATAAAATGTCATATCTTTTGCAATTATTTAAACATAAAAACCAAACAAATTTCATACATGTTTTGTTTCTTTTTTCTTTTTTTTTTTTCCTTCTTAAGGACTCTTTTTCGTGTTTTTTAAAATATAAAAAAGAAAACCGCGTAAACAAACGGAAGTAGATAATTTGGTTGGTAATACAGTGCGTGCATCCCCAGTAGTATAATAAGCAAAATAATGATTTTGTTGAACATGAAAAAGAAATCCAACCACTTTCAGTGAGTGTGTGTGTGTGTTTTTTTTTTTTTTTTTTTGAGAGAGAGAGAGAGGAGGGAGAGAGAATCTCATGCATGTTAGATACAACATTGGTGCAACCAACACTACCAACCAACACTCCCAAATCTTTTTAAGCCTACAAAAAGACATGAAAACTACTGCGTGATCCATCCAAATCTCATAAACATCTCCTGGAAACAATGGCCCTCGTTGTGGCAAACCACCCTCTTCCCATTGGCAACGCCAGAGCGTCCAGTTGGTTTGAACACAACTACGACGACGGACCCCTCGTGCTGGCTAATGGTGGTTTAGGAACTTGCCGTGGCGATGACTACTGGCACGCAAGACGGGCATTTCTCAGCAGTTACCACCTCTCCACCCGCAGAAGTGGGAAAGAGGTGTTGAAGAGTTTTGTGAGAGACTTGAGCGAGGTGGCCGTGGAGTTCGTTTCACGAATTCGTCTGTCCAACCGAAGGCTCGGCGTAAGGGTGTTTCGGTTTACTTTGGCATGGCCAGTATTGGTTGTTGCGAGATGCTTTGTACCATGGCCATACAGAGTCTAGCCATGCAGCTTGATTCACTTAACTACCGTTTGGGTCGAGTCTTGAACAGATTTGGCATTTACTCTACTTATAACATACTACTGCAGTATCAGTATTGCTACTGATAGAAGTACAAAGAAGCTTCTTCCGTGAAGCCAAATCTTTAGCCTCCTCCGCCTCATCGCGGTGGCACTCGGGATCTTTGCTGTAGTTGTCCACTTAATGTTTACTTCCTTTGTTATACTGCATGTCTGGGCCATAAGACTGAAATTTTGTGTTCATTTTTCATTATCAATGCGATGCCGTATACATTGTCACAATACACATTCACACACACACACAGACACACTCTAATGTTCATATAATGCCTATTTATGTGATAAGTATATGATCCCTAAGTTTTAATTTGTTGCATCTTTGTTCCCATTGTGAATTTTCGGAGGGAAAGAACATTTCACTTCCCATCATTTCTTTTAATATTAACTTTTGTTTTGGTCGGAGAATCCACCTTTTGCTAGCAAATCCACATTGATTTGTGGACCAGCTACTAGAGATGCAACTGATTTGTGGCTATTGCAATGGTTAACAACATAATAAAGGACCGTCAAGTGATCTGTGGCTATTGCAAGGATTAACAACATAACAAAGGACCGATACAGTGCACAGTGAGACCTGTGACTATAGCATCGGAGCCACTCCCTTGAATCGGTGGCACTAGTCCAACGGTTTTAATTTGAAGCCCTCTCTCACTTCAGAGTTTTGCATTTCTCCTGGGTCTTTTTAAGGCTTTAACAGCCGTATTTGGTGAGTTGCGATTATTCATTTAAGGGTGCTTAAGCATCAATTCATTACTTATATATATATATGTATATATATATATATATATGTATATATATTATGAAATCTTGAACTTTATAATTGCAACTTGAACATTCTTCCCTCTATCTATGGAAACTGAAACCAATAAAATAACCCCCTCTCAAGAACCGCACTTTTGTGAATGGTTATGAATTCACATGCAATGCACAAGGTGTCCTAAGGTCTTTTTAGGTCATAATCATCGATCCAAGCATCAAACCAAGACTAGTTACATAATAGGAAAGATCAATTATAATCGATAGTAACTTAGCCGATGCATTCTTTGTTACTCTTCGACATTGGACTTGATGAAGCTTCTATAGCATGTCCACTATAACTTTAAGCTTCTTTAGATTTAATCCATCTATCCAACTTCTCAAATGTGTCTTCATGAGTGTGCATGTATATACCTACTAAGAATACACTCAAAGCACACATTAGAACATAATCAATGTGTAGTTATCATCAAAACAAGATGTAAGCCTAGGTTATCCAACCATAGGGCTAACAGAAACATTTTGAAATTCTTTTTTGGTGTTATTTGAGTTTTATCGTAAGTGAGTTCTAGGCGGTGTCAGAGAATTGTAGACGGGCAATTTTTAACTCTCAAGTGACTGGACATTCCTGGGGATAGATATTCAATGAGTCCATTTGCACCGTAGTGGAGAAAATACTATCTTTAAGATAACTTCCTATTAGTGTCTTGCCCAACAATCTACAAGCATATTTGGGATCTAACTCATTAAAAGGATTCTTTGTGGGTGAAGTGGTGCCATATATACATTATTAAAAATCAAACCTATGGTCTTTTAAACCCCTTGTCATACTGTCTTCGACATGGAGTAAAATTGTGAAGTACAGAGGCATGGTACAACATTATGTATGGCATATTATAGGGAATGGCCAAAAAACTTGGTTGTGGTATGACAATTGGATGCCTTATGGAAACCTCAATGCAAAGTTTGGAAGTAGAATCATATATGACTCTACTTTAAGGAAAGAAAGCAAGGTCGGTGAAATCATAGATGGTGATAGCTGGAAACTCCCTCAAGCAAGATCTCTTGCACTCGGAATATGGCAGGATGATCTTACCAATTTGCATCCTCAGGTGGACAAAGGGGACCAAGTGATATGGACACTAACACCGAACAAAAAAATTTATGTGAACTCTGCATGGCATCAAGTAAGAACAAAGAAAGCTATAATGCCTTGGTGGAAAATGATTTGGTTCAATGGACATATACCTAAATGTGCAATTATCTTGTCGATGATGTGCAAAGGTGGATTCAGGATAAAAGATAAACTAATGAAGTGGAATGCTATAGTAGATGAGAAATGTGTTTTCTGTGATCAGAAGGAAACTAAACAACATCTATTCTGATAATGCTCTTATATCAATAAAGTGTAGAAAACAATCCTGGAGAAGTTGCTACCACAAATGCCATGGCAATCATGGTCCCAGTTTTTAAGCTATGCCTATAAGAAATTCAGAGGAAAGAGCTTTCATGCAAAGCTATGCAAAATAGGGACTGTTGTGACTGTATACATGATATGAGCTGAGAGAAACTTGAGGATCTTTGAACAACAACAAAGATCCACTGAAGATGTGATCCTACAGATAACACAATGGATGCAATGGTGTGTTCATAGCTAGAAGAAAGTCCCTAGACATAGTACTAATAAAAGGCTGGCACTGGGTTGGGCAGACATGAAGGAATCCTATTGTCTTGAGTTCTCCTTATGATGATAATATAAGGACATGATGATGTAAAGTAGTGGTGGCACTCATCTCTGTAAACTCAATTTTGTAGCAATACAATTGATCTTTCACCCAAAAAAAAAAAAACAATCACCATGTTCTTATACTTTTTCTTCTTGAGTTTTCTAAGTCCACACACGCACCTTCACCATAAATCACCGTAGAACAATTAGTTTCGAGATTGTGCTTATTTCATCATGGATGCCGTAAAACTGTGAAGGCTACACAACTTTAAGAAGTCGAGAGGCTTGAAAGGTTTAATGGGTTGAATTAGAAGAGATTAAGTATGAAGATACAACTAAGTGGCCTATATGCTTTCAATGGGGGCACATGAAGTTGAAGACTTGATTCATCAATGGAGCAACAATCGCTGATGGTTTGAACATTGCTTCCCCAAGTAACTCGCAATCAACCAAACAGATACAAGTGTCTTCTCACGAGTAATCAAAAGAAATGGTTGGACGACGACTATGTGTACCGTTATGCCATTCTTAATTCCATGACGAACAATCTTTTCAACGTGTTTCACAAGATTACTACAGCATGAGAGGTGTGAAATGTGATTCAAAGGAAGTGTACGAATGAGATGCCAATAATGTAACGACCCGGGACTCTGGAGCTCCGTCGCCCCTAACTCCCGAAACGTTAACCTAACACATCACATCATATCAGACACTGTTCTAATATAGACTTCAGAGTTTCTAGTAAACATTAACTTAAATTCTCCAAATACACAGTCTAAAAAAACAACTTAAAAACTTAACCTACTAAATTAAGTTCTTTATAGGATAAGCTAACAGTACCGACCCACGCAAGAGTCTTATTACTCAAAATAGTGGCAAGTACTCCAAAATTTCACTCAGGCTCTTACTCATCCCTGGGCAATCTACTGATGTTCGTTACCTGTAAAAGGGAACAAATGAGGGTGAAATTTTGAGAGCTCAGTAAGGTCGCTCAATGAACAACCAAAGGAGTTACGAAACGATTTAAGATTCAATTTGAAGACACTTTTTCAAGAGATTACAAAACAGTCACAAATAGTTTGATAACAATATGGCAAGAGCTTCAACTCAATCCCCTTCAATAAGATATCAGAACAATCATTTTCAAAACAATCATTTAAAGATACAATGTGTAACAACCCGAAATTCTCGGATCGTTAACCGATCAATCCATCGAACCTCAACTGTTCAATTTATTCATTACCACTAGAGGTACGTAGTAACATTCACATCAGAGCACTATAATCCGTCAATTGTCTAGCTCAACAAACCATTCCTATCACAAAACAATTGTAAGGTACTTAATTTATTAGATTACATAACAGTTCCCTAGCAAGGCTTGATTAAACAAATAATGGAAACCATAAACTATTCTGAAAATTCAGGCTCGATCGTCCTGAAATCTTACTGACGGTTATTTCCTGCAGAAAGGAACAGAAAAGGGAGTGAGCTTTCGAGAGCTCAGTAAGGTCGCTCAAAATTCAGTAAGATTACAAATGATTTGGTCAGATGGTTATGTCAATGACAACATAGAAACGATATTTTCAAATTCGCAATTCAAGATTCAATAAATGCACTTTCGATTTCACTGAAGCAATGCAGATGATATTGGACATGAGTATATTGCAAAGCCACACAGGCAGTGCAGGGTAACACTTAGCAAAGCCACACAGGCAGTGCTTAATAACAATATGGTTACATATGCATATGAACACTAGCTAGACCCTCAAGGTACTAGCATTTCCCGACAATAACAGACCATCCTTATATCACCCCCGATACAGACCATCCTTATAACTCCTCAATACACTACCTCATGCCAATATGCAGAATGCAATAAGCGATATTACAATGAACAAATCGACACTCAAAGAGAAATAAGTACTGAGCATCGAATGAGATTTTCAATAAACGTGTCAGGCTCAAACAAAGGTTATTAATGACAAACGATACAATTTCATCACAATTATAATTGAGTCCAAAGAAATAACGATAGCAAATCAGAATAATATATGAATCAAATAGAGGAGTTAGGTTCGGATGAAATTCCCTTACCTCGATCCAAGCGCTGAAGCTAAAACGTTTTCGAACAAATCCTCGAAGTTAACCTAGGTTGGCAAAGTCATTTATCAGAACACTTATTCATGCCACTACATTAAAATCTTAATATAATTATCCATAGCGTACCCATTTCTCTACCCGGATATGATGAAACTCGGAGCGATTTTTCACACGGCCAACCTACCCCGAAGTTCGCCACACGTCCCGAGACTCAGAAATATCCCAAAAATGCTCTAATCGTTCATTTAACATTATTTATAGCTTAATATAGCATATGGGATAAAAATATAATTTTTTGAATATTTTTGAATAAAAATAATTTCCTTAAATACACTAAAACCAATAAATTGCCATAATTTCTTCTAGCTGGAAATAAAGGCTCATAATTTTTGTAACAGCTTTAGAAGACTTATAAAAATTTCTGAAATTGAAATTAGAAATAAAAAGGCGTTAAAATATTTTAAAAAGCTTCATTTTTGTTAAATTCAATGCGATAGAAAAATGATAGCAAATGTACTCTAAAAATCACCAAATTTACACTGAGTCTTTATTATACTATAAAAGTGTTACTGTAATGTTTGCTAGAACATTTTTAGGGTTTAAGGGCTTCAAAAGAATTTTACCATTCTAACCTTACAGAAAATATTAAAAATACATATGATCTCAGAAAATTATAAAATTTTACCAGTAATTCTAGCATAGTCTCAGGTACTATAATATAAATTTTCACATTCTAATATTCACTATACACTATGAAAAGTTCATGCTAAGCTTAACGTTAACCTACACACACACACACACACACAGCACAGCACAACACAGCACTTCTCCAGCCACTCTCGCACACTAATGCACTCAGAATTGTCACACACACACACACGCACTTCACCACCCCCACTACACGGCTGCACTCGATGGTCCTCATCTCTCTCTGTCTCTCTCTCTCTCTAAAATTTACACCCACAACTTATGGTCCTTATTCTCTCAAAAACCACAGGCACACACCTTTGTATACATATAAACACTTACTACATATAATTGAAAATGTGTCCATTGCCATACCCCTGTCTCCTTCTTCTTCTTTCATTCCATTATATTCTACATATATAGTATAAAATCCTTCACAGACTCACTCACACTCACAAATGCTCTTCACATTCTTGCAAACCCATATGATTTTTCATACCCACTGCCTCATGGCAGTGGGTCTATCCTTACATCCACTGATAACCCACAAACGCACGGCCATGGTGTCCACTGAACCCACTGCTTCATGCAGTGGTGTTCCTCTCATTTGTTCAGCTGTCCTCACCAACGGCACACATACAAAACACATCATTCATGACCTACCCACATGTTATATACACCCAGCGCACAAACACCACTATACACGCCTACAAACACACATATATATATAGCACTTCCAAGGCTGCCTCTCCCCAAATCGCCATTTCCTTTCCTGCATACACCCTTCTTTGCTTTTCCTTTAACACCCTCACACTTATATATGTATAAACCCATTGTTCAACACATTTACACACAGTGACACAAAGTTAATTAAACCCACAAGCCACTTTTCTCCCTCACGGCAGCCATGGCTGCCACCTTCTTCTTCTCTCTCTCTCTAAAGATAGCCTTTCCCGGATGCTTCTATCTCTCCTCACAGCCGCAAACAACTACGGCAGCCACCATGGCTGCCCTCTCTACGAATTCCCTCCCATTCGAACCATAACGGCATTGAAACGCATCTTACGGCAGTCTACATGGTACACAGTCACAGCCACCACAGTTGTGACTGCTTGATGGCCGGTTACACTCACGGAATCACGGAATTACACACACAAAACACCCGGCCGAAGCGCCCCCTTAAACCATAAATCTGTGAACAATTTGTAAAAGAAAAGGTTTAGGAACACTTACCGAAAAAAATCAAGGACGATCGCCGGAATCTTGTCATGTCCTTCCTCTCTGTGTGTATCTCTCTAGCTCTCCCTCAGTCTCGACAGTGGTTGTGACGGCTGAATTGGGAGCCCTTGAACGGCTGCCCAAACGTGCCATATGTGTATATATATGCTAAAAGAAACCCTAGTTGGAAACCTGTAAAGAAAACTCTACACATCCATTTGTCGCTAAAACTTCTAACCCAACTTATTATTGCGAAAATGGTCCCATAAATATAATATTTATGATACATGATTTGTTAGGAAAATTATAAATAGATTGTTACACATCCGGTCTGGAAAATCGTCGCTAATAAGTACACCGCTACTAAAAATTTAATTGTCGCTGAAAGTATACCGAATGCTAATGCAGATAGTTCGCCGCTAAAAATACACGTTGGCGTTAAGTAAATATATATAAAAAAAATGTCGCTAAAGGTTGTCGTTAAAAATTCGGTCACGCTAATCATCACTAAACACTTCAATCAATATTACTTATGACTGTTAACATTAAATTATTAATTATTATTTCTAAAATAATTTTGTCGCTAAGTGTCACAAACTATAACGCTCAGCTCCTCTAACCTATAGCATTTCTCTTTTTTTTTTTTTACCGTAAAATTAGCATAAAATTTTGGGATGTTACACAATGTGAACAAATTCAGAAGATATTGACCATGAGCATAGGCAAAGCCACATAGGAATGCCCAATAAAGACTACATATGCATAATTTAGAATAACTAGTCCATCAAGGTGCTAGCATTCGTTCCACGCAGCAGACCAACCTTATAAAGCCTCCCACATAACGGACTCCCATGTCAATATACAGAAAATATCAACCACTGAATCAACAAATAATTCAATGCTCGGCAAACAATAAGAGATGAGCGTCGACATGAATTCAAATAACCGATTTAGGCAACATGCTGATATCAATTCATCACTCCGAGTTCAAGAATAGACATGAACAACTCGAAAGAACATATACGAACACAAGTTGACGGATTTAGGTTTGGACAGAAATCATTTACCTCGATCGAAGCTAAGCGATCCTAATCGAAAAATCTTCAGTCTTAGCCTAAACGGAACAATCAAATAATCAGACTACAATCTAAGCTAGAATCCTTTTAAAACAATACCACTTACTCATATTCCCAAAATGACCTATTCACTAGATATGTAAAATTACCAAAACACCCTGTCTAGGTAAAAAATTATCAAAAACACCCCCTCTCATGTCTAAATCACCAGAACGTCCTTCTTGTAAGTAAAATCACTAAAGTACCCCTACTGTATGTGAATTTACCAAAAAAATACCTCCCCTAAGTAAAAGTATCAAAGCACCTCCTCTGGGTGGAATATTACTATTAGCCCTATGGTTGGATAACATAGGCTAATTACATTTCGTTGTTCCTAACCTATCTTGGCTACACCTATAGGCCCTCTGGGGGTCCTAATTCTCATGACACGTTGGCACATTCAACGGTCAACTTTTCAACGTTCACAAGCCGGTCAAAGTGACACATAATCAAGACACGTGAATTTGCTCCTTGGCGCGCCTTTCCCCTTAAGGAGGTCGGCCACCTTCCCCTTCAAGGGGTCGACCCCATTCCTTTACTTCTCTTCAAGGGCTCATGCATCATCCGTGACGCCCGTCGCCCGTGGTCGCGCGCCATATCCGCGATTCGCGCCATTGCCCGCGTGCCAATTTCACAGCGCCCATCACCGTCGCTGGCGTGCTGGCTTCACGGAGCGCGTCACCCACGCGCCGGCTTCACGGTGCCCGTCGCCCGTGGTCGCACATCGTCTCCACGACGCCCGTCATCACCCGTGCACCGGCTTCACGGCGCCCATCGCCATCGCCCGCGTTTCGTCTCCAACACTATGTCGCGCCCATGCGTCGTGCCATTAACACAATCGTGCCCCCTGGCTCTTTGTCACACTACCATGCTCCTTACATTGGTCCATCCTTTCACCACACCATGCGCACCTTGCCTTGGTCGTGGAACATACTTTGACCCACTCTCTGGAGTGTGCAGCACCCGCAGGGATATGCGACTCCTCCGGGACACTATCTCCGACAGGAAGCTCCAAGTGCTCCGGCATGAAGACTCCCCTTCCGCCAGGTAGACGACTCCTCCGGGATGCTACCTTGACGCGCTCCGAGTACTCTGGCACAAGGACTCACCCTCAAGGATATGCAACTTCTCCAGGACACTATCTCCGCCAGGAAGCTTTTCAACTCCCTTTCTGCCAGGTAGACGGCTCCTCCGGGATGCTACCTCGGCCCGTCAGGTAGACGGCTCCTCCGGGATGCTACCTTGACGCGCTCCGAGTGCTCTGGCACAAGGACTCACCTGCGGGGATAGGCGAATCATCCGGGACACTATCTCCGCCAGGGAGTTCTAAGTGCTCCGGCATGAAGACTCCCCTTCTGCCAGGTAGACGAGCTCTTCCGGGATGCTACCTCACCCTGCCGAGTAGATGGCTCCTCCGGGATGCTACCTCGGTCTGTAGATAGGCGACTCCTCTGGGACACTATCTGCGCCAGGGTGTCTGCGTGACTGGCCTACGTGCTCCGCCACTGGGTGCTTGCATTGGCACCCCTATGGACTATGACCCCCGGGTCACTCTGAGACGGGAGCAGGTCTTCGGAGGGCATCGTGCCTAGTTCACCTGGCAGTTGGGCGTCGGGTCTTCCCCACCGCTGTCAGGCCTATGGGGCTTTGCAAGGGCTTGGATTGGTGGCTAGATCAAGGGGTGTTCTCTGGCAACACTGACGCTGTGGTAGCCAGTCTTTCTAGACAGACAAAGCGACGCTGTGAGGAGCAAGCCGAGTGAATATCCGATCCGACAGTCCAACGGATAATCGGTATTTCTAGACCCCCATGGTGATGTGTCACTCCTAGGGGATGACACGTGTCAGCTGATGACATATGCACACTTTTCCCTATAAATAGGGGACTTTGGAACTCATTTTAAAAAAGAACCCTCTCATTCGACATTTTCACATTCTCACTCAAGAATCCAAATCCTTTGGAATTCCAGAGAGAGAAACATATAAGACCTTGACTCTAGGCCTAAGCATCGAACTGTGACTGTCGTCGTATATTCGCCTAGCACCGTCACTCTTGCAGCACTGCCACCCTCAGGCTCTGTTTGGGAAGCCCTTGGTCTCTGCCCTTACTCCACCCTTGTTATGTCCCACATCAGCACACTTGGCATCTGACACAGACTGCATTTCTTGTGGCACCTCCACGTCGACTGGGAACCCACTTTCCTTGGCATCACTTGTTTTGATAATAACTACACATTGATTATGTTTTAATATGTTTTTTGAGTGGATTCTTAGTATGTATGCACATACACACTCATGAACACACATTTGAGAAGTTGGATAGATGGATTAAAGCCAAAGAAGCTTAAAGCTATAGTTGACATGCTATGGAAGCTTCATCAAGTCCAATGTTAAAGAGCATGAAAGAATGCAAAGGCTAAGTTACTATCGATTATGATTGATCTTTAGTATTATGTAACTAGTCTTGGTTTGATGCTTGGATTGATGACTATGACCTAAAATAACCTTAGACACCTTGTGCATTGCATGTGAGTACATAACCTTTCACACAAGTGTGATTCTTAAAAATTAGTGAATTTTGGAGCTTACTCAGATTTTCTCAAAAATGTTTTTGGTGCTAAACTTTTCATATTTTGATAAAACTTTTCTTTAGCTTTCCCATGCAAAAAATGGCACCTCAATCCGATTTTTCTAGAGAAGTTATGGCCAAAATAAGAAATGGGGTTTTGTGACGCATCTGATAGGCAATAGGGTAATGCAGTCGACTGTATGTTGCATTGCAATACAGTCGACTGTATTGGTCAAAATTTAGTTTTAACGGCTATATTTCATATCTTCTCTATATAAATAATTTGGGGCTTCATCATACACCATGAAAAACCATATTCTAAGCCTCCATTCATTAAAGAAACATTAAGGCTCATTGATTAAATTTTTCTCTCTTCATCTTCTTGATTTTACATCATTAAAGAGAGAGTCTTCGTGAGCAATTCTTTGATTGATAGTGAGCATTATTCAAGTCATCAATTCTCCCATCTCTCATTTGTACTCATTTCCTTTCAAGATGATTTCTTTATACACATTTGATCTTTGTAAAAGGATTGTGATCAAGGCTTGGTTTTGTTAAGTCTTGGGTGAGCTTTGTGGATTCAAGGCTTGTGCTTGGTGTGGGGATATCACCAAGTGTTGTAAGGGTTTTGATCTTGACCCGGAAGAAGATTGTTACTAGTGGATTCTAGTGCTCTTGCAAGGGACTTCCTTGAAGAGGTGGATGTAGGCTTGAGTCTTCAAGCCGAACCATTAAATCTCCCTGTCAAGTATCTTTAACTCAATCTCTTTACTTATTGCTCTACAATTGCTTAAGATTGTGTAGTTAGCATCTTGATTGAAGTATTACTTGGTTTGATTGAGATTTATGATTGTGCTTAGTTTAAATTTCCTATTAAAAGAAAACCCTATTCACCCCCCTCTAGGATTGTTTTATTGGTTTCAAGTGGTATCAGATCCTCAGCTCTTGATTTTTTGGTTAACACCTAGAGAGTTAAAAGATCATGGGGCTTAGTCTTGAGGGGAGTTCTATTATTAGACCTCCATTTTTT
Source organism: Escallonia rubra (assembly GCA_033065855.1). Lineage (NCBI taxonomy): Eukaryota > Viridiplantae > Streptophyta > Magnoliopsida > Escalloniales > Escalloniaceae > Escallonia > Escallonia rubra. The sequence continues at coordinate 86,949 of JAVXUO010002733.1, forward strand.
GATTGGTCATTGTATAGTACATGAAAAATTAAGATTAGAGTATTTTTAGAGTCTTTAGACTTTGAAATGTGGGGAGTCATTGAAGATGGCCCTTATGTTCCCTCCAAGTTTATTAGAGATAAACTTGTGCCAAAAAAGAAATCTGAATTTAATGACTATGATAAAAATATGCTTTGCATGAATTCTAGAGCTAAGAATTGTCTTATTTGTTCTCTAAACACAAATGAACTCAATCGAGTTATTATGTGTGATTCGGCTAAGAGTATGTGGGATACACTTCAAGTCACTCATGAAGGAACCTCTCTTTTAAGAGATTCAAAGATGAATTTATGGCATAGAGAATATGAATTGTTTCAAATGTTTTCGGATGAATCCATTACGGAAATGAATTTTTGTTTCGCTAAAATTGTTAATACTTTGAAACAATTAGAAAAAGATTTCTCCAATAGTGATCTTGCGAGAAAGGTAATTAGGTCATTACCTAGAGAATAGGATGCAAAAATCACCACACTTCAAGAATCAAAGTATCTTAATACCTTCCCGTTGGATGAATTAATTTGCTCCTTGATCACCCATGAAATGCAACTCGAATCATCCGGACAAAAAGTTTCAAAGAAGAAGAAGAAGTGCATTGCTCTTAAAGCTTCATCAATGATGGATTAATCTTCAACTAAAGAGGCATAGGACTTGAATAACAAGGAGATGGATATATTTGCTAAGGAATTCAATGAGTTTCTCAAAATTAAGAAAGTTAGAAACTCACACAAGAGCATGAATGATTCAAGTGTAGAGATTACCTCATGGGAGAATAAGAAGAAGAAAAGGTCAAGAAAGAAGCACTCTGTAAAGTCATCAATCGAAGTCATCATTTGTAGTGATAATGACTCAAGTGAGGATGAATGTGGTTATTTCGATGATAGATATGCAAATTTATGCTTCATGGCTCAAAAAGATGATGAGGTAAATTCTTCATAAATTGATAGTGATAGTGATAACAATTGTTCCAATGATGATATTTGTGATCCTTATGCTCTTTTATACGAAGAATCCATGAAATTAGCCAAAAAAAATTATGCTTTAAAAAACAAGTACATGCGATTTCAAAAGAGCTAGATGACTTAAAAATGAAAATAATGAGTTGCATGCCAAGAATGAATCCATATCTAACCATTTATATGTGGAGCATGTTAATGATGACTTGGTTGAATTAATTGTTAACACTCTTAGCTCAAAACAAATCTTTTGCAAAATTTTGGCTTTAGAAAAACAAGATGAAGATTTAAAACTTGAGATTTATGATTTGAAAAATTTTCTTAAAAAAATTGTTGATGGTCAAAACAATTTGGATGTCATATTCGGACGCCAAAGAATTAGCCTAAACAAAGGTGGTCATGGATTAGATCCATTCACCTTTCCTCCTAAAGTTTTTCAACAACAAGTTAGGTTGAATATTCATACAAAACAACCAAAGAACTATTACACACTATTTACACATTATGGTTGGTGCAACAAGAAAGGGCATATGACTAGTTATTGTCCTTGTAGAATTGTTTATGTTGGAGGTGTAAAGAAAATGTGGGTTGTTAAAGAGTTTCTTAATGTTGCTAAGACTAACACCAACGGACCCAAGAAAATGTGGGTACCAAAAGTTGGGACCTAAATTGTAATTGTAAGTTGTTCAAAGCAAAGGAAAATAACAACAAGGAGAAGGCTCCAACAAAATTTTGAAAATGAGGAAAAACAAGCTAAATCTTTAGGCGGAGTAAGCATTCCAAGATTGGACATACTACTTCAAATGATGAGTGCCTCAAAGCTTGTCAAAGAAAACGGACTTCAAGAATGATTACTCATGAGCTCAATCCTTGGTAATTCACCATAAGGGTAAAACTTAATGATCTTCTCAATATTGTGCTATGTGCTAAACTTATATTTCGTCAAGTATGCTTAAATTGTCAAATCTATAAAATAACTTGCTTGTTGAGAATTCATGCGAACTATGGTCTAAATTGTGAGTCCTTGATTGTTTACTTCTCTATGTTATAATCTTGGATACTTGTAGGATTTAGATGACGATGAATGGTCCTCTTGCACTTATGTTGGAAATATTGATTGTTGATGACCTTTATTCGTGTCATGAGAATTCCATCTTGAGATTATGTCATCTTAATGCTTCACGTTGTCATTCCTACACACACACACACACACTCTTTTTGGTAATGTCAAAAAGAGAGCATGACTTGGTTATACATTTAGTTATGTTTTTTTGGATATTGTTGGTATTATTTGAGGGGGAGCATACATTAGGATGGAATATGCATATGGTAACTTGATAGGGAAGCTTACATGCTTGAATCACATACTATCTTGCTCCTATTGAGAAATGCATGAAGTAAATAAGATTATTGAACTACATTGCATATCATTCTATTGATCATGAATGAACTCTTGATGTCATCTGTATGAGTTCATGAGTTAGATGCACTTCTCGCCATTATCTTTCTTATAACTATCTCTTAACACACGCATACCCTTGTCTTTTTGTTGACGAAAAAGGGGGAGAAATAATCTTGATTCTATATGCTAAGTGATAGTGTGTTTCGAGAGAACATTAGAGGAAGATCATATCTTGTTTTAGCTAGGGGACGCTAGCTATGAGCTTAATTTCTATATGAGAAAAATTGACATATCTTGAGTATACTAGAAATGACTGAATGCTCTAAGTGAATTATTGTGCTTAATTGACTATCTTATGATACATCTTACCTTATATAGAATCAATGTTTGTCATCATAAAAAAGGAGGAGATTGTTAGCCCTATGGTTGGATAACCTAGGCTTACATCTTGTTTTGATGATAACTACACATTGATTATGTTTTAATGTGTGCTTTGAGTGGATTCTTAGTAGGTATACACATACACACTCATGAAGATACATTTGAGAAGTTGGATAGATGGATTAAATCCAAAGAAGCTTAAAGCTATAGTGGGTGGACATGCTATGTAAGCTTCATCAAGTTCAATGTCAAAGAGCAAGAAAGAATGCAAAGGCTAAGTTACTATCGATTATTATCAATTTTTACTATTATGTAATTAGTCTTGGTTTGATGCTTGGATTCATGAATATGACATAAAATGACCTTAGGACACTTTGTGCATTGCTTGTGAGTTCATAACCTTTCACACAAGTGTGGTTCTTGAAAATTAATGAATTTCGGAGCTTACTCTGATTTTCTCAAAACTATTTTTAGTGCTAAACTTTTCATATTTTGATAAATATTTTCCTTAGTTTTCCAATGCAAAAAAATGACACCTCAATCCGATTTTTCTAGAGAAAGTTATGGCCAAAATTGGAAATGGGGTTTTGTAAGGCAACTGATAGGCAGTAGGGTAATACAGTCGACTGCATTGGTCAAAATTTGGTTCTAACGGCTATATTTCATATATTCTCTATATAAATGATTTGGAGCTTCATCATACACCATGAAAAATCATATTCTAGGCTTCCATTCACTAGATAAACATCAAGGCTCATAGATTAAACTTTTCTCTTTATCTTCATGATTTTACATCATTAAATAGAGCATCTTTGTGAGCAATTCTTTGATTGATAGTGAGCATTCCTCAAGTCGTCAATTCTATCATCTCTCTATTGTACTAGAGCTTCATTTGTACTCATTTCCTTTCAAGAGGGTTTCTTTGTACACATTTGATCACTGTAAAAGTATTGTGATCAAGGCTTGGGTTTGTCAAGTCTTGGGTGAGCTTTGTGGATTCAAGGCTTGTGCTTGGTATGGGGATATCACCAAGTGCTGTAAAGATTTTGGTCTTGACCCGGAAGAAGATTGTTGTTAGTGAATTCTAGTGCTCTTGCAAGGGACTTCCTTGAAAAGGTGGATGCAGGCTTGAGGGTAATTCAAGACGAACCATTGAAATCTCCTTGTCAAGTATCTCTGACTCTATAATTGCTTGAGATTGTGTAGTTAGCATCTTGATTGAAGTATTACTTGGTTTGATTGAGATTTATGATTGTTCTTAGTTTAAATTCCCCATTAAAAAAATCATATTCACCCCTCTCTAGGTTTGTGAAACCAATAAAATAACCCTAGAGGGGGGTGAATAGGGTTTTAAGACTACTTTAAAAATTAACAAACAACTAACATCAATCTCAACACAAATGTAAAACGAGATGGTTCAGCTTAAATGGTTCAGCTTGATATATCCTCAAACCTACATCTACCTCTTCAAGGAAGTCCCTTGCAAGAGTACTGGAATCCAGTAGCAACAATCTTTTTCCGGTTCAAGCCCAAAACCCTTTAAACACTTAGTGATATCCCCACACCAAGCACAAGCCTTGAATCCACAAAGCTCACCCAAGACTTGACAAACCCAAGCCTTGATCACAATCCTTTTACAAAGATCAAATGTGTACAAAGAAATCCTCTTGAAAGGAAATGAGTACAAATGAAGCTCTAGTACAATAGAGAGATGAGAGAATTGATGACTTGAAGGATGCTCATTCTCAATCAAAGAATTGCTCACAAAGATGCTCTCTTTAATGATGTAAAATCATGAAGATGAAGAGAAATAAGTTTAATCTATGAGCCTTGATGTTTCTCTAATGAATGGAGGCTTAGAATATGGTTTCCATGGTGTATGATGAAGCCCCAAATCATTTATATAGAGAGCAAATGAAATATAGCCGTTATAGGCATAATATGGGCAAAACTGCCATTGCAGTCAACAGTAACCCATTGCAGTCGACTGTATTCCCTAAAAAATAGCCATTGGAACTGAATTTTGACCAATGAAGTCGACTGCATTGGAATGCAGTCGACTGGATTACCCTACTGCCAATCAGCTGCCTCACGGAACCCCCTTTCCTATTTTGGGCATAACTTTCTCTAGAAAAATCGGATTGAGGTGCCGTTTTTTGCGTTGGAAAGCTAATGAAAATTTTTATCAAGATATGAAAATATTAGCACCAAAAACATTTTTAAAAAAATCTGAGTAAGCTCCAAGGTTCACTCATTTTCAAGAACCGCACTTGTGTGAATGGTTATGAACTCACATGTAATGCATAAGGTGTCCTAAGGTCTTTTTAGGTCATAGTCATCAATCCAAGCATCAAACCAAGACTAGTTACATAATAGGAAAGATCAATTATAATCGATAGTAACTTAGCCGATGCATTCTTTGTTGCTCTTCGACATTGGACTTGATGAAGCTTCTATAGCATGTCCATTATAACTTTAAGCTTCTTTGGCTTTAATCCATCTATCCAACTTCTCAAATGTGTCTTCATGAGTGTGCATGTATATACCTACTAAGAATACACTCAAAGCATACATTAGAACATAATCAATGTGTAGTTATCATCAAAACAAGATGTAAGCCTAGGTTATCCAACCATAGGGCTAACAATCTCCCCCTTTTTGATGATGACAAACATTGATTCTATGTAGGGTAAGATGTATCATATGATAGTCAATTAAGCACAACAATATCACGTGCATAGAATATTCAATCATCTCTAGTACACTCAAGACATGTCAATTTATCTCATATAGCAATTAAGCTCATAGCTAGCTTCCCCTAGCTAAAACAAGATATACTCTTCCTCTAATGTTCTTTTACACAATCACATAGCATATAGAATCAAGATTATTTCTCCCTCTTTGTCATCAACAAAAAGACAAGGGTATGCATGTGCGAAAAAGATAATAATAAGCAAGATAATGACGTGAAGTGCATATTACTCATGAACTCATACAGATGACATCAAGAGTTCCTTCATGTTTAAAAGAAATATATGCAATGTAGCTAAATAATCTCGTTTACTTCATGCACTTTTCAAGAGTAACAAGATAGTATATGATTGAAGCATGTAAGCTCCCCCTATCAAGTTACCATATGCATACTCCATCCTAATGTATGCTCCCCCTCAATCAATGCATGCCAACAATATCCAACAAACACAACTGAATGTCTAACCGAGTCATATTCCCTTTTTGGCATTACCAAAAGGGGTGTGTGTATGAATGGCATTGTGAAACATTAAGATGACATAATTTCAACATGGAATTTTCACAAAGCGAATAATGGTCATCAACAATCAATATTTTCAATATAAGTTCAAGAAGCCCGACCATTCATCGGAAAGGTTCACATTAATTCTCAACAAGCAAGCTATTTATAGCATGGGAAATCATTTATACATGCTTCATGACATATAAGTTTAGTGTATAACACAATGTTGAATAGAGCCAAGTTTTACCCTCTTGATGAATTACCAAGGAATTGAGCTCATGAGTGATCATTCTTGAAGTCCATTTTCTTAATAAGCTTTGAGGCTCTCCTCATTTAAAGTAGCATGTCCAATCTTGGAATGCTTACTCCCCTTCAAGATTTAGCTTGTTGTTCCTCCTTCTCAAAATTTTCTTGGAGTCTTCTCCTTGTTGCTATTTGCCTTTGCTTTTATCTACAATTAATATTTAGGTCTAACTTTTGGTACCCACATTTTCTTGGGTCCATGAGTGTTAATCTTAGCAACATTAAGAAACTCTTTAACAACCCACAGTTTCTTTACGCAGCCAACATAAACAATTCTCCAAGGACAATAACTAGTCCTATGTCCTGTCTTGTTTCACCGACCACAACGTGTAAATGGTGTGCAATAGTTCTTTGGTTGTCTTGGAGGAACATTTAACCTAGCTTGTTGTTTAAAAACTTTAGGAGGTAAGGTGAGGGGATCTAATCCAACACCGCCTTTGTTTAGGCCAACTCTTTGGTGTCCAAGCATGACATCCAAGTTGTTTTTACCATCAACAAATTTTTCAAGGCATCTTTTCAAATCACAAATCTCAAGCTTTAAAATTTCACTTTGTTTTTCTAAAGTCGAAGTATTACAAGAGATTTGTTTTGTGCTAGGAATGCTCACAATCAATTCAACCAAATCATTATTCACATGCTCTACATATAAATGGCTAGATATGCATTCATTCTTGGCATGTAACTCATTATTTTCACTTTTTAAGTCATCTAGCCCTTTTGAAATCGCATGCACTTTTTTTTCAAGGCACAATTTTTCTTGACTACTTTTATGGATTATTCATACAATAGAGCATAAACATTAGAAATAGCATCATTGGAGCAATTGCTATTACTATCACTATATGAAGAAGTTACCTTACCTTCTTTTTGAGCCATGAAGCATATATTTGAATCTCTATCATTGAAATCACCACATTCATCTCCACTTGAGTCATTATCGCTCCAAATAATGGCTTTAATTGATGTCTTTATGGGGTGCTTCTTTCTTGCCTCGTTCTTCTTCTTATTCTCCCTTGAGGTACTCTCCATACTTGACTCGTTCTTGCTCTTGTGCAAGTTTCCATCTTTCTTCATTTTGAGATACTCATTAAATTCCTTTGCAAGTATATCAATCTCTTTGTTATTCAAGTCTTTCTCCTCCGCACATGAAGATTGATCCGTTGTTGATGAAGCTTTAAGAGCAATGCACTTCTTCTTCTTCTTTGAAACTTTTTGCCCGAATGATTCAAGTTGCATTTCATAGGTCATCGAGGAGCAAATTAATTCATCCAACGGAAAGGTATTGAGATCCTTTGATTCTTGAAGTGTGGTGATTTTTGTATCCCATTCTCTAGGTAATGACCCTATTACCTTTCTCACAAGATCACCGTTAGAGATATCTTTTCCTAATTGTTTCAACGTATCAAGAATTTTAGTGAAACAAAAATTCATTTTCATTATAGATTCATCGGAAAACATTTGAAACAATTCATATTCTTTATGCCATAAATTCATCCTTGAATCTCTTAGAAGAGAAGTCCCTTCATGAGTGACTTGAAGTGTATCCCACATACTCTTAGCCGAATCACACATAATAACTCGATTGAGTTCATTTGTGTTTAGACCACAAACAAGACAATTCTTAGCTCTAGAATTCATGCAAAGCATATTTCTATCATAGTCATTAAATTCGGATTTCTCCTTTGGCACAAGCTTATTCCTAATCTTCTTGGTGGGAACATAAGGGTCATCTCAACGATTGCCCAAATTTCAAAGTCTAAAGATTCTGAAACTACTGTCATCTTAATTTTCCATATACTATATGAAGACGCATAAAAAAGTAGAGGTCTAGTAATAGAACTCCCCTCAAGACTAGGAAATCCCATGATCTTTTAACCAATAAAATGGCCCTAGAGAGGGAGGGGGGGTGAGTAGGGTTTTAAGACTACTTTAAAAATTAACAAACAACTAACCTCAATCTCAACACAAATGTAAAACGATAATGAAAAGAGATAAGGGTTTAGAGATACTTGACAAGGAGATTTAAATGGTTCAGCTTGATTTACCCTCAAGCCTACATCCACCTCTTCAAGGAAGTCCCTTGCAAAAGCACTAGAATCCACTAGCAACAATCTTTTTCCGTGTCAAGATAAAAACCCTTAAAACACTTAGTGATATCCCCACACAAAGCACAAGCCTTGAATCCACAATGCTCACCAAGCCTTGATCACAATCCTTTTACAAAGATCAAATGTGTACAAAGAAACCCTCTTGAAAGGAAATGAGTACAAATGAAGCTCTAGTGCAATAGAGAGATGAGAGAATTGATGACTTGAAGGATGCTCACTCTCAATCAAAGAATTGCTCACAAAGATGCTCTCTTTAATGATGTAAAATCATAAAGATGAAGAGAGATAAGTTTAATCTATGAGCCTTGATGTTTCTCTAATGAATGGAGGCTTAGAATGTGGTTTCCATGGTGTATGATGAAGCCCCAAATCATTTATATAGAGAGCAAATGAAATATAGCCGTTATAGGCATAATATGGGCAAAACTGCCATTGCAGTCGACTGTAATCCAATGCAGTCGACTGTATTCCCTCGAAAATAGCCGTTGGAGTTTTGTCCTAAAAATTACCCGCTGGAACTAAATTTTGACCAATACAGTCGACTGTATTACCGTACTGCCAATCAGCTGCCTCACGAAACCCCCTTTCCTATTTTGGGCATAACTTTCTTTAGAAAAATCGGATTGAGGTGCCGTTTTTTGCGTTGGAAAGCTAATGAAAAGTGTTATCAATATATGAAAAGATTAGAACCAAAATTTTTTTTTAGAAAAACAGAGTAAGCAACAAAGTTCACTCAATTTTAAGAACCGAACTTGTGTGAATGATTATGAACTCACATGCAATGCACAAGGTGTTCTAAGGTCTTTTTAGGTCATAGTCATCAATCCAAGAATCAAACCAAGACTAATTACATAATATGAAAGATCAATTATAATCGATAGTGACGTAGCCAATGCATACGCTGTTCCTCGTCGACCTTGTACTTGATGAAGTTTCGATAGCATGTCCACTATAACTTTAAGCTTCTTTGGCTTTAATCCATCTATACAACTTCTCAAATGTGTCTTCATGAGTGTGCATGTATATACCTACTAAGAATACACTCAAAGCACACATTAGAACATAATCAATGTGTAGTTATCATCAAAACAAGATGTAAGCCTAGGTTATCCAACCATAGGGCTAACAGTTTGTTTTATTGGTTTCAATTACCAATACCCCCTAGTGCCCCTTGCACCGAAAAAATCTCAAACACACTTCAAAGCATCCTTTTTAGCAACCTGAAAAAAATTTCCGCTCAAAAAGTCGTAACCGATATCCGGATCGAGCGCTCAGAAGCCAGTTCCGCTAAAAAAAGTTATCGACCTCGAAATGGCATGAAATCTAAGACACTGACACATATCAGTAAAAAAAATAGGGTTCTTTATTTTGCACTTGGCCGAAATCCGAGCATAAGTATTTTTAAACTTAAGATTCGGGACAGCTTAAAAATTACTAACCTATAGCGACTATTACGGTTACTATTCACTACTAATCAAATCAAACACCCTGAAAACACACACTCTCTCCTAACTCCCTCACTGCCGAAACGCACATACTTGCACACAATTTACACACTCTACTACACACCTAACACACACATCTACACCTAAAACATACACACACAAAGCACATAGACACTCGACCCGAAACACACACACACACACGGCACAGTCACACCCACACAAACACACATTTCACAGACAAAACCCCCCCCCCCCCCCTTCCGGCAACACATTGAAAAACACGCACATACTCATTCAATTTCGTCCTACGTACACAACATTAACACCACAGCATATACCATAACACCACACACGCAACCACCACGCACACACACTGCCAAACCTACAACACACACTCTTGGTTTTTCACCTCTACACACGCACACACTGAATTTCTAAACATGCGTACTGCTGAAAATCACTAGAAAAATACACTATAAGAGAAGATTACCTTTGGGATTTCTACAGATTTTTCTCCCCCTTCTCCCTCCCCCTCTATTTCTCTATTTGTGGCCGAAGCCCTCTGTTCCTTATCTTATATGTTTATGTTTTCTGTTTCTATTTTCTCTTGTTTGTTTTTCTTTTCTTTTTCTTTCTCAGGGATTTTCCCATTAATTTATAATTCATTTAGATTAGTCACCAATTAAGAAGTAAAAGGTGGCATTCTTTAAGACATTTTTCTTTAGAATTTTGACACATATCATGCCTAATTTCATAATAAAAATTGCAAAATAGCCCCCAAAGTTTTCATATTTATAAAATGGCCCCAAAACTTTTTGAAATTATATTCTTACCACAAAATCATTAATTTAACCTTTCATACACTACCTACTCCCGAATATCACTTAAAATTATCTCTTTTAGTTTTTCTAACCAACAAATAATTATTTTAGACATGTCAAAAAAGTACAGGATGTTACAAATAATAAGTTTTTCCTTGTCAATGAGTTTATTGATATCAAGATGGATGATAATAGACCTATAATAGATCAAGCCAATGAACTTTGTCATATTGCTTCTAAATGTCTAGATACGGGTGCACTAATTTCAAAAACATTTTAAGTTTCCATGATAATTGGAAAGATCCGATCTTCTTGGAAGGATTACCTAAGATACTTAAAATATATGAAAAGGTTCATGAATTTGGAAATTGCTCAAATATATTCAAACTGAAAGTGAGGCTAAAAAGAATGTGCACTTGATAATAAGGAAAGAATAAAAGGTCCATCACATGGAAGGACGAGAAGGACCGAAGTCTAATACAACGTGCACAAGGCACTCTAAAAACAACAACAAAAATAAGGAGAGGGAGATGGGAAACTTCCAAGGTGATGGTAATGACTTCTACAGAAACAAGAAAAACAAAGGTCCTTGTCTTGTTTGTGGTAAAGCAGGACATTCGGCAAAGTAGGGCAAAAGAATATTCATCTAAGCAACAAAAGCAAGAAGAATGACGAGGCAAAAATTGTTAAAGATGATGACATATTTGTAATGCTCATCGAGGTCCTCATGGTTATCAGGGAAGGTGATTGATGGATTAATTCTGGTGCTACTTGTCATGTGACTAGAAATTTGCTTTCAAATCATATGAAGCAATGAAGGATTACTAAACATTATGGCTAAAAGATATGCACAAAGTTCAATATAACCTCAAAATCTTAATGAATAGCTTAAATACTTTTTTTTAACAATTGACGTATTTGGACAAACTTTTTTAAAGTCCAACATACTTTCAGTCAAATAATTGAAGACCAAAAAGATGTAAACAAAAAGGCCTAATATATTTTGCAAGAGTACAATCCGCTAGGTTTTCACTCACAGATCCACATTTTATATAAAAACCAAGAGGGCAAAAATAATTCAAGGACTATATCGGTTACATGCTAGTAGTTCAGGGACCATAAGAAATCTTCTATTTCTTCATAAATGACTCTAATGCTCGTGCTGCTGGGGCTGAAGATAGAAACAAGGAAGATGACTGATACATAAATAGATTTAAGATAAAGGATTCTAGCGGTCAAAAAATTAGCTGAGAGACTAATATAGCAAATCGGCTATAGTTTAGCAATTAGGTATTGACTTAGGGGAAACCAATGGAACCAAAAATGATTTCCACGTGAGAAGAGAGGAAACTAACCATTAGCATATGACATGAATTTAGTCGTGGATGATCCTTACTGGGATAGACATTTCCTAGTCAAGTAGAATGAAAAATATTGCAACGAAGAGGTAGCTCAGAAAGTCCAAGAAGTAAGGGAATCTGCCTTGAGGAAAATAACGAATGAACAAACTGACCAATACGAATGGCGAATTTTGCTTAGGATACAAGCTTAGGATCCTAATTACTAGAAAGATGAGATGGTAGAGATGGCCATCAGGATGGAGTGTATTTATGCCTCGCTCAAGTGTAAACAAGTGATGCGTGCTCAATAAAGCATGTGCGCCCATGCCAAACCTTCTAAGAAGAGGTATCGGCAAAACTGGTATGACTCAGAAGTAGTGAAAGATATGCCACCAAGTGAAAGTGGGCCGAACACAAGAATCACAAAAAGATATGGGGAAAAGTCAAATTTCATGTTTGGTCAGCTAAGAGGTGGGAAGACTTGACAGACAATGAGGTAACTCCAAAAGGAAAGAAGATTCCATTGGTGCTAACAGATTATGTTCAATGACGAACAAGGTCACCCTGAGCTTAATTGGTTAAAGTGTATTGTCAAGCTTACCTCATTTGAAGTAAATGGCTTAGGATGGTTAAAACCACTCAGGGCGAGTCTAAAGAATGGCAGAGAGTAGGTCGATCTCATCAAGTGTCAATACTCTCCATATCCCAGAAAAGGAAACTCCAGAGGTTCAAGCAGAGGGAAAGGGAGGTGCAAGGATGTTTTCCTAACAAAATACCCAGATCGAAATTGGGAAAGCTATAAAGATTTTCTAAAGCCGGCTATGCTGATCCAAGCCCCCAAAAGCTCTAACAGTAAGGGAAAGGCTGGGCTATAAGCGGCCTGAGAAAGAGAAGGAGTTGACCAAAATCATGTTTGGAGACTTTACCAAAAAAATGTCCATAAACTTGGCCTTCACTTTGTCAGCTCACTTTCAGGCCGATTCAAGTCAACAACAATGTTGGGAAGGAGATGTGCATCCAAATGATGTGGGATGAGCCATAATTATCTTTGAGGAAGAAGCCCAAGTGGAAAAAAAGTACTACGGTAACAGTGATATTCGAGAAATTGCTAAAAGAAACACCATGCACCCCAAGTCATTATACATTAAGGCGTTTGTTGAAGGCAGACTGCTTAACAGTGTGCTAGTTAATAACCATTTAATAGTAGCACATTAAAGAAAATTGGAAAAACTATGGATAATTTGATTCCTATAGATCTATCCATAACAAAGATTAGAGGATGAGTCTCCCTTCTTTAAGGGATCCTCCCAATCTACCCAAGCATTCTTTGTAGTGTAAAGCTTCAGTGTGCTACAACATGCTCCTAGCCCAAAACTGGATTCATTAGAACCAGTGCATCACATCCCTTCTTCTCTTTAATAATTCCTAATTTGTTACAATGACAATGAGGTAAAAGTAGTACTGGACAGACAATAAGTCTTTCTTAGTCAACGCAAATGCAGCCAAGGCCCACCATCATAATGAAGATGTAAAGCCAATCAAGTTTACTGGAAAGGAAAAGTTTGGCAAGCCAACAAGGATTGCAATGCAAAAGGATGCTATCAGAAATGACTGAAAGCTTTTGGAAGAAGAACTCAACGGACCCACAGCCCTCGTGGCTGAAACAAACAGGCCAACTTCAAGACTGGTCGTGGAAAACATCGTTGATAACGAATTAACCTGAGAGCCAGGTTGAGTCAAGTATGCTGACTATAAATAATGTATAAGAGAGAGTCATGCTTACTTGACTTATGGAGAGGCTGAGTATATTTAGTCAGCCTATAAGTGTTATTCGGTCCAAGGGACCGAATACGACTATACTCAAAGGAAAACCATCCAAGTTATTAAGTAATTAAATGCGGGCAAGTTGGACTAATGGAAGATTTGCTTGTGTAAAAACTGAGATGGCATTTTGACTTTATAAAGAGTGGTACTAGTTACAAGCACATCAAGAAAAACAAAGAAATTGCATTTAATTATCAACTAAGGGTTTATAAAATCAGCGTCTGCCCTAATTCGGCAGGCCAATTGTTTAACAAGATCCTTATTTTCATTCAACTTTGCTTTTGTGGCAACACAAGTTGCAATGTGAATATGAAACTTGGCTTCAATTATCATCATATCCTGCACAAGCATTTTCACCTTGTTGTGGATCCAATCTCGCTCTGTCTTGGCCATGGCTAGGGCATCTTCCACTTTCCTAATCCCAGCCTCTTGTTCATCAACCTCTCTTCCAGCTCATAATACGTCATTTGATTAAAGCCACATGCTTTTGCAGTGCCTTCATCTCTTAAACATGACGATTGTGCTCAGACAAGAGAGATGAAATAACACCAAGGCAATCATGGACTTGTTTTAGGACGGTTACACACTCTGCTAAGACCTCTTTACAGGTAAGTGTGATTCAACTAAAATATACGAGAGCGGCCATGTCTATCATCATGGAAGACTGTTCCTCTAGTTTTACAGAAAACTATCAAACCAAAAGAAGAAGATCTCATCGGCTGCCAACATACTTTGGAGTCATCCTGAGGAGGCATGAGAGTGCCAAAAAGGTCTTCCTCCCTATCTTCCTCAAAAGAAAGATCCATCGGTAAATTAACGTGTAATGAGTAGCTTTGGATTCGCTCTGGACTAGAGGGAAAACCTTTAGCACGACCTATTTCTGGAGAAAAGGCGGGTTCAGCCTCGACCACTTGCAAGAATAATGCCCAAAACAAATAAGTAAGACAAAAAGAAGAAAAAAAATGGCATGGACGCCAAAGCAAATAAATGACCTCAGCCTGGACAGAAGGAGGGGAGAACATGGGATAAGGGCAAGGGAACTCCTCGTCAAGATTAACTAGGGCAGTCTGCTCCATCATCTCTTGGTCGGATTAAGCTTCCTCTGGCTCGGCAGTTTACCCTTCAGGACCTCCCTTCCTTTCTTTGTCCACAGCAGGAACTGCCCTAGGCTCCTCATCTCCTAAGTCTGCCAACTTAGCAGTAAAAGTAGAAGGCTTAATTATGTCTTGGCTAGTCTTAGGGGCCCAGGCCATATCAACAAATTCCTTTAAAAGTTCCACTATTTGAGACGATTTTGGCTTCGGAGTCTTAAATTCCTTCTGCCAAGGAAGGCCCATATGAAGGATGAGACATTACAACTTCCTTATGTGGTTAGCACTTCTTCCTTCCTTTACCTAATCTATGATGCCATTTCGATCTTCATCAGAGCTCAATGCATGGATGACCATTTTTTTTGTTATTAGCTAAAATTTTTCTTCGGCTTGTCTTTTGCTTCGATCGCTCTATTGGCATCCTTCCTTAAGTGGTGACATACAAAAGAATCAACATTAAAGTTAGAATGAAGAAGATGTAGAAGCTCCTCAATAGCAAAAGAATTAGAACAAACATGTTCTTCCTCAGTAAAGGCGCTCGGAGTGATTTTCAAAATACTAGGAAGAGCCTCCTCAGAGAGAGCATCTCGAGCTGGACGACCTTTGAACGACCTACACCCGCTGCTACACGGACTCAGGTTCAAGCTTAGGAATAATTAGGGACTTATGCTTTATGATCGGCTTAGATGATTTGGCAGAACTAGATTAGGGAGCCCCTGAGACACTTGCATTATCGTTCACTATTTTTATCCTTTTCTTCACTATGAGTATCTAATCGAATTCTTCATGCAACCCTTCTAAGGGGTAGCAAGCTCCTCTGGAATGCCCACCTCTTGGAGTGGCACAATGTCCACCATTGACGCAACAAGACCTATGGGGTGAAAGGTAAACGCTGATAAAATGAAAGAGGCCAACAAAATATTCAAGAATTAAAAATCACTTCTATCATCTTGGTTGAAGGTCCCTGTCGACCAGTGCCTTCCTTAGCCAACCATATAACGACCTTGGTTTTACCCTTATTTTTATTTTTCCCTTTAACCAGTTCAGCGCCAAGGCTGATTCATCCTTATCCTTTATCTTCAAGTAGGCTAAAAACCTTCTTATGGTATTCATTCCTCCATTTCTTATTAGTTGAAACAGAGGAAAGCTCCTCAAAAAGGAGGGGGACATACTTTAGCATGATATCTTCCCACAGTTTAACAACCTTTCAGTGTTGTTAAGCGTTTAGGTACCTCTCTCTCGATGAAATCTACATTCATTGTATTATGGATAGGAAAAGGCATGATATGTGTCTTTTGAAGTTGTTGAGCACAACAATTGGCGGGGTACTATTCAAAAACCCACTCTCTTATTTCGGCCCTCCGGCAGATAGACTGAACTGAAGGTCTTTGGGGAGAAAGAAATCATGCCTAGATTGACTAGTGCTCATCGTGGTGATCATCATAAGTGCCCCTAGAACCAGTCACCACCCACTATGAGCCCTTGGTGCAAGGGAATGGTCTGGACTATACAGTTGTCCTCTGGCACCGGTCGAAGTGGAAGAAAGCAAAAAATTTGCCAAAAGAGTCGGCAACTGTGGGGACTATGTCATGATAAGCATGGCCAAATAGAGGATCTGATCCCAATGTCCTAGATGTAACACCTAGGTCTGGAAGATAAGCTTCTAGCCACACCAGCGCTATCCAAAACGAACATTGGGTGACTGGAGGTTGAAGGAAAGTTATCACCTAACCCTTGAGTAAATAAGCTAGGAGGAGGGGGGACTAAGTGCAAGCTCTTGGCCTTCGCCCAGAGCACAGGCTAAGCGGACATGCTTCTTGCTAGTCTTCCTTACTCTTAGGCACTGCAAAAATCTTTAGACCACCCATATTAGCGGGAAGGAGAACAGCTTGTCCTGACCAACTAGCTCTATTTTCGTCCTCATGAGGGTCATCAACTATCCATACTCTGTAATATCACGCATCCTTGCCCCTCATGTTGTTATTTATAGAAAAAACATAAGTATGGGCGGCCTCTAAAGAAGAAGCCACAAGGTTGCCAAACGGCTTGAGCCCGATGATAACGACGACGTCCCTAAGGGTAATCAACATCATACCACTGTAGAAATAAAATGAGCTGTTAGTGGTGCACCAAAAGAGAGATGCAATAGAAAGAAGGACTTCTTCAAGTATGCACTTGAAAAACTGCAAGGTAAGATGACTGTCAACGAACCCTTCGGTATCCTAAGGGACATAGCTGATGAAAGGAGAAGTAATGCTTGACAGAAAAAGCCTCAAGCCTTTTTTGGTGTTTCTATGGTTAAGATGGGCAAACAAAAAAGGGAAAACAGGAAAAGCTTAGGGGCCCATATGTTTAACATATTCGTTTTCATAATTTTCGTATTCAGTTAGAAAATACATTCCCGTACTTTTATCATTTTCACCAAAAAATTGTAGCTACTTTTTTTGACATTGAGTTTAGTTTGGGTGAGAAATAGGTGAAAACACCTCAGAGGTATTTTTAGTTTTTTGTCACTGTTTGAGTAATTTTACCTAAAACGAAAACAGAAAAAGGTAAGAGTACACAAAAAAAGAATATTTCTTATCATCATTGCAAAAAACAGAAAACGAATATGATAAACGTACGGGTCCTAAGTAACTCTCGAATTCGAGCAGAAGATAAGAAAAGTGGGAGAGAATGGAGCCTGACACCCTTTTCTAGTGTTAAACTTCCAATGACCGTTGAACTTTGTTTAAATTTAATCTTTTTAACCTTGGGATAGAAGAAATGTATCAAAAACTGTTGTACAACTTTATGACAAAATTGATTAATGGGATAACGAGTTTGACTCGATACTAATGGCAGTTAAAATAGCACGATGACATCATCACGCTAATTTGGGCAGCATTGTTTACACTAAGGAAAGTTTAGAACAATTCAGCCTAGCAGGGCTAATTTGTCCTAAAGCCTCACCTTACCACGTTACCAATGGAAAAAAGACCAGCTAAGGAAAAGTCTTCATTCAATGAAGGGTCATCCTAAGGCCAGTTGGACTTTTATCAAAATTATCAAATTAATGACAACAATAACTAAATGACCTTGATCTGGCTCATTTATACCGGGCATAAATTTTATTGCAATGTCTAATCATGAGAAGAAATATAAAACCGTGGCAAAGGCTAGATGACAACTTAGACAATTAGGTATAGTGAGGCCTTATCCAGTCTTAACATAGATCATATCAAGAAAGCTTAAGGTGAACACAAGGGTAATATACGCATGATTAGGCACCTGGCAGCACCAGATTGGATAAACTTGAGGCTAATGATTGAAAGCTAAATTATAAAGACCATAAATGTTGTGCCATTTAATCCTCTTCAGCACCAGAAAAAAATTAGCTCCTAGTTTGCACCAGCATGCCTCTGTTTACCCTAAGTAAGCAGATTTATCATAAATATATAAAACTATTGTTTCACTGACTTAAACAGTTATTTAAGTGCATTTTATTGATGCATTGAAATATTTGTCCTCTCAGAGTGTTACCAGTTTATAAGAGGTCATCTTTATAAGCGAGACAAAAAGTAAACTATCTATCTTCAATGTATTTATACGCTTGGTTTGTTTAGGAGTAGGAGTAAATTAGGAAGAAGAAGCAATACTTAATAGCACTAAGAAGGTCATAAAAGCACTGGGCAAAAAGAATGCATAAGATATTCTCCAAGTCCTTTCAATTATTTGAAATAATGTCAGGAAGGCACACCCACTTAAACGAGAGTGTTTATTTATTAAAATTAGTGTTTACATCTGGTTCCATCAGAACTTACATGCCCGCCTACTATAAACAATATAAGAATTCGCAAAAAGATCCAACAGTACTGTCAGAGCATTTTACTAGCAAACACCACCCCAGAGTTAACCACCAACATCACCACATCAAACTCATCACTACCACCATCTTCGCCACAACTGCCACCGCCACCATCTCCAACATTGGGATTCACTTGCTACCAACACTTTGCAACAATCTAGCATCCATCATCATGCAAATTGGGACACTAAGTCATGAGATAATCGACCCAAGTTTGCAAATTGAACAGGCTTAATCCAAAGGTGAAAGTTCTATTGTAGTTTGATTTATGGACTGACTTTGCATGGGAGTTTGACGAAAAATTATGGATCACAATGCGCTTTCTCTCTCTCTCTCTCTAAATGAATGTTTACGGTGTATTGGAGATGTTGCGAATGTTGTTTGTGGCACTACTATTAGTGGTTGATAGAATGGGCAGCAGCAGTGAGTTACTTAGGCTCCGTTTGACAACACTTTCAATTTTGGTTTTCTGTTTAAAAAAAAACAAAAATCAAAATCAGTTTATTTATTTATTTAATTTTTGCAAAATCAAGTGGGTGTTTGATAATACAGTTTTTATTTTGAGTTTTTTTTTATTATTACCCAGTTTTTATTTTGAGTTTTTTCTTTGGCGGTGGTTTGCGGTGGCGGTGGTGGTGGCAGGCGGTGGCTGGTGGCTGCCGACCGCCGACGGTGGCCGCTGGCCTCCGGCAGACAGTGGCGGTGGGCAGTGGCTGCCAGCGGTGGGAGGGTGGTGGTGGTCTCAAAATAAAAACTAAAACTGAAAACCGAAACTCATTTTTGGAGTTTTCAAAAACAGCCCTGATTTAAAAACTGATTTTTTTAATTGAAGAAAAAAAAAACCAAAATTGTCTGCCAAACGCACTTATTTTTTCTAGTTTACAAAACTGTAAAAAAAACTCTGTCAAACGGGGCCTTAGTAAGCTCCTCAGAGTCAGCTGAACTAAGGTAGCGTTTGGTAACATTTAAGTTTTCAGTTTTGTAAACTGGAGAGAAAAAACGTGTTTGATATAGAGTTTTCGTTTTTTTTTTCCCTTCAGTTTTGAAAATCAGTTTTTAAGACATAGCTGCTTTTTAATATCCCATTTTGGGGTTTTGAGTTTCCAATTTTTGTTTTTGTTTTGAGAACACCACCACCACCGCCCCACCCCCCACCACCACTGCCCCACCCCCCACCACCACTGCCACCGCCCACCGCTGTTGGCCACCGCCACTGCCTGGCGTCGTGGCCACCGCCACCACAACCACCACCAAAGAAAAAAAAACTCAAAATAAAAATTGGGTAATCAAACATCCAAAACAAAAAAAACTCAAAATAAAAACTAGGTAATCAAACACCATTTGTTTTTGTGAAAAACAAAAATTAAACTGATTTTTGTTTTTATTTTTTTAGAAACAGAAAAGCAAAACTAAAAGTGATTTCAAACAAACCGTAAATTAGTTATTTTGAGTGCTTGAAGTGCCAAATTTACCCTTCAAGATTAACTTATGTTCATTTTATAGGAGTTGGTCAATTAAAAAGTTGTCTAGGATGATTTGTGCACTCAATCTAGCACTCAATCTAAATATAGGAGGTGATTTGCATTATTGATCCTACTTCTAGTGTGGTAATTAAAAAACTAAAGTATGCATGCGTGCACGCGTGTATGTGTGAGCGCGCGGGCGCTGCTTGCACGCTCGTGTGTGTGTGTGTGCACGTGTTTGTGTGTGTATTCATATGTAGATTGCGTACAAATATGACCCTGTTCTTTTTTGTGTTCGTGAATTTCCTCCTTTTAATTTGGTCTCATATATCCTTCACACTAGAACTAACTCGTTAAGTCAGTTTCTTGTCATCTTGATAGGAAAAGCATGTATTGTAGGTGCAACTATTACTTATTTAAAACAAAAGGTAAATTGAAGTGTAAAACTAGGCAGGGTAACTCATTGAGTTGTCATAGGTATGTGTATCAAGGAAGGTGTACATTGAGGTGCCACAAATGAAGAATAGTCCAAGTAGGATGCGTTTGCATAAAAGCGTGTGAAAAAAGGTAGGAGCTAAGTCAACTTGGGAAGACCGATGTTGAAGCTAATCGAATAGTAAAAAATGGTGGACAAAGGGTCACGGTAATTATGGTCTAACATCAAGGAAATAAGTTCTAACAATTCCAAGAACAACTTCTCTGTAAATTCCATGAACAGCTTCGAGAATTGTGAAACCAAATCATAAAAGTGAGCTATGGGCCCTATCCATGTAGGTTTAATCTCCTTATGGCATGTGATGGCACCTACAAGCGACAACTCAACAAGGGGTGACCAACTATGGTTACAGTTGTACTCACTTGGCCTGCCCTACAGCTTAACCTTGTATGCTCTGGATGTACAACATATGAGAGATTGGATAGCCTGTACAGAGGAGTAGCCCCTTACTCAGGCTCCATTATCGTTGCAATTTCTAACATAAGCATCAAAGAAGCAGAATTATATTATAGCATTGCTTGAGACGTTATCTCCTTCGTCACATCTTCTACGATTTGTAGCAACTTCTGTGTTACCTTCTCCCCCCTCTCTCTCGCTTCTCGTTAAGAAGGGAGATGTATCGAAAAACTAACTACGTTAAAGGCTTTCGCTTTGGCTTGTGCAAGGTGAGGAGCCTAACCATTTAAAATTTTCAAAACTGATTCAAGCGATGGTGCTCCAACATCTTCTCATACAACTCAGACCGTGAAAATCAAAGAGAACTACCAACTTCATTTTACTAAAATAGATTTTTAGATAACAAATTGACATGTCAGTTTTGTTCCCACTATTCAAAGAGTATGATATTCTATAGCTCTCCAAATTCCTTTAGGACTCTCTTTTTTAAGAATAATCTTTGATTGTCTATATAAACATCCATTGTACACGGTTCAATTATGCTCTCTAATATAAGTCATTCCCTTTATCTTTCCTATAATAGTAACGTAGCGGTACTATCCGCCATTTTAAGAATATATGTTAACCATTTTTGCAATTTTCAGCAGACAGACTTATGCGATCTGCTGGGCCAGCTCATGTGTGTTGGGCCAGCTCATGTCTTAGCTTATGTTAAGAATTTTGGTCTTTATTTATTTTCTTTTCTTGAGTTTAGAATTTTGGTCTTTATTTATTTTCTTTCTCGTGTCTTAGCTTATGTTAAAACCCTACTGATTTCCAGGTTCCACTGCGCGCTTTTGACCGTCATCGGTTGTTTTTCCCTTTTCTTTCTCTGTAATTTTCCTCTTCGTCTACTATCAAAATTTTGCATCCGCAAGGAGCTTTATTATTCAATTTTCAATATCGACAAATTCCTTTTCGCGCGCCCTCACGTGCGGCTTGAAGGCGGCACGTTAATGCTGGCTTTTGTGGGCTCTTTATGCGTGCGGATGTCTCCTCATGGATGGATGTCTCACGTGTGGCTGTTCTCTCACACATGGCTTCTCTTGGCGTGTGCGACTACCTCTCCAGTGTGCGTGTCTTCAACTCTGTCCAAGCACGAGTGTCACTCACGCGCTACTGTCCCTTACGTGCGGCTTGCTCTTTTTCTCTCTCTTGTGTCCCCTGACTTCACGCCAAGACTCTTATCCTTATGTCTCCAGATTTCATCTCGAAACCTTTCCTTGTGTCACCAGAATTTTTTTCGAGACTCTTTTCCTTATGTCTTCGTAATTCACCCCATGTTTCTTTTCATGGTTGTCAGAACTCACCTTGAGACCAATGTAGTTGTCGGCCCTCGCCTCTTTAAAGTGGTCAGAGCTTATGTTAAATCGTATGTATATCACTTCAGATCTACAACGTCACGACCTAAACTCAGATCTCCCTCAATTTAACAAGCATTAACATCCATATTCAAGCTTGTTCGCTCTATCATCTTGGGTTTTAAGGATGGGGAAAGGGGGGAGGGGGTTTGTTTGATAATAAATTGGTATGTCAGTTTCTATATTGATATGTCAGTTTTATACTCCTACTATTTTTTGTTTAAAATATTCTATAACTCTTCTAATATGTAGGACTCCCTTTTGTTTTTATTGTAGGTAGTCTGTTGATTCCTACATAAACACTACATTGTACTCACTTTACTTATGCTCTCTAATATAGTTATTATGTCTCCTTTATCTATACTATCAAGAACAAAAACATGTTATTTCAACGATAGCATATATGTGAATATGGATAGTCAAAAAGAAGGAAAATGTACCCTTCTCGTTTTGCTTACAACTAGGTCCACAACTAGAAATAATGAATATTTCGTAACAACTAGTAGTTTATAGAGAAAACAACACAAATGGTCCCTGAACTTTGGGCCATTCGGGGGTTTAGTCCCTGTATTTTCAATTTCGTACAATCAGTCCCTAAATTGTTCAATTGTTACCCGTTAAGTCCTTTTTCCCACGTGCGTCTACTTTTAGCCGTTAGTGTGCCTCACGGTGGGGGCATTTTCATCTTTTCTCCTCGCGTTTCAGCCTCCATCATCTTCCAAACTGTTGTTGCAGTCAACCACCATCCAAATGGACGGCGATGCCAACCACCACCATACAAATTGTTGTTTTCTGTAAAATGGGAAATATCTGTGAAGGATTTACTCCCAATCAGTCTTCATAGCTTATGAGAAGGGGTGATAGGCAGAGAAGCTTAGTTGCATTTTGTGGTTTACAAGAATTAATGTGATAGGTGGCCATGGTGGCTTGTGGTGACAATGGCAGCAGTTGTGGGTCTTGAGGCGGTTGGTGTCATACGATGGTCGTACCTCATAGTTGCCGATCTCACTAAAATGCTAGCTTCAAACAAGATGATGTGACTCTTAGATGTGGTGGTGGTGGGTAAAAGCCAAAAGGGTAGTGGAGGTGGTGGACATCAACCATAAAGGATTGGAAGGGTGATGGTGGGCGAAATTACTCTAAGAACCGGTAGGATACAAGGACATTAAGAGGGGGCCTTATGTAGTGGTCATGACTGGTGGAATGGAACGGCAGTGGCGACGACGACGATGGTTAAATGATGTTGGTGACGAAAGTGATGGTGGAAGGGTGGCGGCGACTGTGATGAGAGAGGAAAGATTTAGGGTTTTGTCACGCCCCGACCCTGAGGCGGACCTACATATACTATTTCAAAATATTTCTGCTTACGAGAAATATGATACTCAAAGCATCTTACCAAAAATGTGACCTCAAAGAGGTAATCAGAGCTCTAAATCATATATGAAATAAAAGGCATTCAAGTTCCTCATCAACGTCTAATAATTGCAGCGGAAGTTTGATAACAATAATTATTTCCCAACCATTGGGGTACCAAAAGTCACTAAATAAAAAACTATTACATGGTTCTTATTTCAAAGCTACTAAGAAAATTATTAATTAAAGTTCACTCCAAACTTAAGCATAATTCTATTAACTCCTTTAAACCGTCTCAGCTTAACTACCTGAAATGGGGAGAGAAAGGGGGGTGAGCACAAAGCTCAGTAAAGATCACACGCACACACCCACAGAGTACAACGCTTGTATTCAATAATGTATAGCTGAGTCCAAACAAAGCATATGAAAACGAAAGTGCAAAGACGATTAAAAATCTTAGCACGACAAATAATCTCACTTCGGGACATCCAACCCATCAAATATAAAATCAAAGTCAAATTCAAAGTCAAAAGAACGCAATCGAATAATTGAACTAATTATCAAATACGATACAATCACGTAATACGTGACTGTAAAGCACGTTAACCTAAGCACGTGAAGGTTCTAAGTTCAAAGTTTGCATACCGGTAGCAATTGTCATATCATGTCATGACATCACGTTAACCTAAGCACGTGAAGGTTCTAAAATATTAGTTCAATTCAAAGAGGTCAAACGGACATCAAAGTATCTCCAATGTATAAAGAAACTGAATATTAAAACTTTGAATTTCAAAAAGAATAGTCCAATGATTTTCGAAAATACTCGATATTATACTCGAATCGAAGAGAACGAAATGACGAGTTCAATGGAAGTTGAATCGCCTCAATCTGCGTTCGAATGATCATAAAATTTTGAAATAATGAAATATGAGCCAAAAAGAATATCAAAGGACAAGGATCAATGATGATTAAAGGACACATGGTGTGCCACATAAGCACAAATGCACGGCTAAGTGGTGGCTTTGAAAGAAAAGATGATTTTTTTCACTCTTTCCTGGGCAAAAGAACATTGGCAACATGATTTCTTATTATCGGAACTAATTACCCATGAACCTGAAGGCTATGTTCACGATAATCCTGACAGATAGTCAGTATCAACGAAGAAAAGCAAATATTGCACCTAACGGTACAAATATTGACAGAATGTCAACAATGACCATCGTAAGCCATTATTACATCCTGACATTCAAAGCCCAATCAACGCAAAGGGAATCAACGTCTAAGAAACAAGATTCAATTAAACACGTAGGGTTATAAAATTGAATCAGAAGGGATGTAATGCATATAACCCTTACCTCAAATCTATATAATAGTCTTCACCAAATTACGTTCGCTTCCGAAAACCTCAAAACCTAGATATTATAATTAACCCACTTACGTTAAAATCTTAACAACCACAATTCTAATATCATCTAATTCATCCTTATAATCAAAAGTGGGTTCAAGAATCTTACCAATTGTGCACAGAAGATTGCAATCCTCCAAAATTCTAGTTTTCTCCTTCTTCTATTTCTCTGTAACCAAAATTGAATATATCGTAAACAAACTTGGCTAGCCCTTAAAAGTCTCTAAGTTTGATAAATAATTAAAAGACCCCTAAATATTCATTACTTATTCTAAAATACCCCAAAAATAATTAAATTTGCAAATATACTCTAAATATAACAATAATTTAATTACTAGTTATTTGGGGTCTTACAGTTTTGGTCATACTAATGCAAATAACGGGGTTACCTTTTATAAAAAAAAAAACATATTAAGTTTTGTAAGAGATGCATTTTTGTTAGAAGTCCAAAATATGAGGAGAAAAGACAGAAATGCCCCTTCGATGGGGCACACAAACGGCTAAAAATAGACAGACGTGTGAAAAAGGACTACACTTGCTAACCTTAATAATTACAAAGATTATTTGTACGCATTTAAAACTACAGGGACTAAACCCCCGGATGGCTCAAAGTTCAGGGTCCATTTGTGTTGTTTCCTTTAATTTATAGTTGGGCTAATTACAACAATATTCTTGAGGTTAGGGTGAAATTACAATCAAGGAAACTAAGTTTCAAAATGTAGCATACCGTGACAAAAAACTTTAAAAATATACCAGCCGTGTTCATCCGTCCAAGTTTCGTTAAAAAAATGTACTTTTTTGCTTATGTCATCCGTGCGTATTTTTTAGATGCCAATAGTAGCCTTATACCATATATCTACATATACATTGTATAAAGATTAAAAACCCTAATTTGGAAAATTAGGGTTTCAAACATAATTCCCAAATTAGGGTTTCAGACACACACACACACATATATATATACACACACACAACCTTGACCAATGTACCTTGCGGTTCGTACTGTTTGTTGACCATAATTCATGAACACACACACACACCAGTGACGAAAGTTGAATTTGCCTAAAGTACAGTGGTCAACCAAGGAGTTAACTCTTTGAGAAAACACAGACAATAAAATTTGCTTTTTGTTAATTGCTGTTAGAGAGACTCTAATTTAGAAATTAGGGTTAAAACCTATAGGGTCTCTCTAACAACAATTAACAAGAAGCAAATTTAATTGTCAGTGTTTTCTCAAAGAGTTAACTCCTTGGTTGACCACTGTACTTTAGGCAAATTCAACTTTCATCACTGGACTTTGATTTGTGTCAAAATGACCATTGAATTCTTCGATTGAATCCAATTGGGTCATTTTGTAAATTCTAGACATCCATAGGTCCGGTAATTTCATTAAGTCAGGGGTAAATCTGTCACTTTTAAAATATTTTAGGTTTTTGTTTGATTCTTTTTAACTTTTTTTCTTTTTCTTCTCTTTTCTTCTCCTCATCCTCCCTCGATCACCCACCTAGCCCAATAGTAGCTGACCACCACACCCATGACACCTTACCCAAGCCTCACCACACACCCCCAACATCCCTCAACACCATATTCAAGCCTCGATTTTATGTGTGATAGTGTGCGGGATTGTGTATATGTGTGTAACAATGCCTTCTTGTCCTCCTCCGTCCACGACCACCTCGAGGAACCTCACGCAGTCCCTAATCGAGTCTTCAAACAATAATTCGAGCACTATAGGGAGTATTTCACGAGCAATCGACGCATTGTCAATCACGATTTTGAAGTCGGCAGTACATATAATTGAACCAGCAGGTTTTTGCAGGGGTGTTTGACTTTTTGTTTGTGTATTGAGATTGTATGGGTGCTGGATTTTTGTATATGTGTGTGTGCGTGTTTGTGTGCGATTCATTATGTATGTATTGTGTGTGGAGGGTGTAGGGTGGGCAGGCTGGGGGCTAGGGGCTAGGGGCTGGGCGTGGGTGAATTAGATCAGTACGCTAGTACGCGCGCGTATGTGTGTTTTCTATGTTGTGTGGTGGGGGCTTGGGGTGGGGTGAATTGGATCAGTTGAGAATGCCATAATTGTGGGGTGAATTGGATTAGTAAGTGTGGGGGGAGGGGGGAGGTGTTGCCATAGTATGTTTGGTAGTTGGTGGTCGAGGCGTGGTTGTGCTTGGTGGTTTGTGGTGGTGTTAGGCTGGTCGCTAGTGGTGCGGTTGTGCTTGGTAGTTGGTGGTGGCGTCATGTGGTGGTGCTGGGATTGAAGAGAAATCAGGGGAGAAAGAAAGAAGAAGAGATTGAAATGACATATTTACCCCTAGATAAAGTCACTTAACGGACTTAGGGCTAAAGGACCTAACAGAGTGACTTGATTGGACAAATTAGCAAATTCAGTAGTCATTTTGACACAAATCGGAGTGTAGTGACCAAAATTGAATTTGTCCAATAATACAGTGGTCAGCCAAGTAGTTAACTATTTTTCAAAAGCCAAACACAAACAATGTAAAAGCATGCAAAGTCAGCGAGTGAGATGAGGATGATGGGGCCGACGATAAGGTGGAGGAAGGTAGGGGCAGGGGGAACAATGGCGGGGTAGGAGGAAGGTGAGGGCAGGCAGCAGCAATGTGGGGAGAGGGTAGGGGCAACAACGGTGGGGTGTGGAAGGGTGGGGGAAACAACGAGAGGGCGGGGGGAGGGTAGTGGCAGGGTATGGAGTGGTGGCAGCATCAATGAGGTGCGGGTAGGGGCAGCAACAATGAGGTGGGGGGAAAATGGAACCAGCTGCGACGGGGTGGTGGCAGCAGCACGGGGGTGGGGTGAGGGTTGCCGCATCAGCGACAGGGTGTGAGGGGGGCGATGGGGACGGGTGAAGGCAGCACTAGAGAGGGGTAGAGAGAGGGTGGGTGCAACAACGGCGGGGTGGGACTGTGGGAGGAGAGGTGGGGTCAGAGTATAGTGGAGAGGGAAATCTTGGTGGTCATGGGAGGTGGAGGCTGACATGTGGTGTTTAGCAGTGGGCATGGTGGTACTGCGACGATGGGTTCTCCAAAAGGAAAAGAAAAATGAAAAGAGAGAGAAAGAAGAAAAGAAGTAATGGCATTTGATAAAATAAAAAAAAACCTTTAACTTAAGGGAAATAAAGTCATTTTCTTAAAACCGTTAGGTTTTTTAAGATTTCGGTTGGTCAACAGATATATATGTTCAAATTAATAGACACGTTTGTAATTTCACCGTAACTTTATGGAAATTGTTGTAATTAGCCCTTTATAATTCTAACTCAAATATAAAGGGCCAACTTGTAATTTGCCCACACACAGCTATTTGCATACGTTTCAGTTTTAATATCAAAAGAAAGAACTAGAAATTTTAGCACTAACCAAGCATTCGAACCAATTTTTTGGGAGCCAAAGGTACGCAACTTGTCTTGATCTACCCTTTGTCAACCCTACGAATCTTTCAAATTATTGTTTGCTCGATGAGAATGGCCGGTCTAAATGCCAACTCTGGAATAAGCAATTTGGGATTTCTCTGCTGAATACGAAATCTTCAGTGTTATCTTGAAATTCATTGCAATTAAAACATATTATCTTGAGTCTCCTGTACCCAATTCCCAGTTTGATGTTTTGAGGTGGTTTGGTTTGTTTTCTAGCAAGGGTTGCTTGTATAGCTGATGAAAGTAGATCCAGTTTGTTGTTATTGATGAATTTTGAGGTGGGGTTTGTCCTGCTGCAATTCTAGCCTCCAGGGTTTCAAGAACCTTGAATTGTTTTCTTTAGCAAAGTTCCTGTGGTCATAGTGAAATTTTAGTTCTTGTAAATAAAACAGTATTAGAGTCTACAATAGGTTGAAGCATCATAGAGGTGCTGCGTTTGTGACGTTGTGTGGAAGAGTGGAAGTAGATGGGGAAACCACTTTTCTATGAAATCTTGGATAAACCTGCTACAAGTTGTGTTATAGGAATATGCAGTGCAATATGGTTCTATATACAGAAGAAAAACATTGGGTATTCACATGTCGGTCTGAGTTATGAAACTGCGATTGAAGGTCATCATTGGAGGTTAATAACATCTGCATTCTCTCATATCAGCTTTCTTCATCTTGTTTTCAATATGAGTGCACTTTGGAGCCTTGGAGTTGTGGAGCAGTTAGGTCACATGGGTCTTGGTGTTGAATTTTATCTCCAGTATACGCTCGTGATGGTAGTGTTATCGGGGTTGCTAGTTTTGGTGTCATATCATGTTTTGATTAAGAAATTCAAGATGGAGTATTTTCGGAGAGTGACTGCTGTTGGGTACTCTTGTGTAGTATTTGGATGGATGACTATTCTTTCGGTGAAGCAGCCCTCATCGAAGTTGAATCTTTTTGGTTTCCTTTCGCTTCCCATCAGTTTCGCGCCATTTGAGTCGCTCATCTTTACTTCAATAATTGTTCCACAAGCAAGTTTTCTGGGGCATTTGTCAGGAATCATAGTTGGGTACTCTATCGCATGGGGTTTGATCCATGGAATGAACAATTACTGGGCTGTTTCTATGCTGGGATGGATCGTGCTTGTGTTCGTGTCCAGTCTAAAGCGGTCTGGTGCGTTTGATTTCAGCTTTCTTGAGATTGAACCTGTTACAGATCCTTCCCTGCCTTCTGTACGGTTTCTTGCACCAGGGACTGGGCGAACATTGCAAATGAGTTCACTACACGAAGCTGGTGCCGACATTGTGTAGCTCCTGATCAGATTCTTCCAGTTTTTGGTAGAGCGTGCTGTGCTTGACTTACTCGGTGGTTTTGACGTGCATTTTCTTTTTGAAGCCAAGTACTTTGTACTCGGACCTTCAAGGATGATTGTGCCATTGTGGATAGTCAATGTTGGAAGTATGCTACGGTTTTGCTGTTATCAAACTTTTCAGGTGCTACCCCTTGAACCCTGTAGCTTATTGGAAGCATGTCACTATCTTTCTCCAGAATATGTGCTAGAAAATCATTTTTACTGGTTTTTCGGATTAGGTCCTGGCAACTGTAAAATAACAACCATTTAGTCCCACAAGCATTTCCCTATGAGAGATGGCGGAAAATGAATTTTCCTTTGTTGTCCAAAATATAGTTTTATATCGAGATTAATGCATCGTGTCAATGCTCAATTTCCAGTTTTCTTGCTTTTACACTCAGTTGTTCATTGTTAAAGCATGATAGGTGGTGACTGACTTAATCTGTTTGCTTGTGGCATTTTATTTTCATAGAAAAATTCTAAAAGGCATGTAATGGATACAATTTTTTGTGGTTTTTCCTTGTCATTTTCTTGTCCTTCTTCTTCCTTTTTTTTTTTTCCTGATTAAGTTTTCGGTTGGTTGAACAGGGATTGGAGAGGGGCTTTCTTTGTGGGTTTTGTACTTATGATCTTTTATATGTATGCTAACATTTTAGAATACCAAACTTTAAGTAGGCCTTTTAGTATGATTGATGACTTATTCGATGAGTGTGACAGTTGCACATACGACTACCTAAGTGATTTTGTACTGGAGGTGTCTTCAAATTTATTATCATCAGGTACTTCTTAGAGTTTACAAAACTGTATAGAGTTTTCATGCGCTGGAGTAAGTAATTCCCCTTGCTAGGAACATGGTGTATGTAGTGGCATAGACCATACTAGTATCCTTCCTGCTCCTAGAAACATGGTGTACGTAGGGGCATATTTGCAAGTGCAAGTGCTTCAAATGCTTTATAAGCAAGACGACGCATTAGAATTATGTTGGTGCATACATTTT
This sequence comes from Escallonia rubra, assembly GCA_033065855.1. Classification (NCBI taxonomy): domain Eukaryota; kingdom Viridiplantae; phylum Streptophyta; class Magnoliopsida; order Escalloniales; family Escalloniaceae; genus Escallonia; species Escallonia rubra. The sequence continues at coordinate 118,019 of JAVXUO010002733.1, forward strand.
CGCTGCCTGGATCTTATTCAACACGGTTGACTTAGAAAAGGTGGTGTTTTCTCATTTCTGAAGTTGGGCTGTGAAATATTTTGTTATCTACTTAGAAAAAAGGAAAAGGGTGACCGAGTCCCACCTCCACTCCGCACCCCTCTCCTGTTGGGGCTGGAGGGAATAACAGAAAACTGTGATGCTTCATTGTTTATTTTCTTTTCTAAGGGGTCAATTGGAGAGGCTCAATGATCCCAAAAGATTGTCTTATTTTGTTGAATTAGCTGTATGACAATTTTGCCTATGAGTGGATACATGGGACTACTACATGAAGCTGAGGCTTACAAGCTCTCTGGCAAGAGATGAGAAAAATCTTTGAGCAATTCTTGTGCCTATTAAGAAAGAATGAATTCCAATGAAATGACATTAGAATAGTCAAGGGGGCAAAGTGGGGGGTACTACGGTGTTGTCAGAGTATGCCAACGCCTACAGCTTAGGACGCTCGTCAACAACCTTGTCGTAATAGTTGAGATTCTCTTTTTTGCAGTAATAATTGACATACCCTTCCTTAGCTGAAGGATGGCACTAGGGTACGTCAACTTAAGTCATAAGTTCACACTAGAATTTTTTAGGACAAATCAAGAATTCATGTTTACTTGATGGTGCTTGACTCGGATGGGCTATGATGTTGGAGTGAGAGGAGAGAGGAGAGTGGAGGAAAAGAGAGTAAAATCATCAAGGTGGTGCAGCAATGCTTAGCGCACGAAAGTGGTGGTTTTCTCTCCCCAGACGGTGAAAATACGTAGCTTATCCTTTCTATTTTTTTCCTGTTGTAGGAGCTTTCTCTTTAGTGTAGAGGTGGTTGTTTTCTGGAGGTGTTAGCGGTTGATTTGTTCAGTGGCGGTGGGTGATTGTGGTTGTTTTCTGGCGGTGCACGTGCGTTTGCATCTTATGGTGTTGTTCGGACGTGTGCCTGGTGGTGGCGGTGGTAAAACATCATAAACTGGAGTGGCTGGTATCGTTGTATTTACTCCTTTTGATTGTGATGTGGGACTTTGCATTAGCTTGTTTCCATGCTGTGCTGCTTGTTTTTTGAGCAATTTGGAATGCTATTACTTTCACTTGTATCCCCCATGTAGTACTGGAAAGCAGTTGATTCTACTAAAATGTTACTCCCTGCGTTTATTGGATATCTCCCTATTAACTTTTTATAAGCTCTTAGGATAGTTTTAATATATGTAAACATTGACTTTACATTCTTACATGTACAATGAAGTCGTCATTGTTTCATAGGGCTAGACTATTGTGTTTTAAAGTATTGAAAGAAGGGTAAATTGCACTTGGTTCCCTAAGGTTTACATCGTTTTTCCACTTAAAACTTTATGGTTTTAATTTGCAAGACATAATACCCTAACATTTCAAAACTTATTACATTGGATCTAAAATCGTCTCCATTAAAAAAGGTGGACAACCATCTGTATAGATGGACACAAATGTCTTCTCACGACAAACATGCACAAAAACATAAAAGGATCCTTCAACGGTGTGACTGAAATCTCACCAGCGGTGACTGGAATCTTATCGGCAGCGACCGAAAACTCATTGGTGTTTTTGACCGTCATTTATGAATGATCCTTCAGCTTTATAAATTACATCCTTATTTGTTTCTTATTGTTTAGAGGTGGAGGTTGGGTATGTGGTTGGTTGTGGTGTCTTTAGTAGTAACATAAGGGCTTGGTACAAAGGGGCTAAGCCTTGGTTATGGGGCTGTTCTTGGGAATCCGTGGGGTCTTGGTAGGGTGGGGTGGAGTGCTTTCTGTTGGGAAGAAATGGGGGGAATTGGGAGGTGGGGGGAGAGAGAGATCTGTCTTGTGGGGTTTTCGGGGCAAATTGTACTGGGCAGGGGGCTGGGGTTTTATAGCTCTTTTCTGGTTTTGAGCGTCCTGTGTGTCTACTTTGATATGTTGTGGGTGAGTAGTGGTTCCTCCGCCCTGTATTGGGACAATTTGGTTAAGATTTTATACGTGTTAGTAGGAGGATGAACATTGCGGTGTTGAAGATCATAAGTTGCGTGCTGCGCCTTCTTAAACCGTGTGCTCACCTTTGGGCTGTTCGGTTCCTGATTGTCTGCTCTATGTTACCACCTTGTGCTTTGTAGATTGTTCTTATTTCTGTTCCGTTCTTTTGGATTCCTAAACATGTAGACTTTGCTTGTTACTTTAAGTTTAGTTAAAGTGTAAGATATGTTCTGTTTTCATTCAAGTGCAATGTGTATAAGTTTATTAGGTTTTTCGTTACTTTTAACCTTTGCAGTCATATATACTGAGTCACAGGAATATCGTGACCTATAATATATGTAAGCTCTAGAATATAGTGACTGTGTAACTTTAAATTATCAATGCAATTCTCCTATTTTACTAGAAACCTTTATATAAAAGGTATGGCTAGGGGTGCAACTTGGGCGGGCTGGATGGGCCCAAGGATTAGACCATAACCAGCCCGCTCTTCAAAAGTCGTGCCCATGTCCAGCCCAGTCCATCTACAGGTCAAATAATATGTGTGCACGCCAAACCATCAAAATTTTGGTGGATACAGGCTGGACGCGGGTTGTCCACGGTTACGAATTATTTTCTTTAAAAATGATTTCGAGACATATCATTGACCATCCAATTCTACAATTTAGTCATGATAATGAAATAAAGTACATTAAAGTCTTAAAATAAACTTAAATGTAAGCATGGAAACAACTATTTGGGACAAAATGAGAGAGAAAAAGAAAAGAATTTTTAATCCTATGATAAGAAATAAAGTAGGAAAAGTAAAGTTTTCAAATATCTCTAAACATGAACAAATGTGGGAACCGTTACTCAACCTGGTTCAGAAAAATAAGAAAAGAATATGAGCATACATTTCCTTTTGAGTCTTTGACTTTGTCGAAGTGGGGGCTGAGAGTTCAGAAAGTACAAAAAAGAAATAAAGTAGTATTCTATTAGGTTAAGAGTTTAAGGGTCGAGATTGCATAAACTTATGTGATCCACAGTTTTTAATGACTAAAGGAAACAAAATACATATTTTTGTGTGTGTGTGTGTGTGTATAATTTATATTATATAATAGTTAGGCGAGTTGGTTTTCCTACGGGTTGGACGGCCCTTTGCCCATGTCCAGCCCATATTTTTTACGAGCTCAAAACATTGAACCCACGTCCACCACGGTCACTACAAAAGTAAGTCCATACCCATATTTTTGCGGGCTGGCACGGGTTGCCCGGCCCAAGTTGCACCCCTAGGTATGGGTGTCTACTATTTCCTTGTCCTTTTGCTTCCATCAACTGGACCGAAGTGTCAACGAGTTGGACAGCAATTTACTTTACTCACATGTCTGCACTCGTGTCCACCCTTGGCAAAGCAAAACAATGCACGCGTTGTTCTTACCTAACCTTGCTTCTACAAACCATGGTTTTAAAAAACGGCTTTTACGTATCTTTTAACGGCCGATTCGTAAATAGAATTTAGGTGATCGATAGTCGATACGGTTACACATTGATATACCGATGCTCGCCAATTTTACAGGCATATCACCATTACAGTACCACTACACGAATTGTAACGTTGTTATTTACCGTTACGTACGGTTACGGAGCGACGCTGTTGAATCTACTTGGAGTGGAGCTAGCTTGAAGAGATAAGAGAAGGAGAAAAAAAGGGAAGAAGGTGGCAGCATGGTGGCTTGAGAAGAGGAGGAAGAAGGTGAACAATAACATCACAGGTCATAGTAGTCTTGCTGGCTAACGTTTAGGTTTAGTTTTAGTTTAGATTATTGTCTAGAAATCTTCGGCTTTAGGTTTATATACGGGTGGGCTTTGGAGTTTGGACCTTTACTTAGTACTTGAGTATGTATTATATTTAGGCTTTGGTTTGGTTTGGTTTGGTTTGGACCTTTTCAAAACATTTTGTTAATGAGTTTTCTGTGTTTTATCTTCCCACTTTCATTTCTCAATGCTCTTCTAGTTTTGCCATTCTCCCTCCTACCATAATTTCATTTTTTTTTCATGACAATGCATCGGGACGATCATTTTTTGTGAGAATCGTCACGACTGTCAACTTTGCGCAAGAATAAACGTGGCAACAAGACTCCGACGGCCAAGATTTTCTCCATGAGGACGGATTCGGTAACTTTGGACTCAACGACTTCCTGTTACAAATAATAGGGAAATATTGAAGATGAAGATGAAGATGAATGCAACTCCTCTTCTAAGACCGAAAACTATTTCAAATGCTTTAGTGTTGTATTTGGATGTAGGTGCCTTAAACTCTCGCCACCTTTTTTTTCCCCATGTTTGAGTTCGATGTAACGTGATTGATAAAATGTTTAGAAAGAGTATATTCCATCTGCTAAGCTTGCTTAGTTTTCAAGGATTGATAATAAAATGGGGCAGATCGGATGTGGGTTAGTAAGATCCCGCCCCGCGCGCCCCAAACATGTGACTCCGACTTCGCCCGACCCTGCTTCGTCATCGGGTCGGGAGATGATAATATCATCACCAATCCAATGGACTTTTTGGCTACACAACATTGTCCGATCCCAATCCGTCTTATATTTCCTTAGATCGGCGTGTGGTGGCTGGTGTGACAGCTTAGGCAAAAAATGACAAGAAGAAAGAATGGAGGAAAAAAGATTAAAATAGGTGATGGATCCTGTCCGGGTGTATGACTATGGTGGTGCGGAATCGCAGTGTATGATGACGATGGTGCTACATCGCGATGGATAACGAGAGTGGTGCATTGGTCGGTGGCTAGGTTGAGAATGATAGGTCTGAAGAATAGTAACGAGAAGCGTGGCTAGAGTTTTCTAATGTATATTTATGTACTAATTATAGACAGTTAAGATTAAATATGATATTCTAAATTAGGACATCAATGCTAGGCAGGTATGGGTCAACAGTGCGGGTTGGATATGGAACGGTTAGATAGAAAACTATATTGCCCCGCATCCGTTGCGGTTTATTAAGGTAGCGTTTGACATTAATATTTTTTTTTCGGTTTTGTAAACTTGAGGGAAAAAAAAAACCCATTTGACATATAGTTTTCGTTTTTTTCCCTTCAATTTTGAAAATCAATTTTTAAAACATGACTGTTTTTTAAAACTCCATTTTGGAATCTTGCGTTTCTAGTTTGGTTTTTGTTTTGAGATCCAATCCTCAAACTTTGTTAGAATAAAATAAAAAAATGAGTATCATTCTAAGAAAACGCCCTCACACATAGAGCACCAAATACTTCCTTCTATCTGCCAAATCTGCCTTGTCGTCACCCTATCGTCGTCGTCACCTTATCGCTGTTGTGACCCACGAATCTGCCTCTATCGCCGTTGACAACCATGGGTCTGCCATATCACCGTCGCACTCTCGCCACTGCCACCCACAGATCTGCCCCAGCATCGCCACCCTACCGTCATTGTCACCCATGGATCTGGCCTCCCATTGCCAACCCACGCCTTTGACAATGAACCAGACCTCAACCCACCATCTCCACTCCACTGCCATAGACAATCAATGGGACATCAAGCAACGCTGTCACCTCTGCACCGTCGCCCACAATTTGCTCTACCGTCACCACGCCACCACCATCGCCACCAATGTGTCTACCCATCGTCGTCATCCTGTTGCCATGCCTCTTGTCAATTTGATTGTGGTGGTGGTGCTGTGAATTGGATGATAGTAGTGTCACCCACCGATAGTGGTGCTTCAGAGAGTTCTGAGAATCTTACGGAGAAACATGGTTGGTGAAAAAATTAAAAAAAAATAGTAAAAAAAAATTCAAAATAAAAATTGACTAATCAAACACCTATTTATTTTTATAAAAAATATAAATTAAATTAATTTTAATTTTTATATTTTTAAAAAATTTAAAACTAAAATTGCGAGTAATTTTAAAGACATCTTATCAGCTACGTAGATCAGTCAAACTAAAAAATCTAAAAGCAAGACTTTGAGGCATTCATGCTGTTTTGACTTTGAGAATGAATTAGTCTATACACAGAGAGAGAGAGAGAGAGTTGAAGGAGGGAGAAAGAAAATTGCAGAGCAGCGCCGGAGAAGAAGAGAGGGAGATGATGGCCACCACGAGCGATGCAGAGAGCACTAGGAGCAGCTTCATCCCTGACGAGATCCTGGTTTCTCACGTCCTGCCCAGACTCGACGCCCAGTCCCTCGCCCGCTTCATGTCCGCCTCCACTCACTGGCACTCCACCATCTCCGCCCCTTCTTTCCTGATTTCCCACTTGTCGCAGTCCTTCCTCTCTCGACCCAACGCCAGTCTCACCCTCCTATTCACCATCCCCAGCCCCTCAGCCTCCGCTTACCTCATCTATTCCGCCGCTATCCCCGTAACCATACGCTACCAAATCGAATCTGTTGCAGCCAAAAAGAACCTCACCGTCCCCGGCTTTCCATATGCATCCTCTTACATCCCACAGTCAATCCACGGTTTCATTTGCCTGGCCGTCTCGTTACACCGTGTTTGTATATGCAACCCCACCACCCGACAATCCTTTACTCTGCCACGACCGCCGCCGTTCTCCGTACCCATCAGGGCCTGCCACTCCACGTACTCTTTCGGGTTTGACCCAGCGCGGAACCAGCACAAGGTGCTGCTCACTGCTCTCGCCAAGCCTCCGGATGGTTGTGATGGGGTCGTTGAACATTGGGTTTTTACCCTAATTGGAGGTGGTGAGTGGAGGCGTATTAGTTGCCCAATAACGCGGTATTTCTCAGTGAGCGCTGGTACCTACATTAACGGCTCGATTTATAGGTTGGCAAGTTATGGCAGCGACGACTATGCCAAAAGGACCCACGTGGTGGAGTTTGATGTTGGGAGTGAGGACTTTCGTCTCGTTGAGCTTCCCGATGAGGTGCAGTTTCGTGACGAGGAGGGACGTAGCTTGGTTGAAATTGATGGGCATTTGGGTATTATTGATTATCGAGGATTTGGATACGGCGGAAATGGTATCAAGATTTGGGTGCTTGAGGGTGATAGTAATTGGGTGAAGAGGAGTATAATGTTTCCTGTACCGGACTGGGGTGACATTCGGGATCGCCCGAGATTGTGGTACAAGGGGACTATTTATACTGGCGAGATGATGTTTGCGCCCAGTGTATCTACTGCAAATAGCCTGTACTGCGTGTTCTTTTATGATATCACCGTGAATTTGTTGAGGAGGTTCAATATTCAGGGATTGCCAGAATGTTCAGGCGACATTGACACGGTTTATATTGCTGATCATGTTGAGACTCTTCTTTCGTTACCTCGAGGTGATTGAAGGTGCGAAGAAGTTTTTCAAGCAGAGCGGATCAGGTATACCCTTGAAATGAACACCAAAATTATAATCCAGTTTTTGATATCCTCCGTTGGTTAGTTTATGCCAACCTTATGCATTGTTTTTGTAGTTCCTATTGTTTCTGCTTTCATTGCAAATGATTGCCGGTATGGCTATGATGCACAAGATTTTCGGTGCGGCTATGACCATTTACCATCGAAAGCCATTTACTTGTGATTTTTTTCTGTTTGAATATTTGACTATTATACATTTCTTTTCCTTTAACCGCGATTTCTTACGTGCGAATGGTTTAACTCCCAATTCTGTCTGAAAACGTCGCTAAGTTGACGAATTCTACATTTGCATTAAGATGATGCAACTCTCTTTAAATATTTGCCGTGCTATACAATTTATGAAACTAAACAACTTGACTTCAAAGCTAGATATTATGGTAAAGTTTACTCATCCAAAACTTGTTTAGTTCTTTCCAACGCATATCCAAGAGGAAACAGGGGGAGGGGGGGGGGGAGAGATGAAGCTCTGGTTAGTCACTGCTCTATGAGGTTGCTCAGCTATTTCTAGGGAGGTGCGTGTGTTGGGTGCATGGGTGGGGGCGTGCATTTGGTTTTAAATCTGACGTTCATGCCGTCTAAAAAGGTTTTAGATTAAACTATATTCAGTTTGACTAATGTGATTTTCCTTGCAGGCCAGCGAAGATTGCTGAAGCATATACTCTGACTTGTGGACATTGATTTCTGCATTGGCTATAACAAACAAGTGGTGTTATGTTAAGTATTAGACCCATAGAAGGCAATACTAGGAGAGGATAATGCAATCAAGTGTAGATAGGTCGATTCTTTTAGGGCATCCCAATAGGGATGCAATATCTCAGTTGTTATTTTCTGAAGAGACCATTCTCTTATATGATGCAAAGGAGTCTCGGTTGAGCTGTCTTCAATCTCGTGCTGCTTTTTTCTTTAGGCGAGCATGAGGTTAATGTGTCAAAGAGCAAGATAATCCTGACTGGTGCAGTTCCTGAAGTGATGTTTTTTGCACATTTTTTTGTGTTGGTTAGGGTCCTCTTTACTCACTTGGTCGTTCCTTGGATGCATGGTTTAGGAACAAGGCATGTTGGAGCCCCTTGTTGAATGCTTTCGGAGGAGGTTGGTTGGTTGAAAGTGCAATATCTTTGTAATGGTAGCATTGCTAGCCCTTGTTGGTTATCCACATTTGACAACGTTCTACACCCACCTTCGAGACACGCAAGCAAATATTCAACGGTTAAGCTTCTACTCTACCGACATGATCAACCAAGGGCGTGCCACGTGGATCATGTGCCTATGCAGAAGAAAATACTTTAACATGTAGGTTGGCTTGCACCTTAGGGAGCTGCCTACCGGGGTCTCTTCTTGGGTGGCTTCTAGATGGGCAGTCCCTATGGGACCGCCCACCTTGCATGGAATCCCCCCCCCCCTCTCCTCCTCGCCTTACTCTCTAAGGCCTCACTCTAACCTCCCTCTCTAAGACTCCTCCTACTTGTTCGTCCCTTGGAAAAATAATTTAGGAAGAACTCACTTATTTACTTGGTCGTCCCTTAGGAGTAAGGCATGTTGGAGCCCCTTGTTTAGCATCAGATGGGGTTTGAAGTTTGAGCCGTATCTTTGTCATGGTGGCAAACTTATTCTTCCTAAAAAAATGCTTCCAGTCTACCTACCTACCCATGTCTCTATTGGTGATTCCAGTCATTAAGCAACGCAAAAGGATAGCGACTTCTGTGGAGTGTTAGAGAAGTTGAAAAGAGATTTTTGTGGGTATGATGTTTGCGGGATAGAGACATCATTTTTGTCAATGGGGATGTTGTGTGTTACCCAGTCCAATTGGGGGTTTCCTGATCAAGAGTTTCTATACGTTTCATTTGGCTCTTCTAGGGAAGGGGGCCTCAGGATCTTTGTGGAAAAGGGTTTTTCTTTGGAGGAGACTTGTGTTAGCCAAGTTTGGGGAAGGAAATCAAGGAATAGGGAATTGGGCGCCTAACAAAGCTTGGGGGCCATGTGGTTCGAATCTGGTTGCGGATCACCAATGGTTAGGGGAGTTTCCAAAGCAGATAGGGTTTGGTGTGGATGACTTTACTAGGAATCAAATTTTCAGAAGGAGCTTTCATGACTGCAAGTTGGAGTCGATCACTTGTCCCCTGGGTGTATTTTATGATGTGGATGGGAAACTAGGTGAGGTATTTATCCCTGCATCTACTTTGCCCAACTAAGAGAATTATGCACAACATGAAGTGCATATGAAGACAGTCTACAATAACACAGATAGTAGCCCTATGACTAAATAGGCTTTACTGGATGTGACTTCCTCAGTCTAACAATTAGAGTAGACAAAAAGAGTGCATTAAGCATAACCAAAGGCTCATCCACATCCTCAAGGCTCTCTTGGTGACCTCCTCAAATGCACCAAAGCAAGCAATGAGGAACCAGACCTCCCCTTCCTTCCCTTTCTTTTAGGGTATCACCTACTTGTAGTGTATTTTGCATGCAGAAGTTCCTGTTCCCCTTCATTGAGTAGGAGGGCATTGGCGTATCCAAGTAGTTAATTGCTTTTGTAAGGTGAATTTTGTTCTTTAACATTTTGGCAAGTATAATCTTCTGCAGTTTGAGCAGCCATTGTTCATCAATGTCATTTTTTGTATATGACTTGAAAGAGTAGACAGTTTTATCTCTCTTTTCCACTATATTCATCCTCTTTACTAGTTCCTTATTTCGTTGCCAACAGGTAATTAAATTTCTTGCATATACTCTTACTGCACAATATTGGATAGGGAGTGTGGCAGCGCTTTGTATTTTTACTGTCAGAGGGGCAGTCGGGAGTACTTCTAAACTCACATTAAAGTTCCAGGTTGCGGATATCTCCCAACATCTCTTGGCCTTGACTGGATAAAAGGTTCCAAAAGGGTTTCATATAGTTTTTGGGTAATATGAAATTGGGTTTGGGTGATTCTTGAGGATGAATTTCCTGCAGCCGATATGTTTTGAGTTCTGCTGTTGCCTACTTTGTAGCCATGGAGCCCATACGAGAAGGGTCTTGTTGGAACAGTTTTTGAAAGGAGATGATGAGCATAACCATTCCAAGCTTAAATTTGCTGCCAACAATGTCAGTGGACCTTGGATTGCAATAGAAGCAGTTGGAATCATCAACTTCGGAGTTCTGAGAAAGATCTAGACAATTTCTCGGAAGAGAAATACCATATTTTTCATAAACTTTGATCCTTGTGAACCCTCAATTGTTTCCTCGCAAAGTAGGTTGGTTCAATTTTGAAATGGGATCATGTATTTCGTTTTTCTTCCTTATGATGTATAGGCGTGTATCAATCCACATCTAAAGCACCAAGTAGACTGTATTTTCAACTCATTTTTCACATTATGGAGACCTATGTGTAAATTCTCAACTATCTTGTGCATAGTGCTGATCTGATTCAAAAATTAGCGGAGTCTCCACAGTTACTAATAGCCGAAGATCACGGTGTTGCTAAAGCTTCAGACTTGTCGCTGACTGGATGAATTCTTAACCGGAGCTTCAAATTTGTTGCTGACTGGATGAATTCATTCTCCGGTTAACCGGCGACTAGTACTTGGGGAATAGCATGCTAACATTGAACTGCTTGTTTCCCAAATTGGCATTCTTGACTTCCAATCTGAGAGAGTCTCCATAATCAATCTTAGCTAAACGTTACTCACGTTTGTGGTAGGTTTTGCGAACTTTTGCAAATCTGAGAGGCATTCATAATATATTAAATCTGAGAGGCATTCATCATATATTTCAGAAAATAGATTACAATAACGTGGCACATCATTCTTTTCTTTTCTGGTACGAAATGAGAGGAAATCACTGTGGCTGCTGAGCACCATGTGGATCCAACTTCAGATTGTTCAAAAGCTCAATAGGAGGGGCCTTAGTAAGGTGCGTCTTAATTGGGGATGACACGCTCTCTTGCCTAGCCACTTGGTGCACATGATTCTCGCTAAGGAAATTCAGGCAGACGGTTCCACTAGTGTATGGACAAGCATATTACCACGTTTATTTGTCGTAAAAACAGCCTCGATCTCCCTCGTAATTCTAAACAAGAAGTGTCCTTGCTATCAGCTAATACGAAATCTTTAGTCAGGATTGTCACTTGATTATCACTGGTGCCGACACTGTGTAGCTCCTGATCAGATTCTTCCAGTTTTTGGTAGAGCGTGCTGTGCTTGACTTACTCGGTGGTTTTGACGTGCATTTTCTTTTTCAAGCCAAGTACTTTGTACTCCGACCTTCAAGGAGGGTTGTGACATTGTGGATAGTCAAATATTGGAAGTATGCTACGGTTTTGCTGTTATCAAACATTTCAGGTGCAGCCCCTTGAACCCAGTAATTTACTCGGTTGATTTGTTTAGCGGCGGTTGGTGATTGTGGTTGTTTTCTGGTGGTGCACATGCATTTGCATGTTATGATCTTGTTCGGACGTGTGCTTGGTGGTGGTGGCGGTGGCGGTGGTAAAACATAATAAACTGGAGTGGCTGGTATCGTTGTATTAACTCCTTTTGATTGTGATGCGGGACTTTGCATTAGTTTGTTTCCATGTTGTGCTGCTTATTTTTTGAGCAATTTAGAATGCTATTATTGTCACTTGTATCCTCCATGTAGTACTGGAAAGCAGTCGATTCTACTAAAATGTTACTCCCTGCTTTTATTGGATATCTCCCCAATGACTTTTTATAAGCTCTTAGGATAGTTTTAATGCATGCAAACATTGACTTTACATTCTTACACGTACAATGAAGTCATTGTTTCATAGGGCTAAACTTCATTGTTCTAAAGTATTGAAAGAAGAGTAAATTGCACTTGGTTCCCTAAGGTTTACATCGTTTTTTTCACTTAAAACTTTATAGTTTTAATTTGCAATGCATAATACCCTAACATTTTTAAACTTGTTGCAATTTGATCTAAAACCGTCTCTCCATTAAATAAGGTGGACAACCGTCCATATAGAGGGACAAAAATGTCTTCTCACGACAAACACACACAAAAACATGAAAGGATCCTTCAACAGTGTGACCGGAATCTCACCGGCGGTGATTGAAATCTCACCGATAGCGACCGAAAACTCACCGATGTTTTTGACTGTCATTTCTGAATGATACTTCAACTTTTTACATTCCATTCTTATCTGTTTCTTATTGTTCAGAGGTGGAGGTTGGGTATGTGGTTGGTTGTGGTGTCTTTAGTAGTAACATGAGGGTTTGGTATAGAGGGGCTTAGCCTTGGTTATAGGGTTGATCTTAGGAATCTGTGGGCTCTTGGGAGGGTGGAGTGGGGTGGGGTGCTTTTTGTTGGGAAGAAATGGGGAGATTTGGGGGCCCGGGGGGAGAGGTTCTTGTGGGGTTTTCAGGGCAAACTGTACTGGTGAGAGGGGGGGGGGGGTGGACTGAGGGGGTAAGGGGTGGGTTTTTATAGTTCTTTTCTGGTTTTGAGCATCCTGTGTGTCTACTTTGGTATGTTATGGGTGAGTAGTGGTTCCTCTACCCTATATTAGGACAATTTGGTTCGGATTTCATATGTGTTAGTAGAAGGATGAACATTGCAGTGTTGAAGATCTTAGGTTGCGTGTTGCACCTTCTTAAACCGTGTGCTTACCTTTGGGTTGTTCGGTTCCCGATTGTCGGCTCTATGTTACGACCTTGTGCTTTGTAGCTAGATTGTTCTGATTTCTGTTCCGTTCTTTTGGATTCTTAAACATGTAGACTTTACATGATGTTTTAAGTTGAGTTAAAATGTAGAATATATTTTGTTTTAATTCAATTGTAATGTCTATAAGTTTATTAAGTTTTTCGTTACTTTTGACATTTGCGGTCATGTATATTGAGTCTCGTGATTTATAATATATGTTAGCTCTAGAACAGAGCGACTATGTAACTTTAAATTATCAATGCAATTCTCCTATTCTATCCCACACACACACACACACACAAGGAAATATTAGACACCCCATACCCTTATATATATATATATATATATATATATATAGGGTGTCTACTATTTCCTTATCCTTTTGCTCCTATCAACTAGACCAAAGTGTCCATGACTTGGACGGCAATTTACTTTAATCACCTGTTCGTGTCCACCCTTGGCAAAGCAAAATAGTGCACATGTTGTTCTTACCCTAACCTTGCTTTTACAGACGACGGTTTAAAAAAAAAGGGTTGTTACGTATCTTTTAATGGCCGATTTGTAACGGGAGTTTAGGTAACCGATTCGGTTGCATATCGATATATCGGTGCTTGTCGATTTTACAGGCGTATCACTGTTACATCACCATTACACGGGCTGTAATGCCGTTATTTATCGTTACGTACGATTACGGAGCGACACTGTTGAATCTATTTAGAGTGGAGTTAGCTAGAAGAGATAAGATAAGGTGAAAAAAAGGGTAGAAGGTGGCGGCATGGTGGCTTGAGAAGAGGAGGAGGTGAACAATAACATCACATATCATAGTAGTCTGTTGACTATTGTGGTGGCTAACTTTTAGGTTTAGGTTTAGTTTAGATTATTCTATAGAAATCTTCCATATATGGGTGGGCTTTGGAGTTTGGACCTTTACTTAGTACTTGAGTATGTATTATATTTGGGCTTTGGTTTGGTTTGGTTTGAACCTTTTAAAAACATTTTACTAATGAGTTTTATGTGTTTTCTCTTCCCTCTTTCATTTCCCAATGCTCTTCTAGTTTTTCCATCCTCTCTCTTACCACAATCTCATTTTTTTCTCGTGACAAAGCATCGCGACGACCATTTTTGGCGAGAATCGTCGCGGCTACAACTTTGAGCAAGAATAAACGTGGCAACCAGACTCAGACGGCCAAGATTTTTCTCCATGAGGACGGATTCAACAACTTTGGACTCAACGACTTTCTATTACAAATAATAGGGAAGTATTGAAATTGAAGATGAATGCAAACTCCTCTTCTGAGACTGAAAACTATTTCAAATGCTTTAGTGTTGTATCTGGATATAGGTGCCTTAAACTCTCGCCACCTTTTTTTTTCTTCATGTTTGAGTTCAATGTAACGTGCTTGAAAATATGTTTAGAAAAAGTACATTTCAAATACTAAGCTTGCTTAGTTCTCAAGGATTGATAATAAAATTGGGCAGATCAGATGCGGGTTAATAAGATCAAGCCCCGCCACCTCAAACATGCGACTCCGACTTCGCCCTATCCCGCCACGTCATCGGGGTCTAGAGATAATAATACCATCATCGATCCGACGGACTTTTCGGTTACCCGATGCCGTCCTGTCCTGATCTGTCTTTCGTTTCCCTAGACCGGCGTTTGGTGGAGAGTATTGGCTGGTGTGAAGGCAGCTTTGGCAAAAAATGAGAAGAAGAAAGAATGGAGGAAAAAGATTTAACAAATACGATTCAACAAATACGATTGATTGATATGAGTTGATCTTCTATTCTGATAAATTGATAAAACAATTATCAGTCCAATATCTGCCCGCCGGCCATAGCTACAACAAAAAAATGGAGACAAAAACTCCTTTTAATTGATGACTACCAAAAAATATTACAAAATTGATATTAATCGCATTTAATATGAGTTCAAGACACATATTTTAAATCAAGTACATGTTCGAGCGTTGAGGTTCCCCAGCCGCATTTAATAAATAAGCACTCAAAACAAGTACATGTTCGAGCATCATAAACCAACTCCTTATCAATCTCGATTCATTTTAATATGAACAACAATTCAATCGATTTGATTGACTAGAATATAACAAGTACGGAACAAAGGAATCTATTGGTAATAGATCATGAATTAGTCTATATATACACACACAGAGAGAGAGAGAGAGACAGAGGAAGGAGGGAGAAAGAAAATTGCAGAGCAGCGCCGGAGAGGGAGATGATGGCGACCACGAGCGATGCAGAGAGCACTAGGAGCAGCTTCATCCCTGACGAGATCCTGGTTTCTCACATTCTTCCCAGACTCGACGCCCAGTCACTCGCCCGCTTCATGTCCACCTCCACTCACTGGCACTCCACCATCTCCGCCCCTTCTTTCCTGCTTTCCCACTTTTCCCAGTCCTTCCTCTCTCGACCCAATGCCAGTCTCACCCTCCTATTCACCATCCCTATCCCCTCAGCCTCCGCTTACCTCATCTGTTCCGCCGCTATCCCCGTAACCTCACGCTACCAAATCGAATCTGTTGCAGCCAAAATGAACATCGCCGTCCCCGGCTTTCTATATGCATCCTCTTACATCCCGCAGTCAATCCACGGTTTCGTTTGCCTGGCCATCTCGTTACACCTTGTTTGCATATGCAACCCCACCACCCGACAAGCCTTTACTCTGCCACTACCCCCGCCGCTATCCGTACCCATCAGGGCCCGCCACTCCACGTACTCTTTCGGGTTTGACCCAGCGCGGAACCAGCACAAGGTGCTGCTCACTGCTTTCGTCAAGCCTCCGGATGGTTGTGATGGGGTCGTTGAACATTGGGTTTTTACCCTTATTGGAGGTGGTGAGTGGAGGCCCATTAGTTGCCCAATAACGCGCTACTTCTCAGTGAGCGCAGGTACCTACATTAACGGCTCGATTTATAGGTTGGCAAGTTATGGCAGCGACAACTATGCCAAAAGGACTCACGTGGTGGAGTTTGATGTTGGGAGTGAGGACTTTCGTCTCGTTGAGCTTCCCGATGAGGTGCAGTTTGATGGCGAGGAGGGACGTAGTTTGGTTGAAATTGATGGGCATTTGGGTATTATTCATTATCGAGAATTTGGGTACGGCGGAAATGGTATCAAGATTTGGGGTCTTGAGGGTAATACTAATTGGGTGAAGAGGAGTATCATGTTTCCTGTACCGGACTGGGGTGACATTCAGGATCGCCCGAGATTGTGGTACAAGGGGACTATTTATACTGGCGAGATGATGTTTGCGCCCAGTGTATCTACTGCAAATGGCATGTACTGCGTGTTCTTTTATGATATCACCGTGAATTTGTTGAGGAGGTTCAATATTCAGGGATTGCCAGAACGTTGTATTGACACGGTTTATATTGCTGATCATGTTGAGACTCTTCTTTCGTTACCTCGAGGTCATTGAAGGTGCGAAGAAGTTTTTCAAACAGAGCGGATCAGGTTTACCCTTCAAATGAACACCAAAATTATAATCCAGTTTTTTTTTGTCCTCCGTATGTTAGTTTATGCCAACCTTATGCATTGTTTTTGTAGTTGCTGTAGTTTCTTCTTTCATTGCAAATAATTGCCGGTATGGCTATGATGCACAAGATTTTCGGTGCGGTGCGGCTATGACCATTTACCATTGGAAGCCATTTACTTATGATTTTTTTCCTGTTCAAATATTTGATAATTATACATTTCTTTTCCTTTAATCGCGATATCTTAGGTGTGAATGGTTTAACTCCCGATTCTGTATGAAAACATCGCTAAATTGACGAATACATTTGCTCAGCTGTTTCTAGGGAGGTGGGTGTGTGTGTGCTTTGGGTGGTTGGGGGCGTGGGCGTGCATTTGGTTGTAAATCTGACGTTCATGCTGTTTTCTGAATAGGTTTTAGATTAAACTATATTTAGTTTGACTAATGTGATTTTACTTGCGGACATTGATTTCTGCATTGGCTATAGCAAACAAGTGGTATCATGTTAAGTATTAGACCTACGAGAAGGCAATACTAGGATAGGATAATGCAATTAGGTGTAGATAGTTCGACTCTTTTAGGGCATCCCAGTAGGGATGCAGTATCTCATTGTTATTTTCTGAAGTGACCATTCTCTTTTATGACGTAAAGGAGTCTCGGTTGAGCTGTCTTCAATCTTGTGCTGCTTTTGGTGTTAGACGAGCATGAGGTTAATGTGTCGAAGAGCAAGATAATCCCGACTGGTGCAGTTCCTGAAGTGATGTTTTTTCCGCATTTTTGTGTGTTGGTTAGGGTCCTATTCTTTACTCACTTGGATGCATGGTTTAGGAAAAAGGCATGTTGGAGCCCCTTGTTGAGTGCTTTCGGAGGAGGTTGGTTGGTTGAAAGAAGCAATATCTTTCTAATGGTAGCATTGCTAGCCCTTGTCGGTTACCCACATTTGACAACGTTCTAGACCCACCTTTCGAGACACGTCAGCAAATATTCAACGGTTAAGCTTCAACTCTGCCGACATGATCAACCAAGGGCGTGCCACGTGGGCAGGGGCGGAGCCAGGAATATTTTTCAGGGGGTGCAAAAATTATATGTCCGTTACCAAATTTTTAATTAAAATAATATTAAAAATAAAGTGCACTTATAAAGCATAAAAAAAGTAATATTAAGTTCCACGAGAGTCATTAAAGACTCTTTACAAGTAAAAAAAAAAATACAAATACAAATTGTACTCCGAGCGTTTACAAGCAAAATTACAAATTCAGCTATATATATGTAACATATTAAACTAAAATATAAATGTAACATATTATCATATTAAATACTAGCACTAGCAGACAACAATTCATTCAGCAATCAGCATCTAAGAGCAAGAGGGAAGACTCACGCAAGGCCAAGATGAGAATTCAGATCTGGTTCTTCAAGGGCGTCGGCGCGTCGCGGGACTGCTTTAGAATACTTATTAAAATTATAGAAAATAGAAAACAGAATTTAAAAGACATCAAAATTATTTTTAAATTTTTTGTTTTGCTATAACCAATATTGCGATATGGAAACTGTAGCAAATCAACTCCAAAAATCATCAAATTCAAACTGAGTCTTATTCATACCATAAAAACATTACCCTAATTTTTTCAAAAACATTTTCATGTGTCTAAAGGCTCAAAAGAATTTTATAAGCCTGAACTTGCCGAAAGTATTAAAAATACATACGATTTCAGAAAAGTATAAAAAATTTCCACGAATTCTAATATGGCCTAGCGTATTGTACTGTAAAGTTTTATATGCTAACAATGACTGTGCACTAGTTTATCCACGTGTTGAACTTCACGCTAATCCAAATCACCCGCTAACCGCATATCCAAAACCCACTTCTCTTTTCTTTTCTTTACTTTCTCTCTGCCAGTCACCCATAAAATACACAATACACACTCACACATACCCTTGTGTCATCCCTCCCTCAGACATCACATGCACCATACACCTTCACATATATACAAACTCATGCACACAGTGAGCACACACAGAACACATACACAATATGCAACACAGTGAGCACACACTTTTACACCCAAAACCCATTTCACCTTTTGAACACCCAAAATCATTTCATTTCCCTCCACACCCACTTCTTTTCACAACCCATTTAACACACCTCACGGCTGCTCCCTTCTCCCTTACCATATACACATTCACCTATAATATACACAATGGGCACTCACTACGGCAGCCATGGCTGCCCCCCTTGCTCCTTCATTACACACCTACAAACAGATACACAATCTCTCTCTCACGGCACACTCAAAAACCCATGCCAACACCCATTCTTGTTTGTTTTGTTTTCTACACTCACATGCCCTCTCTCAAGTACTGACATCATATATTTTTTTTTCCCAGAAGTCAGGGGGTGCTTCAGCCCCTCCTTGTCATAACGTGCCTCCGCCCCTGCACGTGGGTCATGTGCCTATGTAGAAGAAAATACTTTAACATGATTTTCTAAACCCAAAATTACAGTGTAGTTTGGCTTGCACCCTAGGGGGCTGTCTACCGGGGTCTCCTCTTTGGGGGCTGCTAGATGGGCAGTCCCAATGGGACCGCCCACCTTGCATGGAATCCCTCCCTCTCCCCTCTCTCCTCCTCGCCTCACTCTCTAAGGCCTCACTCTAACTTCCCTCTCTAAGACTCCTCCTACTTGTTCGTCCCTTGGAAAAATAATTTAGGAAGATCTCACTTATTTCCTTGGTCATCCCGTAGGAGTAAGGCATGTTGGAGCCCCTTGTTGAGCATGAGATGGGGTTTGGGGTTTGAGCAGTATCTTTGTCATGGTGGCAAACTTATTCTTCCTAAAAGGATGCTTCCAGTCTACCTACCTACCCATGTTTCTATTGGTGATTCCAGTCATTAAGCAACTCAAAAGGATGGCAACTCACTCTAACTTCCCTCTCTAAGACTCCTCCTACTTGTTCGTCCCTTGGGAAAAATAATTTAGGAAGAACTCACTTATTTACTTGGTCATCCCTTAGGAGTAAGGCATGTTGGAGCCCCTTGTTGAGCATGAGATGGGGTTTGAGGTTTGAGCAGTATCTTTGTCATGGCGGCAAACTTATTCTTCCAAAAAAAATGCTTCTAGTCTACCTACCTACCCATGTCTCTATTGGTGATTCCAGTCATTAAGCAACTCAAAAGGATGGCGACTTCTGTGGAATGTTAGAGAAGTTGCAAAGTGATTTTTGTAGGAATGATGTTTGCGGGATAGAGACATCATTTGGTCAATGGGGATGTTGTGTGTTACGCAGTCCAATTGGGCGTTTCCTGATCAAGGACTTCTATACGTATCATTTGGCTCTTCTAGGGAAGGGGCCTCAGGGTCTTTGTAGAAAAGGGTGTTTCTTTGGAGGAGACTTGTGCTAGCCAAGTTTGGCGAAGGAAATCCAGGAATAGGGAATTGGACGCCTAACGAAGCTTGGGGGCTATGTGGTTCGAGTCTGGTTGCGGATCACCAAGGGTTAGGGGAGTTTCCAGAAGCAGATTTGGTTTAGTGTGGATGGCTTTACTAGGAAACAAATTTTCAGAAGGATCTTTTGTGATTGCAAGTTGGAGCCAATCACTTGTCTCCTGGGTGTATTTTATGATACGGATGGGAAACTAGGTGAGGTATATATCCCTACATCTACTTTGCCCAAGTAAGAGAATTATGCACAACATGAAGTGCATATGAAGACAGTCTACAATAACACAGATAGCAGCCCTATGACTAAATAGGCTTTACTGGATGTGACTTCCTCAGTCTAACTATTAGAGGAGACAAAAAGAGTGCATTAAGCATAACCAATGGCTCCTCCACATCCTCAAGGCTCTCTTGGTGACCAGCCTCAAACGCAACAAAGCATGCAATGAGGAATCAGACCTCCCCTTCCATCCCTTTCTTATAGGATATCGCCTACTTGTAGTGTATTTTGCGTGCAGAAGTTCCTGTTCCCCTTCATTGAGCAGGAAGGGATTGGCCTATCCAAGTAGTTGATTGCTTTTGAAGGGTGAATTTTGTTTTTTTTTGACATTTTGGCCAGTATAATCTTCTGCAGTATGAGCAGTCATTGTTTATCAATGTCATTTTTTGTATATGACTTGAAAGAGTAGGCAGTTTTATCTCTCTTTTCCACTATATTCATCCTCTTTACTAGTGCCTTATTTTGTTTCCAACAGGTAATTAAATTTATTGCATGTACTCTTACTGCACAATATTGGATAGGGAGAGTGGCAGGGCTTTGTATTTTTACTGCCAGAGGGGCAGTCGGAGTACTTCTAAACTCACATTAAAGTTCCAGGTTGCGGATATCTCCCAACATCTCTTGGCCTTACTGGAGATTCCAAAAGGGTTTCAGATAATTTTTGGGTAATTTATGAAATTGGGTTTGGGTGATTCTTAAGGATGAATTTCCTGCAGCCGATATGTTTGAGCTCTGCTGTTGCCTATTTTGTAGCCATGGAGCCCATACGAGAAGGGTCTTGTTGGAACAGTTTTTGAAAGGAGATGATGAGCATAATCGTTCCAAGCTTAAATTTGCTGCCAACAATGTCAGTGGCCTTGGATTGCAATAGAAGCAGTTGGAATCATCAACTTCGGAGTTCTGAGAAAAATTTAGAGAATTTCTCGGAAGAGAAATACCAGATTTTTCATAAACTTTGATCCTCGTGAACCGTCAATTGTTTCCTTGCGAAGTAGGGTTGGTTCAATTTTGAAATGGGATCATATATTTCGTTTTTCTTCCTTATGATGTATAGGCGTGTATCAATCCACATCTAAAGCACCAAGTAGATTGTATTTTCAACTCATTTTTCACATCATGGAGACGTATGTGTGACTTCTCAATTATCTTGTGCATAGTGCTGATCTGATTAAAAAGTTAGCGGAGTCTCCAGAGTTACTAATAGCCGTAGATCACGGTGTTGCTAAAGCTTCAAATTTGTCGCTGACTGGATTAATACATCCTCCGGTTAACCGGCGACCAAGTCTTGGGGAATAGCATGCTAACATTGAACTGCTTGTGTCCCAAATTGGCATTCTTGTCTTCCAATCTGAGAGAGGGTCCATAATCCATCTTTGCTAAACGTTACTAACGTTTGTGGTAGGTTTTGCAAACGTTTGCAAATCTAAGAGGCATTCATAATATATTTCAGAAAATAGATTACAACAATGTGGCACATCATCCTTTTCTTTTCTGGTCCGAAACGGGAGGAAATCACTGTGGCCGCCAAGCACCACGTGCATCCAACTTTAGATTGTTCAAAAGCTCAATAGGAGGGGTCTTAGTAAGGTGCGTCTTAATTGGGGATGACATGCTCTCTTGCCTAGCCACTTGGTGCACATGATTCTTGCTAAGGAGATTCAGGCAGACGGTTCCACCAGTGTATGGACAAGCATATTACCACGTTTATTTGTCGTAAAAACAGCCTTTATCTCGCTCGTAATTCTAAACAAGAAGTGTCCTTGATATCGGCTAATACGAAATCTTTAGTCAGGGTTGTCATTTGATTATCACTGGTGACGACGTTGTGTAGCTCCTGATCAGATTCTTCCAGTTTTTGGTAGAGCGTGCCGTGCTTGACTTACTTGGTGATTTTGACGTGCATTTTCTTTTTCAAGCCAAGTACTTTGTACTTGGACCTTCAAGGATGGTTGTGCCATTGTGGATAGTCAAATATTGGAAGTATGCTACGGTTTTGCTGTTATCAAACATTTCAGGTGCAGCCCCTTGAACCCAGTAGCTTATTGGAAGCATGTCACCATCTTTCTCCAGAATATATGCGCAAGAAAATCATTTTTACTGGTCTTTCTTTATAGCTTATTGGAGAGGGGCTTTCTTTATAGGTGTTGTACTTATGATCTTTTATACGTATGCTAACATTTTAAAGTACCAAACTTCAAGTAGGCCATTGATGACTTATTCAACTGGACCAAAGTGTCCATGACTTGGACGGCAATTTACTTTAATCACATGTCTGTGTCCAGACTTGGCAAAGCAAAATAATGCACAGGTTGTTCTTACCTAACCTTGCTTCTACATACCATGGTTTACCAAAAAAAGGGTCGTTTCGTATCTTTTAATGGCCGATCCGTAACGGGAGTTTAGGTAACCGATTGTAAGACCCCAAATAAAATGTAGTTAATTATTTTAATTTTTGGGGCCACTTGTGTAGTTTTAATAATATTTTGGAAAACTTTTGAATAAATAATGACATATCTTTAGGGGTCTTTTAAGTAATTTATCAAGTTTAGAAAAATAAAAAGACTGAGTAGGTTGTGTCGTTAAATTGAATTTGAGTCTTTCAGAGAGAGAAAGGAGAAGAAAGAGAAAATTAGGGCAAGAGGATTTCAACCTTCTACTCACAATTGGTAAGTGATTGATCCTAAACTTTAATCAAAATATAATTGATTTGAAGATTTTAATCTAGGTGGTTGATTTTATTAAATAGGTTTGATACTTTCGGAAGGTTACGCAATTTTGCGAATCTTATAGCGTGAATTGAAGTAAGAGTTTCATGTTCATGTCTGCCTCGTTATCATATATTATTGATTGATTTTGTTTCTCCGACGTTTGGATCAACAATAAATTTGTATTTCGTCAAAATTATCGTTAATTGTTTTAACGTCGTATTTGTATTTCATATTCGCACACTTACCGTAAAATTTTATAACATCGTTAAGTGTGTCCTTGGGCACGGGCATGTTTCCTTCTGCTGTTTCGTTCGTTGGTGCCTTTCTTCTCTCTTTTTATTTTCCTGCACAGCTACTGCAAGTCTCACTTGTTGCAGACTACCCATGATTCACCTGTTGCAGACTACCTACCTGTGATTGCCCCAGAGTACTTTTCAGACTCCTTAGGAGAATTGCCTTGTATAATTGCAAAAGTGTTTCGACGGGTGTCACCTTTTTGGAGGTGTAAAGTTTTTGTCCCAAATAACCTTTTTTATTACTTAATTACTTCTCTGTCTAATTTTTAATCTTATTTACCTATCTAACTCATTTTTAAAAATCTCACTTTCAAACAGATATTTCAAGCTAAGAAACCACGTTTTCAAGCAAACGGTACTAAATATAATGAAAACGTGGTTTGAAACCGCGTTTTCTTAACTTGAAATCTTTATTTGAAAGTGAGATTTTCAAAAAATGGGTTAGATAGGTAAATAAAGTTAAAAATGAGACAGATGAGTAATTAAGTATTAAAAAATGGTTATCTATATCTCTCTATCTTAAAAGATTTAGGTGTTTAAGCATGTTTCTAAACATTTTTTTCACTAAAATGCCCTCTGAAATGTTCAATTTTATGAACTACCCGTCTTTTTCAGAAACAAACGGCACTTTGAAGTGGCGCCAGCGTTTAAAAAATAACGGTTCTTCTCCTACGCCAACCCCTCTTCCTCCTCGCAGACCTCTTTTGCCTTAACAAAGATATCTTGCCTTTGCCTCCCACACACTTTGCCTTCGAAGAATCATCTTCACAGAAGAAATAGGAATGCATTAAACGACGAATCTAGCACTGTACTACGAAGTTCTTCCTGCAAGGCTTCATCTGAAGGTCAGTTTTCACATTACCAGAATCGCATTTCATGACTCAATGAACGGAAAAGCTCTATTTTCTGGTTTGACTCTCTGCAATTACCTTCAGCCATTCCATCGCTCTACGACGCATTCCATCGCTCTACGCACATGAAATTGCACCCTTTACCACCACAGACAGTCCCTCGAACAATAAAGCATTTAATCGTGATTTACATGTAGGCATACGTGTGACGCTCTTTAAATTCACTAATTTCATGTACTAACAGAACTTCTGGTTTAAGTTGCCATCTCCAAATCTCTCTACACATGTCTTCTCTCCATTAATCTTAATCAAAGGCATCATGCTGTCTTACCCTTTTACCATCGCATGCAAGGTGTTCGAAGATATGCAATAGCACACTATGTTACTTTGCACATTCTAAGCACATCACATGTTTCTCGATTTTGTTCCAAATTGCCATTTTGTCTTACCCAGTGCTACGTACCAGATGAATTGCTGATTGCTTTTGGTTATTAGTCTTCAAATAGGAAAAAAACAGATTTAAGAATCATTAGGAAAAGTAAAAGAGCTTTAAAAAGGGTGTTGCAAGCATATCCTAATCATATTGAAATGAAAATATTAGTAATATTAGTTGACAAAAGAATCGCAAGAACCAGAGTGATGAGAAAAACATATGGGGTGAATGGAATGTTGGGCTAAATTGCGCTCAAGCTTAGTACTTTTGTGGGAGAAGAACTTAGGATAGGACCTCCTTTTCCAACGTGTGATGCCGTATTATTATCCAAGAACTGTAGCCCATATACATTGTTATCGCACGCTTGTGGGTGCCAAGCAGATGAAATTATTCATACATGCATGTATTATGTTGCTGTGTAGGGGGAATAGCCATTTTCACGTGTATTTTATCTACATTTGTACATACCATGCACATTGTGCATAAGTTTGTTCAAGTATTATGATAATATCTTTTAAAAGAAATGTGATGTGGTTCAGTCTGTGGCTGACCACTTGCCATTCAGGTGGTTTATGGTTCAAATTTCAAGCTGTCAAAATTGCAACTATAAAGCCTTTTATTAAAGCTATTGCCTGAACGCAGTGGCCTTGGATCTGTTAACAACTCAGAAAATACAAACTTGGTTAAATCTTCATCGCTATATACTGAGCGGAGGACTAAAGCATCGAAATGAGGTTAGCCTCACAGTAATTAATGTTGATTGTGAAGCAGAGGTCACATGTATGAAACGTGGAAACAGTCTCTCCACAAACTAGAGGGTAAAGGTGCGAAAGCTAACCCTCCAAGACCATAGAGTGGGCTGCCCTTTTCCTTTGGAGTATCTCAATCTATGACCAACTTGCGCAGCCTCACTAGCGCAAAATAGTCTGCGTATAAGGTGCCCCAACCTAAGCTGATATAGGCACTTGGATCAAAATCGGCTAATTGGTCGTGTTTTGAATAGAAAAGAGATAGATTGAGAAGTTAGATGTAATCCTCTGCCAGCTTTTTATCACATATATGTGGTGATAATGGAGTGTAATTCTCTTCTCAAAGTAAATACTGACATGGTAAGTATGGGTCGGAGGACTGGTGTTTTAAGGGGTTATCTTTTCGAAGAGCACTGCAAAGGAGGATGCATTTTGAAGAATGTTGGACATTCAGTTGGTTCAGGTCAGCACACAAGGTTTGGTCCTTATCGTGGGGGGAGCTGTGAAGGAATTGTTCTAAAATTTTCCCAGCATTGCTGAGAATAAGGAGCTTTCAGTAGCATGTACTTACTCGATGATTTCTTAGGGAGTTTAATTGTCTTCTGGAAGTAAGTTCTGACATGGTAAGTATGGGTGTCGATGAGGGGATAGTGTTTTCAGGGGTTATTTTACGGAGAGCATTGTGAAGGAGGATGCATTTTGAAGATTATTTGACACTCAGTTGGTTCAGAACAGCACACAAGGTTTTGGCCTTACTCTGGCAAGAGCTCTGCGAAGGAATTGTTCCGAAATTATCCCAGCATTAATGAGGAAAAAGAGGTTTCATTAGCAGGTTCTTACGCCATGACTTCTTAGGGAGTTGTGTGGGATTTCGTGATTGGAATTTGTGGACCAATATATGAATGTTTGGAAGTTAAGTGTTTTCCATTGGCATGCTTCTTTCAGTGGCTAGTTTTCAGTGAGATTCTTTCAGGGTCTATTGGTAGATTCTATCGTGAAATTCCTGGGTAATCTATTTGGAAAGCAAAGGCTTGCTTAGTTATTGCCCACTTACTTTGAGATATAGGCTCTTATTATCATCTTGTGGGTAGTATTAAACTATTGATTAACATTTGCTGCATAACTGTTCTCTTGTGTTGGAACAAGGTTTCGGGAGATAAGGTTAAGTCACAACTTTGTATTGGTAGCTTTAGTCTTAGAAACTACGATGTGGCGTCTTACTTACAAGCCAATCTCTCTATCTTAAAAGTGTGATATGCTTAAACATGTTTCTAAACATTTTAATCACCAAAATACCCTCTGAAATCTCTCATATTACAAACTACCCGCCTTTTTCAAAAGAAAAAAAAAACCGCCTCCTGCCACATGCTTGCGGGACTTTGCCACCCGCTTACGGGACTTTGAAGCGGCGCCAATTTTAAAATACGCTTCTTCTACGCCAACCTCTCTCCCTGCCTACAGCCTACAGATACTCTGTCTTTGCCTCACAAAAGACATTGTAACGCCCCAAAATTTCCGGAGCATTAACCGATCAATCTATCAAATCTCAATCATCCAATCATTTCAATATCACTAAGGTAACCCAAAAATGTCCATGTCAGAGCTCTACCAAAAACTCAAATTCTCAGAAAAACCGTTCTTAAACACAAGGACGAAATTAAAGTACTTAATTTATTAAGTTACACACTAGTCCCCTCGCAGGGACTTAAATAACAAACAATGAAAATGCTAATCTAATCCATAATCAAGCTCAGTGGTTCCAAACTCTTACGGACGATTATTTCCTGCAGAAGGGAACAGAAAAAGGGAGTGAGCTTTCGGGAGCTCAGTAAGGTCGCTCAACATTCAGTAAGATTACAAACGATTTGGTCAAAAGGTTATGTCAATGACAATATAGAAACAATATTTTCAATTTCGCAATTCAAGATTCAATAAATGCACTTTCGATTTCACTGAAGCAATGCAGATGATATTGAACATGAGTAAATTGCAAAGCCACACAGGCAATGCAGGGTAACACTTAGCAAAGCCACATAGGCAGTGCTTAATAACAATATGGTTACATATGCATATGAACACTAGCTAGACCCTCAAGGTACTAGCATTTCGCGACAATAACAGACCATCCTTATATCACCCCCGATACAGACCATCCTTATAACTCCTCAATACACTATCTCATGCCAATATGCAGAATGCAATAAGCGATATTACAATGAATAAATCGATACTCAAAGAGAAATAAGTACTGAGCATCGAATGAGATTTTCAATGAACGTGTCAGGCTCAAACAAGGTTATTAATGACAATCGATACAATTTATCACAATTTATCACAATTATAATTGAGTCCAAAGAAATAACGATAGCAAATCAGAATAACATATGAATCAAATAGAGGAGTTAGGTTCGGATGAAAATCCCTTACCTCAGTCCAAGCTATGCACTGCTCAACGGCCTCGATCCAAAAATCCTTTGAATTAACCTAGGTTGACAAAGTCACTTATCAGAACACTATCTATACCACTTTATTATAACCCTAATAATATAACTATTCATAGCATACCTATTTCTCTACCCAGAACGATAAAATTCGGAACGGGTTTCACTCACGGCCAATAATATCCAAAAGCGCGTAACGAGCCTAACATTATCCGTACACACACACATGAGTACACAGCTCACTAACACGCACCCAGCACACACCTTCACTCAGTACACCCTCCATTCACACATCCAAGACACAGCAACAAACCCATCAACTCCATCTTCTTATTCACCTCTTCATAACGCACTGCACACACTCACCCACATATATGTACACAGCACTCTACACACACAGCATACAACTAACACACTTCAGGCACACACACACCTTCAAACAATCACTAACACACGGCTTACAACCCATTTGGTGTCTCTCTCTTTCTCTTCTTCTCATTACATTCACACACCATATATATAAATACACACACTGCACTCCAGGCACTACACTCTTTAGACCCATTTCCCCTTCATCTTCTTCCTCCTTTCACTTTCGGTCCAACCCAGAAAATACACTCACCAACTCACTGTTACTGTTCACGCAGTTTCATTCTCACCCCTAGCACACTAGAAATTCACTCCATTCACATACATATACACACACTATATCTACACCTTCATTCATACACTCACAACACACACAACCATGCTCAAAACACAACACCATCAAGCTACTGCTTCACTTTCTTGCCCACCATACACGGACCATTCTCTTTGTTTTGTACTCGCACAAACCCATTTCGCCACTCCTTCATCTCTCAAGCACCACAATACCCATAAACAACCACACAATAGATACACACCACTCTCATGACACACTACACATACAACAATACCCAGCAACTGTTAATACCTCAGGTCCAAAGAAACCCCTTGAACACATAAAGTTGAGAACCAAGAATTAAATAAAAACCGAGACAACAATGCAAACCTGTGCATCCATAAACAACACCTTAGGAACCATATGCAGTTTGCAAGGATCTAATCAAGGAAGAATCAGAAATTTCTTACCAATTTACTTCCATTAACACCTTCCCTTTCACAGATTCTAACTTTTAAAACAAATGTTGCATCTTTACACATGGTTTCACACAGCCACATAGCTGTCTCCATTTCCATTTCTCGAACCCCATAACATATCCTTGCTATGTATGGGCTGATTGGCAGCCCCCACCTCTCTAAATACACACCCACAAAGCACCTGTTTATGGCTGCCGTGCAGCCCTGTTTTGTCCCCTCATTACATGCACAAACACATGTACATACTTTGCACACCCCACAGCAGTTTCCATTTTTGCATCTCTCAAACACCACATCACCCATTTGTTCACACACCGAAATCCTTCCTTTTTTGCACCCCTTTACACAAACATAAAACCACTTATACACAGCTGTGTACTACCACATCTTGGCTGTTCCGTTTCAGCCCCGCTCACATAAACACGGCAGCCACCGTGGCTGACCAAACTGAGACCCCTCACGTCCTCTCACACCCAGGCGATACACATGTATGCGATTCGAAATAAGCTTACAAATACGCCTAAGTAAGTTTGCAAGAGGGCTTACCGAAGCTTTGATTCGTTCCGCCGGATTCCAGCGAGTCCTTGTTTGCCCCTTTCTCTCTCTCTCTCTTTTTTCCTGTGTATTTCTTCTTCTCTTCTTTTGCACGAGCCCTTCTCTTCATCTATTCCACTGAAATTTCGTCTTCTTTCTTTTCTGCCGAGTGTCTTCTCTCTCTCTCTTTCTTTCTCTGAATCTCTATCTCTATCTATTTAATTCTCTGTTTCTCTTTCTGTAACCGATAGTTTTTTTTTAATATAAACACTTATCCTTATTTTTCTCCATTTTCGTCTCTCTCTCTGGATTGTAACCGTAAACGTGTTATTGCACTTATTTTTCCTAATTTCTCTCCTATGTTTTCCTACTTAATTTAATTAATAATTATTTTTTTCTAAAAGTAAAGAGTTGACTTAAAAAGTTGCCGCTAAAATATCGACGTTAACTATAGAATATAAAAATGTCGCTAAAGGATTTTTAATATATCGTTAACGCTAATCATTGCTAAAGACATCAATCCATATCACCTATAACTGCTACCATTAAGTTTTCAACTTATAGTTTACAGAAAATAAAATATAAAATTTACCGCTAAAGATCACAAAGACTAATGCTCACCCATTCGTCGCTAAAGGTCAACTAAATCATCAGTTAGGTTTTTTTTTTTTTTTTTTATATATATAAAACTCGCCTCAGGTTTTGGGCTATTACAGACATCCTGCCTTTGCCTCACAGATATACTGCCTCGAAGAACCATCTTCACAGAACGTATACGAGTGCGTTAAACGGCCAAGCCAACTGTTCATGCTTTCTTTACTTTCGACTTCCTCCTGCAATACTACTTTTCGAAGGTCAGCTTTCGCATTACCAGAATCGCATAACAATATATTCTCTGGTTTGAGTCTTTTCAAAATATGTTCGCCCATTCGATGTCATGTATATTTGCAACGCGTTCAACATTCTACGTACATGACATTGCATCTTTTACGACTAACGCCAGTCCCTCGATCAATAAACCGTGTGCCCACGAATTACAAGTGCGCATTCTGTGACGCACTTCAAATTCACTAATTTCATGTGTACGAACAGAAGTTCTGGTTTGCTTAGCATCTCCAGTTCTCTCTACATGTCTTCCCTCCATTAATCTTGATCAAGGCCTTCATGCTATCTTACCCTTTTACCATTGCAAGCACGGTGTTTGAAGATTTGCAATAGCACACTATGTTACTTTGCACATTCTAAGCACGTCACATTTCTCTTGATTTAGTTCCAACTTGCTTAATGTCTTACCCAGTGCTAGCAGAGGAATTGCTGATTGCTTTTCGTTCTTAGGATTGACATATGAAAAAACGGATTTAAGAATCATTTGGAAAGGTACACCGATTAAAAAAGGTGTTGCAAGCATATCCTAATCAGTTGAGATGAAAATATCAGTGATATTAGTTGACAAAAGAAGGAAACAACCAGGGTGAAGTCAAGAAAACATATAGTGGAGAGGCACTTCTGTTCCCTTAGGACTCACATCTAACGTAACAATTGGGGCTCGTATTCAAGCCATTATGATATAGGCAAGCAAATGACTTATCTAAACAAGCGAACCTGTATAAGCCCCCGCTCACTTCACAATTCTTGCACGATTCGGTCCTGTACGAGATGTTTATTTCAAGGACATTTTGAATTGCCATTCCGTTGGGTCGCCCTCGTTTCCCCCAAGTCCATATAGTGAAGTAATAGATGATTATTGGAGCTTAGGGAGCTCCAGTTCATAATCAGGACCAACAGCAATTGGTGGCAGTTCAAGGTATAGTTTTCTTTTGAGAAGAGGACAAGACCTTTATTGCTGAATCTGAGATTTAATCATCACACTCAAGGGAATGGACATGCTAAAGTAACAAACAAAGTCACCGAGGATGTAACTAAAAAATGAAAAGACTAACTCTGAAGGATTGGCTGATAGCTCAGAATCTTTATGGGCGTAGAATGCATCCAAAAGAACGAGCAGGTACGTCTCTGTTCACTATGTTGTATGGATGTGATGTTGTCTTTCCCGTGGAAATAAATGTAAGGTATACAAGAATAGCATTTGAAAGCAGCCTATGCCAGCAGGTTAAGGTCAAGCAATGTACGTAAGGTAATAACATTAACTATTTTGGTGTGAATTCTGAGGCCAAGGAAATGCCACTACAGTATTAGGTGTTTGGCAAAATGCCTATTCTGGTGTGAATTCCTAGACATTATCTGGCAACAGTATCTAAAACATATGCAGGAACAGAAGTTGAAGACCGTTGAAGCATATTCAAAGGTTGCGCCTGTTCTGTATCAGACAACCGCCAAAATGATGACCGAAGAATTCATATTGGCAACCCTCAAAATCATGTCCCCCAAACTCAAACTCCATAAATATGTATCGTATATCAGTCATCAACTCCTTCAACCGTCTCCAGGAACAGTCATTCGCGTGGTAAGAGCTTTTGATATTTCTTCCGGTTCTTCACTAACAATGATGATAATCATTGTTACCGTCTATCTTGCATATTTCACGATTGTCATTTGGGATCTTGTGAGTGGTAAGTAATATAGTACACCACCTGTTTGTACATATGCCTCAAAGAATAGCCCTTTCAAGGATTTGTTTGGACCTTTGGCTGCGTCAGCTTCTTAGTCCTATTTATGGATTTAGAGTTTATAAAATTACAGTGAATCCTTTGGTTTTAGCTTTATCCAGGAAATTCAGATCTCTATTTGATTTTTTGACATTTCTGATAAGTACATTAGATATTTCATGGTGCATGGTCTACGTGGATAGCATGGTAAACGAGAGTATTTTACCCTATCATGCTTAAGCTGTATTATGAATTTGCACATGCAATCTTTGAGGACATTCTTCTGATACACGTATAAACATTGCATTGTCCTGCATGTGCTTCCTAATTTATAAAAATGCAATAACAGCATTATGTAGATCCTACTATATACATTATGAGCAGATTGGTTAATTGAAAACTGCTTTTGAGTCAAGCCATCTTCCAAATGCCTATATTCATTTCCTAGACTTGCTTTTGTAAGTATTCAATTTACGCAAGCAGAGGTGACAATGGCAAGGAAAAGAAAGCTTCATACCGTTGTGTCGTCAGACGATGAGCATCTGAGCAAGCCACATTCTCTACTTTTGAAGATCATTACCCCAGTTCATCTAAAGCAACAGACCCAGCTGGAATGCAGGGTAGGTAAAGTAGAAACGTTGTCTAAGAAACAACAAATAGTCACGTTCACTAACATATCTTACCTGAAATAGAGTTCTATGTACACTAACACGCCTTTCGAATCTAGACAAAACTCGTGCAGGTGATAAACAATCATGAAAGCGCAGGCCTAGGAAGAGTTATGCCGAAGTACAAGCCGGTGATATACAAGAATGCAAGGAAAAGTCGGTTTCGCTCAAAGTTGAGGACACACGAGATACAATCAAAGAAACTCTACCTCCAACCACATCAGGTGAAGTAAAAAAAATATCACAAGCTATTGTGCTAACATGCCGTGGTATGCATAGATTCCCATGGAAAAAGTATAAACTTCCAGCCAAACTGATTCTTACATAAATAAGAACAAATTGAATGGAAAAACGCCTCTTCGGTAACAAAATGGCATGTCGATATAAATACTTTACTAACATGCAAATGTCCTCTTTTCACTTGTGATATATTTAGTCACATAGGAATAAGTGTTGTTTTGAAGGCCTGATGGGAAGAAACTTTTCTTGAGACTTTTGTGCTCTTGGTGTTCTGGCTTACGGGACGGCTAATTGGGATTCATTACTTGATTTGGTTGATGGTCTTCATTGATAATCTTTGAATGGGGATTTTTTGTTTCTCTTCTTGTATACTTCCTACGTACAGGGGTTTTCCCCTCGTTAGTCACTGAATTTCATCTCTGAACTAGAACTGCATTACTGAGTGTATGCCTCAAAGAATAGCCCTTTCAAGGTCTACTCCAGCGAAGAAAATTGGAGCCAGTTTGTTTCATGTATATTTGGACCTTTGGCTTTGTCAGCCTCTTAGCATCCTTTTTATGGATTTAGTGTTTATAAAATTACAGTGAATCCTTTGGTTTTGGCTTTATCCATGGAATTCCGCTCTCTATTTGATTTTTTGACATGTTTTAATAAGTACTATAAATATTTGGTGGTGCTTGGTCTATGTAGACAGCGTGGTAATAGTTTATCTACATTAAAGTTATGGTAGTAATAGATATTATCCACATAATTACAATGGACTAGGTGATAGATCATGCCAAATGAGAGTATTTTACCCTATCATGCTGAAGTTATATTATGAATTTGCACATGCAATCTTTGAGTGAGCCATTAGTGATCGTCTGGTTTGAAAAATCATGCAGTAGGTAGAAATGAGAATAGAAATAAATGTTTGGTAGAGTAAGTTAAGGTGCAATTAGGTTGAAATTAGATATGAGATTTATCAAGTCATACGTAAAAGCTCCAATCAGATTTGCTCCCCAAGTTTTAAACTTTAGGCTCTCATCAAATAGCAGTGTAACTGAAGATGAGTCACTTGATGGATTAATGAGGCTACCTTATGTGTGAAATATTGCTGGAATTGGTCCCTCAACTTCATGATCTTGCATCATGTCCAAGATAGTGTTAGAGCGGGTTTGAAGGTCCCGAGATGTTTTCCTTTTATGATGTTCTTGTGACACCTTTTTATCCATAGAGAGTCCTTATGATGCATCAAATGTCATAGATGTTTGCAAATTGTTGCTTTATTCCATTATCTTACTCTTTGAATCCCCAAACCACCCTCTTATTTGGAAGACGCAGGTCTTTCCAGACCACCATGGCCTATGTGCATTTCACATCTCACGCATGCCATACAAGAGCTCTTACCTCTGATTCATTTTTTTCCAACAATTAATTTAGGCAAGATAGGTATTATATACCAATAAACTTGCATACTAAGAAACACATATATTACCAATTGCACCTGGATATCTTGCTAATCAACCTTCCAATGAAAACTTGGCAATCATAAACAAAGAAATAAGTTCCACCATCTTTGTCGAGTGGAACTCCAAAGTAGGTAATTGGGAGTTTGCCAAGAGATATGTCAATAGTATTAGACATTCACTGCGTTTTGCTCATCCACCCCTGCCAGATACATTGAACTCTTACTTAAATTGGGAGCCAAGCTTGATAGGATTTCAAGTTCAGCAAGGGCATCCTTAGACTGTATTAAAGTGGAATTATCATCTTGAGCCAATAAGAACTGATCATTTGCAAAACAAAGATGGCTAATCTGCAAGTCCTTGCACTTTGGATGAAAAACGAATTGAGCTTGAACAGCATATTGATCTACAAGACCAGAAAAGGCCTCCCTAACCAGTACAATCTGTAGTTTTAAACATTGCATTGCCCACTATCTGTAGAAAATCCCACCGCCTGAATCATATACCTTCTGAAGCTCTATTTTCATTACAAATCTGGGAGTACCACCATCTTTGTGGTAGTTTTTCACCAATTCTTAAATTACAAGCATAAAGCAATACGACAATATGATTAGCATGGGCAGGGGCAAGACTAGGACTCTTTGTAGTTTGTCGAGATATCACATTTTTCTGATACACATGAACATTGCATTTTCCTGCATGTGATTCCTAATTTAACTTACTTTCTTGTAACAACTTTATGGATATGCAACAACAGCATTGTGTATATCCTACTATATACATTATGAGCAAATTGGTTACTTGAAAACTGCTTTCGAATCAAGCCATCTGCAAAATACCTCTATATTCATTTCCTAGACTTGCTTTTGTAGGTATTCAATTTACGCAAGAATAGGTGTCAATGGCAAGGAAAAGAAAGCTTTCTACCGTTGTATCCTCAGACGATGAGCAGTTATCTGAGCAAGCAACAATCTGTACTTTTGAAGATCACCACCCCAGTTCATCTAAAGCAACAGACCCAGCAGGAATGCAGGTACGTAGAGTAAAAACGTAGTCTAAGAAACAACAAGTAGTCACGCTCACTTACATATCTTACCTGAAATCGAGTTATATGTACACTAACACGCCTTTCGAATCTAGACAAAGCTCGTACAGGTGATAAACAATCATGAAAGCGTGGGCCTAGGAAGAGTTATGCCAAAGTACAAGCCGGTGATTAAACTGCACGACAGTAGTATTGCTAACGGTATTGTCGGAGTTGACAACCGTGGCGTTGGTGGCCATTATTTGCGTAAGGCGGTGGGAAGAGAGGATCGGTGCTCGTATGAGCTTAATGCTCTGATACCATAAAACAATAATGGTGAACTCTACATTTATTCATATGTGAGGCAAAGAATTTATAGGAGATGGCATCAACCAAATCCCATAAAAGTCTGGATAACAACCTATCTAAAACTGAAAAGATAACATCTAAAATTGAGAAGATAACAATCGTAAACTAAAAGCATGAAAAGTGGAGCCAGCTGGTGATGAAGATAGTTCTAACAGATTTGACCAAGTCTATCTCTTTTAAAGTGGAACATAATCTGGAACATACTAGAACAAAAGGTTTAGCATATCTATTATGTTTGTGCTTAGCAACTTCCGGATCAAGGCTCATATCCAGTTTATCAAACTTGTTGCATGCTGCTTGCGAATCCTATACGAATCTTTGTTCATTGATCGATGCTCATGAAGTAGTTTCTGTCAACGAAAATGCCTATTGTATTCACACTCCATGCTTTCCAAAGCCATTCCTTACTTCGACTTGACATCAGATGCCATGATCGTCGTTCACTGGTTGGGACAGGTTCTACAGAAGTTGTTGATACAGTGAGAGGAGCATTCTTCAGGTCGAAAGGTATACAAATTACTATCTACTACTGCTTTCATCAACGTGTTGAGACTGTTGTATGTGCAGATACCCAGTTATTTTTCTTCTCTCATCATTTTTGACATTTTCCATCTTACATTTCAGATGCATGTCATGAAAATTACACTGAGAATAACATGGTTTAAACTAGAAAGTATTTAATTAAGATCAATAAATCATATTGTTAATCTATGAAGGGTTATTGAAATTTGTTCTCCATTTCAATACTTGAGATTTCTGTTTTGCACAAGTCGGGTTGCCTCCATATATGTCACCATTTATATGGCGGCAAAAGGGTGTTGGTGCTATAGAGTGACTTAAATACAATGAGCTTATCTCGTTCCTTAACCACCGTAAGAAAATTTGTATATTGGCGTTTCAACGAACTTGCGGAGGGTAGTCAAATTGTAGTTGTGTCTTTTGATTCTTACATCCATCACGCTCATGTCAGCTTCTTTCCACAGAAATTTAAGAAAAGTATAGTCCTGCTCCAGTTAATTCCTCTAAGATATGTGCACGAAGACACACAGTTAGCAGGATACCATATCCCTGCTAGAAATGAGTTTGTACTTTTTCCCTTCTTAATTTGCTACCTTTTCACCATTTTTTCTTACTTCCTCCGACCAGTTTAACACTTTAACTATGGAGTTGCTACATTGATATGTGTAGATCGCTTAAACATATACGGATGTATCATGGACGACAAAGTATGGGAGCATCCTGAAGAATGGAGGCCTAAGAGATTTCTTGACGAGAATAATGACAGCGTAGATCTGTACAAGATGACGGCATTTGGAGGGGGAAAGAGGGTATGTGCTGCTGGTGCACTCCAAACTATGTTGATTTCTCGTATGGCAATCGGCAGATTTATACAAGAGTTTGACTCCTAACTCAAAGTTGGGGAGGAAGAAAAAGTTGATACTCAAGTACTTACGACTCAAAAACTTCATCCCAGCTGCTCTTGGCTACAACTTCAAATCTCAATGACAAGGATGGCATCGAAGAAACGTTTGTACTAGAATTACAAATAAATTTTGATTTTAGTTTCAAGTGTAGTTGATATTACCTGCCTTTCACGAGATAGTTTGCTATCCAAAATTGTTGTCGACTTTCTTAGATTTGTGAGGGTTGATTCTATTCTTAAGAGTAATGCCGGCTATAAAAGGTGTTGTGTGATAATCAAACTTTTATTAGATGAACTTTTTACCCCTAATTCTGGTTGTTTCAATATATGTACTCTACATTTGCTATACTATTATGTGAAAAGTAATATTACAGTACATTCCTTTTTAATGGACTATTAAGTAATACTGATCAATATATATATAAAACAATCCACGTGCAACGCACGTGCACACAACTAGTCTATATAAAAGCACGGATGGGGTTAAATGGCTAATCTTTTTTTTTTCCTTAATGTACCCTTCTCTAATTGATTTTTTCATAAAAGGTTAAGGGTGAGTAAGGGTGTTTTTGACTTATAACATTTATTTCCCATTAAGTGCCCCGTTTTGGAGTTGAGGCTTATTAAAATATAAGGATGTATATGACTTCTTATACAATATCAAGCATTTTTCCTAAAGTACCCTTATTAGAGCATAGGGTTTTATTACATATAAGGGTTATTAAGACTTTTACTCAAAAAAAAAAAAAAAAAAAACCCAACCCTATATAGTCTTGCACGTTAAACTTCAGCCCCCAAAAGCTCTTCACATATTGCCTCCATTGTTCACTAAATTCTAAGGAGAGAAAGCTTTAAGGTGAAAGACCACAGCCAGCAAAAGCTCTTCACGGATTGCCTGTATTATTGTTAGTTCTAAGGTGAAAGGTATTTTTTTTATGAGTACCTTCAATCCATTGGCTTTTGATCATGCCTTTTCGTTAGGGATTTATTATGCTAATGCCTTTGTCCGTTGTTCACTAAATTCTAAGGAGAGAAAGCTTTAAGGTGAAAGACCACAGCTAGCAAAGCTCTTCACGGATTGCCTGCATTGTTCACTAAATTCTAAGGAGAAAGGTTTAAGGATAAAGGTATTATTTTTATGAGTACCTTCAATCCATTGGCTTTTGACATACAACGTGACATTAGACGAATACCAACATTCAAAATCCTACAATCAGATTAGAATGCGCAATAACAGAATGCATCTCTACATGTACTTATGGAGATAGAAGATAAACTCTTCATACTGGAAGATAATGGTCTAAAACTTGGAAGGTTGCACATCTCTAGGTTGTTTGTATCAAGTTATACGAATTTAGGCAATATCCACGTTTGTAGTTTAGTTCCCTAGACCTTTAATTGCAAAAATTACAGACACGGATGTCAAAGCATGACTGCACAAATCCATTCTCTGACAACTTAAGCATTCAGAGCAAGTGGTGACTTCATACCGCATCCTTTTGGCTTGCATTTGGCACTTGTTTATCATCGATTTGTTTATTTGTTGTTGATTGTCTATTTGTCATTCTCCATGTGCACATGAAGGTATGTCAAAACATGATGCACATTATTAGACAATAATGGGACACAACTAAATCATCACATTGGTACTGTATGGAAAAACTTGAAAGTTGTTTTAACCGACTTACACGACACAGAACTGAATGAAATATACTATCCTGCAAAAACAACATCTAATGTCAAGGGTTTTAAGTTGTAATAATGGGTGATAGAAAATCACGACTTTGTCATGTAAGTGCATATCTGGTCATGCTGATTTTCTTCCATCCCATGCCTGCTTCTTTAGCATGACTTTCATGTGCATGTCATGATATGCACATATTACTAATTGTTATTCAAATGAAAAATATCATGCTACAAGGTTTTGCCCATCATATATTGGCATCCAAGAACAAGTAAGTGTCTGTCATGGGCTGGATATTAAGCGTTTACATATTGCTTATGCATCTTCTGAAGGTGTCTCCTATGTGTTTGCGGGAGTATGTGAAGTCTGAATGGTTATTTAACATGCATTTGATTTTTTACAGATTTTTCAGCAACTTTTATTCGCCATTAGAGAACTCTTTATATGGTTGTGGTGAGAGATATTCTAGCACTTCTACATTGTGACAGTGCAGCAACATTGGGATTTACAATCACTGGAATAAACAATTTATCCACCCTATGTCTCATGTATTACTTTCCATAGTATATTGTATTGAATGACAGTACCATTAGAAAATATGGTATTGTCCAGGACCATATCAGGTTGTTAGGTATATCGTAAAATACTACTCTTTGCCTATTTGCCCCTGCTTCTGTCAGATCACAGCCCCACTGCTTGCTTGAAACTTCAATGTCGTTGTAAAGGAATATACTAGATTCTGCACCAAGCAATAAAGAAGATAATCGAAAACAATAACAGAAAATCGGGACACAAGATTTACGTGGTTCGGCGAAAGCCTACTCCACGGTGGTAGCAGCAATTTCACTATATTTTTCACTGGAGATTACAGACCTTTGTCTCTCTCAACAAACCCTCTCAAAGAATGACTCCTCTCTTTTCAGGAAAGACTTTTCCTACTCAAAGAAGGACTCTTCTATCTTGTCTCTTCAAAGAAAGACTCTTCTTACTCAGAGAAAGACTCTTCTCTCTTTTCTCTTGTACTTAAAACACAATACAAGACAACATATATATACTTAGAGATAAGTAGTGACTTTCTCTGAATAACCGATGTGGGACATCCACACATTCTGGGTTTTTTTTATCCAAGACACATTATCACAAATCTTCACCTTGGCTTAGATAAAACAAGCCACAAACAATCTGAAAATATCATCTGCTGCTACCACACCTGCCCCCTAGGGCGACACCTCAAATATTGCTGATACTGATCAAATCTAAGCAATGCTTAAACTTGACCTCTGAAATATGCTTTGTCATCATGTCCGCTGGATTTTCATCTGTGAAAATATTCTCTGCCATAATAATACCCTGAGAAACCACGTCCCGAATAAAATAAAACCTGACATCAATGTGCTTGGTCCGCTCATGGAACATCTGATTTTTGGTCAAATGTATGGTACTTTGACTATCGCAGTAAACAGTGCTAGACTCCTGTTTCAATCCCAAATCACCAACCAAGCCCTTCAACCAAATGGCTTCATTCACTACTTCGGTCGCCGCTATGTACTCAGCTTCTGTAGTAGACAAGGCAACAATAGTTTGAAGAGTAGCCTTCCAACTGATCACACATCTCGAAAAAATGAAGATATATCATGTCAAAGATCTCCTCCTATCCAAATCTCCAGCGTAGTCTGAATCACATATCCAATAACACTACCATTCACATTACTGCCTCGATGGTAGACTAAACCAGTATCCGCAGTACCTCTCAGATATCGAAGTATCCATTTCACTGCCTGCCAATGAGCTTTCCCAGGATTACCCATGTACCTGCTAACCACACTGACTGCATGAGAAATATATGATCTCGTACAAACCATAGCATATATGAGACTGCCCACTGCACTAGCATATGGAACACATGCCATTTGCTCCACCTTATCCTGAGTCTGTGGGGAATCAGCTAGTGAAAGCTTGAAGTGTGCCGCCAAAGGAGTAGTCACATGTTTAGAGTTTTTCATACCAAAGCGCTGCAGTACTCGCTCAATGTACTTTTTCTCAGACAAGTCAAAAATTCCTGCAGGTCTATCCCTCTGAATCTCCATCCCTAATATCCTCTTTGCTGCCCCCAAGTCTTTCATCTCAAATTCCCTTTTTAACTGCTCTTTTAAACCGTTGACATTTGACATCGATTTTGCAGCAATCAACATGTCATCAACATACAACAACAAGTATATATGAGAACCATCTACGAGCCTCTGATGATACACACAACTGTCATAGGCACTCCTGGTGTAACCTCTCTTTGCCATGAAAGTGTCAAACCGCTTATACCACTGCCTTGGAGATTGCTTTAATCTGTACAAGGATTTCTTCAACAAGCAAACATGATCTTCCTTATCTTGGATCACGAATCCCTCTGGTTGACGCATGAATATATGCTATTCCAACTCACCGTGTAGAAAAGCTGTCTTGACATCCAGCTGTTCTAACTCCAAGTCATATAGAGCAACCATAGCAAGAAACACTCTTATCGAAGTATGTTTTACTACAGGAGAAAATATTTCATTATAATCTATACTTTCTCTCTGAGTAAAACCCTTAGCTACCAAGCATGCTTTATACCTTGCATCTTTCGTTCCAAGAATTCCCTCCTTCTTCTGGTAGACCCATTTGCAACCAACAATCTTCTGACCCACAGGCGGTTTCACCAATTCCCACATTTGATTTTTGTAAAGAGATTTCATCTCCTCACTCATAGCAACTGTCCACTACGTTAATTCCGTGCTCGTGATGGCCTCTTTGTATGTAACAGGCTCTTCAACCTCAATACTCTCTACCACACTAAGAGCATAAGCAACCATATCCGCATATCCATACTTTTGAGGAGGTCGAATTTCTCTTCTCGGTCTGTTTCTGGCAATGTTATATTGTTGTTCCTGAGGTTCTTCATTCTCTTCGGTAGAATGAGAACCATAATCCTCATCTGTAGGAATTATAGCAAAGAATTTGGAGCTTGAACCTCTAGTTCCACCTTCTCCCTGACACCGTGGTCTTTTTTTACATCAATCAACTCCTTCTTCTTCGAAAGCATCGAAGACTCATCAAAGGTCACATCTTTGCTAATTAGGAACTTGGATGACTTAGAATCAGGACACCATAACCGGTACCGTTTTACCTCATTTGCATAGCCTAAGAAAATGCACTTCTTTGCTCTCGGCTCAAGTTTACCATCATTAACATGAGCATAAGCAGGACAACCAAATATCCTCAAATTTTCATAATTAGCATGCTTACCAGACCAAACTTCTTCAGGGGTCTTGCAATCAATTGCAGTCGATGGAGACCTATTTACCAAATATGCAGCTGTGTTAACAGCTTCTGCCCAAAATTCCTTCAATAACCTGGCATTCGAAAGCATACATCGAGCCCTCTCAAAGAGAGTCCTATTCATCCGTTCTGCAACCCCATTCTGCTGTGGCGTTTTTCTAACAGTGCGATGCCTCACTATGCCTTTATTCTTGTAGAACTTAGTAAACTCATCCAAGCAAAATTCCATGCTATTGTTAGTCCTCAAGCATTTAATATCTTTGCCGGTTTATTTTTCAATCATCATCTTAAACTGCTTCCATTGAACAAAGACATCACTCTTCTTTTTCAAGATGTAAACCTAGACCTTTCTTGAGAAGTCATCAATAAAGGTCAACATATATCTGCCACCACCCTTAGAAGGAACCGTGGAAGGACCCCAAAGATCTGAATTGATATAATCCATCGTACTTTTGGTGGTATGAACAGCCCGACTAAATTTCACCCTGCACTGCTTTCCAAAGACACAATGCTCACAAAAATCCAGCTTCCCGATTTTCTTGCTTCCCAGAAAACCTTGTTTGCTTAGCACATCCATACCTCTCTCACTCATATACCCAAGACGCATATGCCAAAGCTTGGTAGTGTCAGAATCTATATCAGAAGATGAAGCTGCTGCTGCTGCTCCTGTAACTGTGCTACCCTGTAACAAATAGAGACTATTTTGTTTCAACCCCTTCATCACAACAAGAGCACCCTTCATTATCCTCATAACTCCACCTGCAGCCCGATAGCTACAACCATTGGAGTCAAGCGTACCCAAAGAAATCAAAATTTTCCTCAACTCTGGAACGTGCCTGACATCAGTCAAAGTTCTCACAATACCATCATGCATCCTAATCTGAATTGAACCTATCCCAACCACCTTACAGGCTACATCGTTTCTCATAAGGACTTTACCACCATCAAGTGAGCGATAAGTGGCAAACCAATCCCTATTGGGACACATATGATAGGAGCAACCCGTATCAAGAATCCACCCTCCATCTGAGGAACTGATAGTAATTGAGAGAACATCTGCACCATCAGAATTATCTTTTGCTACTCCAGCATCAGCTATCTTGGAATTATCTTTTTTCTTCCCTTTATGCTCAGGACAATCCTTTTTGTAATGCCCTTCCTTGTGACAATGATAGCACTTCAATTTTCTGGTCTTTGACTGAGACCTCGTTCTTCCTCTATTTTTAGACCCAGCATGGTCAGTGCTTCGGCCTCGAGCCATCAGACCATCACCTTGTTCTTCTCCCCTATTTTTGGAAACCTTCTTCCTTAATTCCTAAGAATTTATCACAGCCTCAACCTCCTCCATGGAGATACTGTCCTTCCCATATAATAAGGTAGTAACAAGATGTTCATATGACGGAGGTAAAGAACACAACAACAGTAAAGCTTTATCCTCATTGTCAATCTTGATATCAATATTTTGCAGGTCTAATATTACCTTGTTATATTCATCAAGATGATCACTGATCGATGTACCTTCTTTCATCCGAAGAGTATACAGCCGTTGCTTTAAATACAGACGGTTTGTCAGAGACTTTGTCATGTATAAGCTCTCCAATTTCAGCCATAATCCAGCCGCAGTCGTTTCCTGAGAAACCTTTCGTAACACGTTGTCGGCTAAACACAGCAACAGGGCATTATGGGCTCTCTCCAACATGTCTTCTTTTTCATCATTAGACATCGTATCAGGAAGCCCCTGTTTTCCCTTTAACACTTTCAACCACCCTTACTGAATTAAAACAGCACGCATCTTCATCCTCCATAAACTGAAATCGTTCGATCCATCAAACTTCTACAAATCATACTTCGTCGAAGTATTTGGCGCCATTGCAAGGTGCTTTTAATCTACCACTGAACCTCAGCTCTGATACCACTTGTAAAGGAATATACTAGATTATGAACGAAGCAATAAAGAAGAGAATTGAAAACAATAACAGAAAATAGAGACACAAGATTTACGTGGTTCGGCGAAAGCCTACTCCACGGTGGTAGCAGCAATTTCACTATGTTTTTCACTGGAGATTACAGACCTTTGTCTCTCTCAACAAACCCTCTCAAAGAATGACTCCTCTCTTTTCAGGAAAGACTTTTCCTACTCAAAGAAGGACTCTTCTCTCTTGTCTCTTCAAAGAAAGACTCTTCCTACTCAAAGAAGGACTCTTCTCTCTTTTCTCTTGTACTTAAAACACAATACAAGACAACATATATATACTTAGAGATAAGTAGTGACTTTCTCTGAATAACCGATGTGGGACATCCACACATTCTGAATTTTTTTTTATGCAAGACACATTATCACAGTCGTGCCAGAGGGAATAGTGTAAAAATAAATGACCAAAAGAGGATTGCTAATATGTTTAAGCTTTTGAGGAGTCAAAACTGCAAGTAAGATTGATAAAGAGTCATTCTCGCTTCAGAAAGCATTAAGATCTACCTAAAACCTCCAGATATCTTTA
This sequence comes from Escallonia rubra, assembly GCA_033065855.1. Lineage (NCBI taxonomy): Eukaryota > Viridiplantae > Streptophyta > Magnoliopsida > Escalloniales > Escalloniaceae > Escallonia > Escallonia rubra. The sequence goes on from JAVXUO010002733.1 coordinate 162,634, forward strand.
GGTGGCTTGAAGTTGAGGGGGCGAGTTTCGAGCTAGCTAATCCATCCGCTTTCCACATCTTGATAGTCTTGTCCGCTTGACAAGTATCGAGTCTTGAACCAGTTACGCCATAGGAGGGAGCAAGAATTGCAGCTTCACACTCCAACGAGCCACAGCTTACGCTTCGCTTAAAAAGAAAGCACCCTTGATTTGAATGATACAACGAACACTAATCTAGACAGGATACAAACAAGATGTTACACATATGTAATACTTCAAAAGTTTCAATCTCTTACCAACATATATATCAGGGAATTCTGTGATGAAAAAATCTGTTACACATATTTTAAGTTTACAAGATGTAAAACATAGTTGTAAGTTGAAGATTGTTGTAGTAGTAGCAGTAGGAATAGTCACCAAATAGACTGAATTAGTCTTGGTGCCGTAGTAGGATTACCTTCGTCACCTTCCCTTTGTCCCTTAACTGCTGACAACAAAGCATTCCTAGATTGATGTGCTTTGAAGGAAAGAGACCACCATTCAAGCTAAAATCTAAAAATTATCCTCCAGATCTAAAGGAGTAAGTCATTTTTCTCTTCTGCTCATCTCACTGTAATACTCCAAAATAGGTAGAACGGGGCTAATTTCAAGCCTGTGGCTTCCTTTCTCTCTCTTGTAATTGGAACAACAGCAAAATTTAGGTTGAAAACCCGATGAAAGATAACATAACTGCATAGCCACTAGGAGATGCGGGGACAAATGAATTCACATTTCTTTATCCCTTTTACTTCTGTTTACAGTGGAAAAGTTGCAGATAAGTCACCCTTTTCCTTTGCCTTCTCAAGTTATCCCTTTTTAGAATAGCACTCATGGCGACTTGGCCGACAACCCTGGTATCTCTAGCCAAACACACGAAGCATGTAGAATCCTTTGATGTTTGCAAAATTTCTTAGCTGGAGGTCATCATTGGTTTACCATGGCAAGGCTTGTGAGGATTTTCAAGAGAAAAAGAACTGGACCTAGACATATGGTTTGAAGGTTACCGACATTTAGGAACTGATCATTCATGATGAAATTCAATTTTCAAACCATTATTTTGGTCATTAAACTTGAAGTTTTTCTTTTGTGATTGGTTTGGTGAAAAATGAAGTATACTTGCATGTTTAACGTGTCAGGTCAAGATACTGGGAACTAAGGTTTACTACCGTGTAAGGCAATGTAGAATCCTTTCGAGTGATTATATTATGTGGTGCTCCATCAATATAGTTTCTTTTATCTAGAATAAGCAAACGACGCCTGTGGCAATCACATATCAGGCCTATAGTTAAAACTAGCACTGTGACTCCCCCCTCTGAACCCCCCCTCTCCAACACAAACGAAAAGAGAAAAAAAAAAGATAGTCTTTAACAGGTAATTCAATATAAACATTTGGGTATATTGGAAGATTTGGAGAGAAGAAGTCCATGTGATAAGCAAACTACGTACTCTGCATATTTTTAGGTACCCAAAAGGTTTTTCTTAGGGCAGCCTTTAGAGGAAGTTGCTACAGCAAGAGTTATGAACCAAAGAACCATAATGCCTTCCTTAGAGTGAATGTTGTTGACTAAATTTGGATATTTTCTCCATGTGCAGAGCCATGCGATATTCAAAGTGCAGAGTCATGCAGTACACAAAATTTTCCCTTACGATTAAGAGGTGGAGACCCGGGAGGCAAAAGGATCAACCTCTCCCGTCTATTGTCTCTGTCCATAACTCCACATACAACAAGATATAGATCATAGCAACTATAATAGCTTTTCTAGGCCATTCCACTATAGAAAGCATGCAGCCCTTCACCTCATGCATGTTAAGAGATAGATAAGTTAACTTGCCCTAGGAAGATGTCTGGTACCTTCACCTTATTAACGTTGCCCTCTACATGCTAAACATGGATAACTCCTTGAAGGTTCGTTATTATTTAACCTTGAAGGTTAGCCTAGAAGATGCAGCCCTAGACCTCATGCAGTCCACTAGAGAAAGCTTATTAACTTGCCCCTAGGAAGACCACTTTCCCTGGTACTTTCACAACTTCTTTTCAAATTGAGTTATTAAATAAGTTTCAAGGAGAAAGGTAATTTTTTGCCTTTTCTTTTAACTTACGTAAAGAAAGATTATGGGGATTGTGTATTTGTAAATTTTGCATGTGTGTTGTGTCTTCAAGGACTATGCATGTCTCTTCTAAGGAGAAAGCCTCTGCATGCATGCTTGAATCTGCTTTCTAAGTAATTCATGGTGTTTAAATATACTAAATAGAAAACGACGTAAAAAGAAAAAAAAAAAGATCTAGCGTAAACTTGAATTAAGATGCAAGAGAAAGGCTTGTAATATGATCCATCCTACCCCTTCATCCTTACCAATTGAAACAACACACGTTTTTTAATGTATCAATATATAAATAGAAGAACATATAATTGCATAAGTTATTGATATCTCATTGTTACAAGAAACATTGTAGTCGAGTGTTAAGTTATTACTCAACAAAGAAACTATATTCGGAGGTAAACATAGAGTTGTTTATTTTTTTCCCCTTCACTGTGCTCTCTCCTTTTTAAAAATTCATTTTGTGATTTACTGCCAAAAAGTTACTAAAAAGAAGAATGGCCGGTTTGATGCAGATTTTTAGAAGTCCAATGGTTGCATATTTCTCTTGACCATTTTGTAGCTAATTCACCTACAAACAACTTCTAAAGGTATGTGTTTCACGTATCTACTTCACTTGCTTAATTAATACGCAGTATTTTTTTCACTCCATAGCGAATGCTTGCTTGTGGCTTTAATTGCTTATTGTTGTCATGTATCTTCTTCTATATAGCTTATCTCTAATTTTCTCTACCGAAGACAAATAAATAGGTTGTTATGTGAAAGAGGAAAAATATGTTAGTACAATAATATGTAATAGGAAAAAGAAGATTTTTATAGTATATCCCCATATGTATTACAAGAATATATTTTACCGTACATTTCAGAAATGCGGCAAGGCTCTGATAAATTTGAAAAAAAGGAAGAGCTACATTATAAGTGATGAGCAGAAGCAACATTATAAAGAGCAAAGAGGAGCAAAAGGATAATAGAAAGCAACTCAGCTATAGGAGGACAAAATGATAGTAAATCTACTCATCCGGGCAACAAAATAAGAAAAAGACCCCGCTGGTCGCAACAATTGGAACCTCAACAATTTCAAGGTCGCATGTTTTTATCATTATCATAAGTAAAAAACCAAATATACAATACGCGGGCGCACACACACTCACAAAAAAAAGATTCATAAATTTGACACTAAATATAACAACTGTTTCTCTATAGGCCGAACATTGTATTAAGTATATGTGCTCTGATATACATGAATTAGAGAGCACACCACCTTTCATAAATGATTTAAAGTAGATTACTTTTCAACGTGCAACGCACGTGGTTCTTACTAGTTTTGGACAAAAACTCGTAATACTTTTGTTTTCCTTTTGCTCTCAATTTCGTTATTTTATAATTTCGTGCTCATATGTACTCGGATTTAAGCGACTCAATTTTTGTTGAATTCGTCTCTTCGTTCTCTCCGGTTTGAGTCTAAGATCGGGTATTTTCTGAAATCGTTTAGTCATTTTTTTTAGATTCAAAGTTTTGATGTGTTGAGACTCATATGACTTTGAGATACTTCGATGTCCATTAAACCCTTTGAATTGAACAAATGTTTAGAACCTTCACGTGCTTAGGTTAACGAGATGCCATGACATGATATGGTAATTGTTACCGGTATGCAAACTTTGAACTTAGAACCTTCACGTACTTAGGTTAACGTGCTTTACAGTCACGTATTACGTGATTGTATCGTATTCGATTATTAGTTCAATTATTCGAATGTGTTCCTTTAACTTTGACTTTGATTTGATATTTGACGGATTGGAATGTCCCGAAGTGGGATTGTTGGTCGTGCTAAGATTTTCAATCGTCTTTGCACTTTGTTGTCATATGTTTTGTTGGACTCAGCTATATATTATTGGATATCTGTGTTGTACTCTGTGGGTGTGTGCGTGTGATCTTTGCTGGGCTTTGTGCTCACCCCCCCCCCTTCTTCTCCCATTACATGTAATTGAGCTAAGACAATGGTAGATGAGGTAGCTTTATGCATGAGCTTGGATTCGTTCTTAAATTTTAGACTCTCTTTAGCCACTTGAGAATAAGGATTTTGTAATAGTTGATTAAGTAACTTTTCGAAATCTCAGTTCCTGGGAAGTAATTATTGTTATGAGGATTTCCGTTGCATTTATTAGACATTGATGGTTAATACCAATGTTATTGATTTGGGATATGTTTAGAGCTCTGATTACTTTTTGAGGTTATATTTTTGTGAAATATGTGGGGTATTATATTTCTGGTAAGTAGGAAAATTTTTAGATAGTATGTGAAGGTCCGCCTCCGAGTCTGGGAGTGACACCGATACGGTTACACATCGATATACCGATGCTCGCCGATTTTACAGGCGTATCACTGTTACAACAGCATTACACGGGCTATAATGCCGTTATTTACCGTTACGTACAGTTACAGAGCGATACTGTTGAATCTACTTGGAGTGGAGCTAGTTTGAAGAGATAAGAGAAGGTGAAAAAAAGGGTAGATGGTGGGGCATGGTGTCTTGAGAAGAGGAATAGGTGAACAATAACATCACAGGTCACAGTAGTCTGTTGACTATTATGGTGGCTAACTTTTAGGTTTAGTTTTAGTTTAGGTTATTCTCTAAAAATCTTCCATATATGGGTGGGCTTTAGGTTTATATACGGGTAGGTAGGGCTGTAAATGAACAGATTGTTTACGAACAGCTCGTCGTTCGGTTCACTAAAAACTCGTTCATGTTTGTTCTCTTCACAAATGAACAGAACACGAACATCATTTTAGGGCTCCTTTATTAAATGAGCCGAGCATGAACATTTTATCGTTTGTTTATTAATGTTCACGAACATTAGAGCTCGTTTATCTTATATAAATATAAAATATATTTGTATTAATATATCTAATTTTGTAAGAGTATAAATAAGATTATTTCTAAACACATTTAGTTATTTGAGTTAAAAAGCTTAAAGCTAAACATAATATCATCATGCAAACACTCCATCCAAAAAAGTCAAGAGTCTTCGGGAGGTCGTCAGAAGCTCCATTGTCATCGTCTACGCCTTTGTCTCTCCATCGCCGGCACCTCCGTCTATCCATCGTCGGTGCCTCTGCCTCTCCATTATCAACGCCTCCTTCGTCCCCTTGTCGACGCCTCCTTCTCCCCATTGTCGACGTCCTCGTCGGCGAACCATTGTCGATGACTTCATCGCCGGTCGATCTGTTCTTGTATGTTTTCTATTCTGCATCCTCTTCTTTCTTTTATCTTCTATATCCTCTTCTTCCTTTTATCTTCTATAGATCGTTTTTTATTCTTCAAAGTCTATGGCTTGATTGCGTCAAAGATCGAGAAATCTAAAAAAATTTAAGGATTTGGTTGGATCTGAACATGAACACGGTCTGAGTTTTTGAACTCGAGTTCGACTCGTATAATTAAACGAGTCGAACGAGTCGAGCCCGATTTGCAGGGTCATGAACTCAAGTCGAGTTCGAACGTTGATGGTTTGGCTCTTAGCGAACTCGAGCCGAGCTCGATCACACCAAAACTTAGACGAACCGAGTTCGAAGACACCCATGTTCGGCTCGAACTCGGTTCGTATACAGCCCTACGGGTGGGCTTTTGGAGTTTGGACCTTTACTTAGTACTTGAGTATGTATTATATTTGGGCTTTGGTTTGGTTTGGTTTGAACCTTTTCAAAACATTTTACTAATGAGTTTTATGTGTTTTCTCTTCCCTCTTTCATTTCTCAATGCTCTTCTAGTTTTGCCATCCTCCCTCCTACCACAATCTCATTTTTTTCTCGTGACAAAGCATCGCGACGACCATTTTTGGCGAGAATCGTCGCGGCTACAACTTTGCGCAAGAATAAACGTGGCAACCAGACTCCGACGGCCAAGATTTTTCTCCATGAGGACGGATTCAGCAGCTTTGGACTCAATGACTTCCTATTACAAATAATAGGGAAGTATTGAAATTGAAGATGAATGCAACTCCTCTTCTGAGACTGAAAACTATTTCAAATGCTTAGTGTTGTATCTGGATGTAGGTGCCTTAAACTCTCGCCACCTTTATTTTTTTCTTCATGTTTGAGTTCAATGTAACGTGCTTGAAAATATGTTTAGAAAAAGTACATTTCATATACTAAGCTTGCTTAGTTCTCAAGGATTGATAATAAAATTGGGCGGATCGGATGCGGGTTAATAAGATCCAGCCCCGCCACCTCAAACATGTGACTCTGACTTCGCCCTATCCCGCCACGTCATCGGGGTCTAGAGATAATAATACCATCATCGATCCGACGGACTTTTCGGTTACCCGATACCGTCCTGTCCTGATCCGTCCTTCGTTTCTCTAGACCGGCGTTTGGTGGATAGTAGTGGCTGGTGAAGCAGCTTTGGCAAAAAATGAGAAGAAGAAAGAATGGAGGAAAAAGATTTAAAATGGGTGATGGATCTTGTCACGGTGTATGATGGTGGTGTGGAATCGTGGTGTATGATGACGGTGGTGTGGCATCGCGGTGGACAACAACAGTGGTGCGGTGGTCGGTGACTAGTTTAGCTATTCTCAATGCTCTTCTAGTTTAGCTATTCTCCCTCCTACCACAATCTCATTTTTTTCCATGACAAAGCATCGTGACGATCATTTTTGGCGAGAATCATCACAACTATCAACTTTGCACAAGAATAAACGTGGCAACCAGACTCCAATGGCCAAGATTTTCTCCATGAGGATGAATTTGGCAACTTTGGACTCAACGACTTCCTGTTACAAATAATAGGGAAATATTGAAATTGAAGATGAATGCAACTCCTCTTATGAGACTGAAAACTATTTCAAATGCTTTAGTATTGTATCCGGATGTAGTTGCCTTGAACTCTTGCCGCCTTTTTTTTTTCTTTTTCCTTTCATGTGTTGAGTTCAATGTAACGTGCTTGATAAAATGTTTAGAAAAAGTATATTCCATCCACTAAGCTTGCTTAGTCTTCAAGGATTGATAATAAAATGGGGTGGATCGGATGCGGGTTAATAAGATCCCACCCCGCGCACCCCAAACACGTGACTCCGACTTTGCCCTACCGCCGCTCCGTCATCGGGTCTGGAGATGATAATACCATCACCGATTCAATGGACTTTTTGCTTAACTGACACTGTCCTATCTCGATCCGTCTTATATTTCCCGAGACCGGCGTGTGGTGGTTGGTGTGATGGCTTAGGCAAAAAATGACAAGAAGAAAAAATGGAAGAAAAAGATTAAAAAAGGTGAAGGATCCTTGTCACGGTGTATGATAATGGTGGTGCGGAATCGTGGTGTATGACGACAGTGGTGCTACATCGCGGTGGATAACGAGAGTGGTGCGGTGGTCGATGGCTAGGTCGAGGATGACAAATCTGAAGAATGGTAACGAGAAGCGTGGCTAGATTTTTCTAATGTATATTTATGTACTAATTATAGACAGTTAAGATTAAATATGATATTCTAAATTAGAACATCAATGCTGGGCAGGTATGGGTCATCAGGGCGGGTTGGATACAAAACAGTTAGATAGAAAACTATGTCGCCCGTATTTGTTGCGGTTTATTAAGGTAGCGTTTGACATGTTTTTTTTTTTCCAATTTTTTCCAAAGTGAAGGAAAAAAACTCGTTTGATAGACAATTTTCATTTTTCTTTTCCCTTAAGTTTTGAAAATAAAATTTTAAAACAGGGCTGTTTTCAAAACTCTATTTTGGAGTTTTAGTTTTCCAGTTTTGATTTTTGTCTTCAGATCCAATCTTCAAACTTTGTTAGAAGCAAAAAAATTAGTATCATTTTAAGAAAACCCCTTCACACATAGAGCACCAGCACCACTACCAAATACTTCCTTCCATCGGCCAAAACTGCTTTGTCGTCACCCTATCGCCGTCGTCACCTTATTGCTGTCGTGACCCACGAATCTGCCCCTATCATCGTCGACAACCACGGGTCGGCCATACCACCGCCACACTCTCGCCACTGCCACCCACATATCTGTTCCAACACCGCCACCCTACCGTCATTCACCCACGGATCTGGCCTCCCGTCACCTACTTATACGCCTTCAACAATGAATCAGACCTCAACCCACCATCTCCACCCCACTGCGATAGACAATCAATGGGACCTCAAGCAACGGTGCCACCTCAGCACCATCGACCTACCCACAATTTGCCCTACCGTCACCACCCCACCACCACCATCGCCACCAATGTGTCTACCCATTCATTGTCATGTCTCTTGTCAATTTGATTATGGTGGTGGTGCTGCGAATTGGATGGTGGTCGTGCCGCCCACCGATAGTGGTGCTTTGGGGAGTTCTGAGAATCTTTTGGAAAAAAATGGTCGGTAAAAAAATTAAGAAAAAAATAGGGCTAATTACACCTATGTCCCTGAGGTTGGGGGGTAATTACACGCGAGGACAATAGTTTGTAATAATTACACTTATGTCCGTTGACTGGATGGAATAGTATAATACATAACGATTTTAAGAAATTGACTTCATTGCCCTTGAGTTTGAAGGTTATTTACTTTTAAATGTATATTTCCCACTTAATTTATTTTTTTCCTCCTCTCTCTTCCCAAACCATTTCTCTCTTAGTTTAGGTTATTTACCCCATATATTGCTCTCTTCTCAGTTTTTTTCTTCTCATCTCTCTTCCCAAACCACTGCTTAACCCCACCGTAACCACATACTACTGCCAACCCCCTCGGCAGCCACCTCCGCCAGCAGCCCCCTTCCTCGCGAACCCCTCCCTCACAAAACAGCGTCGGAGCATCGCAGCGCCACAGCACCGGAGCGTCGCAGTGCCGGAGCGTTGCAGCACCGCAGCGTCGGAGGTTGGTCTTAGCCGTGGTGGTCAAATAGGATGAGACCCGAAGTCGTAGTGGTATTCAAATGCCAGATCTACTTGTGCCTTCATAGAACCATTTTTCCGACGTGTTTTTACAGGTGAAGTGCGGTTGTTCGTTCTGGTTTGCCGCGGGTTAAATCTGATCGGCGACCGGTGGATCTGGCAGGCGACGGGTGTTGGTTGATCGGTCGCCGATGATGTACGAAGGGGTGAAATAGCTTAGATGGGGACCCGTCGAGAGTGGTGGTGGCGTCGACTCTATTGCTGCTGTGGTTGGATGGAAATTAACGATGACTACTGTGAAGAAGAAGAGATTTTGCATTTAGGGAAAGTGAGAATTTAAGAATGTAAAAATAGAGAAAGTAAAAGAAAAAAGAACGATCTAAAATAATAAAAAGTGAAAAATAAAGATTCGAAAATACCTTAATTTGAAAATTAGAGTTAAGACTTTAATTTTGAAAGAGAAAGAATTAGGTCTGAAACCTTAATTTTGGGATTTTAAATCAAGGTTTTTAATCTTTATATAGTGTATTTGTATATATATGGTATAAGGGTAGTATTGATATTTAAAAAATACGTATGAGTGACATCAGATAAAAAGTATAATTTTTTAACGGATCTGGAACGGATGGACACGGCTGATACATTTGAAAAGATTTTGGTCACAGTATGTTACATTTTTAAACTTAGTGTCTTTGACTGTAAGTATATTATAACCTCAAGGACATAGGTATAATTAATCCAAAAAAATAATAAATAAATAATTTAAAACAAAAATTAGTTAATCAAACACTCATTTATTTTTATAAAAAATTAAAATTAAAACTCCAGGACTCAAAATGCGCTCCGTAACTCGGTCAAATTAAAAAATATAAAAGCTTTTTTGACTTTAAGAATAAATCAGTCTACAGAGAGATAGAGAGAGAGAAAATTGCAGAGCAGCGCCGGAGAAGAAGAGATGGAGATGATGGCCACCACGAGCGATGCAGAGAGGACTAGGAATAGCTTCATCCCTGACGAGATCCTGGTTTCTCACATCCTCCCCAGACTCGACGCCCAGTCACTCGCCCGCTTCATGTCCGCCTCTACTCACTGGCACTCCACCATCTCCGCCCCATCTTTCCTGCTTTCCCACTTGTCCCAGTCCCTCCTCTCTCGACCCAACGCCAGTCTTACCCTCCTATTCACCATCCCCAAACCCTCAGCCGAGGCTTACCTCATCTATTCCGCTGCTATCCCCGTAACCATACGCTACCAAATCGAATCTGTTGCAGCCAAAAAGAACCTCGCCGTCCCCGCCTTTCCACATGTAATCTCTTGCATCCCACAGTCAGTCCACGGTTTCATTTGCCTGGCCGTCTCGTTCCACAGTGTTTGTATATGCAACCCCACCACCCGACAATCCTTTACTCTGCCACTACCGCGGCCGTTCTCCCGACTCATCAGGGCCAGCCACTTCACGTACTCTTTCGGGTTTGACCCAGCGCGGAACCAGCACAAGGTGCTGCTCACTGCTCTCGTTAAGCCTTCAGATGGTTGTGATGGGGCCGTTGAACATTGGGTTTTTACTCTAACTGGAGATGGTGAGTGGAGGCGTATTAGTTGCCCAATAACGCCCTACTTCTCAGTGAGTATAGGGAGAACAAGTACCTACATTGACGGCTCGATTTATTGGTTGGCAAATTATGACAGAGACTACCATGCCAGAATGACTCACGCGGTGGAGTTTGATGTTGGGAGTGAGGACTTTCGTCTCGTTGAGCTTCCCGATGAGGCGCAGTTTGATGGCAAGGCGGGACGTAGTTTGGTTGAAATTGATGGGCATTTGGGTATTATTGATTATCGAGAATTTGGGTACGGCAGAAATGGTATCAAGATTTGGGTTCTTGAGGGTAATACTAATTGGGTGAAGAGGAGTATAATGGTTCCTGCACCGGACTGGGGTGACATTCAGGATCGCCCGAGATTGTGGTACCAGGGGACTATTTGTACTGGCGAGATGATGTTTGCGCCCAGTGTACCTACTGCAAATAGCATGTACTGCGTGTTCTTTTATGATATCACCGTGAATTTGTTGAGGAGGTTCAATATTCAGGGATTGCCAGAACGTTGTATTGACACGGTTTATATTGCTGATCATGTTGAGACTCTTCTTTCGTTACCTCGAGGTCATTGAAGGTGCGAAGAAGTTTTTCAAACAGAGCGGATCAGGTTTACCCTTCAAATGAACACCAAAATTATAATCCAGTTTTTGATATCCTCTGTATGTTAGTTTATGCCAACCTTATGCATTGTTTTTGTAGTTGCTGTAGTTTCTTCTTTCATTGCAAATGATTGCCGGTATGGCTATGATGCACAAGATTTTCGGTGCGGTGCGGCTATGACCATTTACCATCGGAAGCCATTTACTTATGATTTTTTTCCTGTTCAAATATTTGATAGTTATACATTTCTTTTCCTTTAATCGCGATATCTTAGGTGCGAATGGTTTAACTCCCGATTCTGTATGAAAACATCGCTAAATTGACGAATTCTACATTTGCATTAAGATGATGCAACTCTCTTTAAATACTTGCCGTGCTATACAATTTATGAAACTCAACAACTTGACTTCAAAGCTAGATATTATGGTAAAGTTTACTCAGCTATGGTTAGTCACTCCTTTATGAGGTTGCTCAGCTGTTTCTAGGGAGGTGGGTGTGTGTGTGCTTTGGGTGGTTGGGGGCGTGGGCGTGCATTTGGTTGTAAATCTGACGTTCATGCTGTTTTCTGAATAGGTTTTAGATTAAACTATATTCAGTTTGACTAATGTGATTTTCCTTGCATGCCAGCGAAGATTGCTGAAGTATATACTCTGACTTGCGGACATTGATTTCTGCATTGGCTATAGCAAACAAGTGGTATCATGTTAAGTATTAGACCTACGAGAGGATAATGCAATTAGGTGTAGATAGTTCGACTCTTTTAGGGCATCCCAGTAGGGATGCAGTATCTCATTGTTATTTTCTGAAGTGACCATTCCCTTTTATGACGTAAAGGAGTATCGGTTGAGCTGTCTTCAATCTTGTCCTGCTTTTGGCATTAGGCGAGCATGAGGTTAATGTGTCGAAGAGCAAGATAATCCCGACTGGTGCAGTTCCTGAAGTGATGTTTTTTCCGCATTTTTTTGTGTGTTGGTTAGGGTCCTATTCTTTACTCACTTGGATGCATGGTTTAGGAACAAGGCATGTTGGAGCCCCTTGTTGAGTGCTTTCGGAGGAGGTTGGTTGGTTGAAAGAAGCAATATCTTTGTAATGGTAGCATTGCTAGCCCTTGTCGGTTACCCACATTTGACAACGTTCTAGACCCACCTTTCGAGACACGTCAGCAAATATTCAACGGTTAAGCTTCAACTCTGCCGACATGATCAACCAAGGGCGTGCCACGTGGGTCATGTGCCTATGCAGAAGAAAATACTTTAACATGATTTTCTAAACCCAAAATTACAGTGTGTAGTTTGGCTTGCACCCTAGGGGGCTGTCTACCGGGGTCTCCTCTTTGGGGGCTGCTAGATGGGCAGTCCCTATGGGACCGCCCACCTTGCATGGAATCCCTCCCTCTCCCCTCTCTCCTCCTCGCCTCACTCTCTAAGGCCTCACTCTAACTTCCCTCTCTAAAACTCCTCCTACTTGTTCGTCCCTTGGAAAAATAATTTAGGAAGATCTCACTTATTTCCTTGGTCATCCCATAGGAGTAAGGCATGTTGGAGCCCCTTGTTGAGCATCAGATGGGGTTTGGGGTTTGACCAGTATCTTTGTCATGGTGGCAAACTTATTCTTCCTAAAAGGATGCTTCCAGTCTACCTACCTACCCATGTTTCTATTGGTGATTCCAGTCATTAAGCAACTCAAAAGGATGGCAACTCACTCTAACTTCCCTCTCTAAGACTCCTCCTACTTGTTCGTCCCTTTGGAAAAATAATTTAGGAAGAACTCACTTATTTACTTGGTCATCCCTTAGGAGTAAGGCATGTTGGAGCCCCTTGTTGAGCATCAGATGGGGTTTGAGGTTTGAGCAGTATCTTTGTCATGGCGGCAAACTTGTTCTTCCAAAAAAAATGCTTCTAGTCTACCTACCTACCCATGTCTCTATTGGTGATTCCAGTCATTAAGCAACTCAAAAGGATGGCGACTTCTGTGGAATGTTAGAGAAGTTGCAAAGTGATTTTTGTAGGAATGATGTTTGCGGGATAGAGACATCATTTGGTCAATGGGGATGTTGTGTGTTACGCAGTCCAATTGGGGGTTTCCTGATCAAGAACTTCTATACGTATCATTTGGCTCTTCTAGGGAAGGGGCCTCAGGGTCTTTGTGGAAAAGGGTGTTTCTTTGGAGGAGACTTGTGCTAGCCAAGTTTGGGGAAGGAAATCCAGGAATAGGGAATTGGACGCCTAACGAAGCTTGGGGGCTATGTGGTTCGAGTCTGGTTGCGGATCACCAAGGGTTAGGGGAGTTTCCAGAAGCAGATTTGGTTTGGTGTGGATGGCTTTACTAGGAAACAAATTTTCAGAAGGATCTTTTGTGATTGCAAGTTGGAGCCAATCACTTGTCTCCTGGGTGTATTTTATGATACGGATGGGAAACTAGGTGAGGTATATATCCCTACATCTACTTTGCCCAAGTAAGAGAATTATGCACAACATGAAGTGCATATGAAGACAGTCTACAATAACACAGATAGCAGCCCTATGATTAAATAGGCTTTACTGGATGTGACTTCCTCAGTCTAACTATTAGAGGAGACAAAAAGAGTGCATTAAGCATAACCAAAGGCTCCTCCACATCCTCAAGGCTCTCTTGGTGACCTCCTCAAACGCAACAAAGCAAGCAATGAGGAATCAGACCTCCCCTTCCATCCCTTTCTTATAGGATATCGCCTACTTGTAGTGTATTTTGCGTGCAGAAGTTCCTGTTCCCCTTCATTGAGCAGGAAGGGATTGGCCTATCCAAGTAGTTGATTGCTTTTGAAGGGTGAATTTTGTTTTTTTGACATTTTGGCCAGTATAATCTTCTGCAGTATGAACAGTCATTGTTTATCAATGTCATTTTTTGTATATCTCTCTTTTCATCCTCTTTACTAGTTCCTTATTTTGTTGCCAACAGGGATTAAATTTATTGCATGTACTCTTACTGCACAATATTGGATAGGGAGAGTGGCAGCGCTTTGTATTTTTACTGCCAGAGGGGCAGTCGGAGTACTTCTAAACTCACATTAAAGTTCCAGGTTGCGGATATCTCCCAATATCTCTTGCTCTTGACGTGCATTTTCTTTTTCAAGCCAAGTACTTTGTATTCGGACCTTCAAGGATGGTTGTGCCATTGTGGATAGTCAAATATTGGAAGTATGCTACGGTTTTTCTGTTATCAAACTTTTCAGGTGCAGCCCCTTGAACCCAGTAGCTTGTTGGAAGCATGCCACCTTCTTTCTCCAGGATATATGCGCAAGAAAATCATTTTTACTGGTCTTTCATATTAGGTCCTGGCAACTGTAAAATAGCAACCATTTAGTCCCACAAGCATTTCCCTATGAGAGATGGCAGAAAATGAATTTGCCTTTGTTATCCAAAATATAGTTTTATATCGAGATTAATGCATCGTATCAATGCTCAATTTCCTGTTTTCTTGCTTTTACACTCAGTTGTTCATTGTTAATGCATGATAGATTGTGACTGACTTAATCTGTTTGCTTGTGGCATTTTATTTTCGTAGACAAATTGTAAAAGGCATATAATGGATATAATATTTCTGGTTTTTCCTTGTCATTTTCTTGTCCTTCTTCTTCTTTTTCCTGATTAAGTTTTCGGCTGGTTGAACAGGGATTGGAGAGGGGCTTTTTTATGGGTTTTGTTCTTATCATCTTTTATACGTATGCTAACATTTTAAAATACCAAACTTTAAGTAGGCCTTTTAGTATGATTGATGACTTATTCGATGAGTGTGACAGTTGCACACACAACTACGTAAGTGATTTTGTACTGGAGGTGTCTTCAAATTGATTATCATCAGGTACTTCTTAGAGTTTACAAACCTGTATAGAGTTTTCATGTGCTGAAGTAGTTCCCCTTGCTAGAAACATGGTGTATGTAGTGGCATAGACCATAGAATTCATGTGTACTTGATGGTGCTTGACTCAGATGGGCTATGATGTTGGAGTGAGAGGAGAGAGGAGAGTGGAGGAAATGAGAGTAAAATCATCAAGGTGGCGCAGCAATGCTTAGCGCACGTAAGTGGGGGTTTTCTCTCCCCAGACGGTGAAAATACGTAGCTTCTCCTTTCTATTTTTTCCTGTTGTAGGAGTTTCTCTTTAGTGTAGAGGTGGTTGTTTTCTGGAGGTGTTAGCGGTTGATTTGTTCAGTGGCGGTGGGTGATTGTGGTTGTTTTCTGGTGGTGCATGTGCATTTGCGTGTTATGGTGCTGATAAGACGTGTGCCTGGTGGCGGTGGTGGTAAAACGTCATAAACTGGAGTGGCTGGTATCGTTGTATTAACTCCTTTTGATTGTGATATGGGACTTTGCATTAGCTTGTTTCCATGCTGTGCTGCTTGTTTTTTGAGCAATTTGGAATGCTATTACTTTCACTTGTATCCTCCATGTAGTACTGGAAAGCAGTTGATTCTACTAAAATGTTACTCCCTACGTTTATTGGATATCTCCCCCAATGACTTTTTATATGCTCTTAGGATAGTTTTAATGCATGCAAACATTGACTTTACATTCTTACACGTACAATAAAGTCATTGTTTCATAGGGCTAGACTTTAATGTTCTAAAGTATTGAAAGAAGAGTAAATTGCACTTGGTTCCCTAAAGTTTACATCGTTTTTTTCACTTAAAACTTTATAGTTTTAATTTGCAATGCATAATACCCTAACGTTTTTAAACTTGTTGCAATTTGATCAAAAACCGTCTCTCCATTAAATAAGGTGGACAACCGTCCATATAGAGGGACAAAAATGTCTTCTCACGACAAACACGCACAAAAACATGAAAGGATCCTTCAACGGTGTGACCGGAATCTCACCGGCGGTGATTGAAATCTCACCGATAGCGACTGAAAACTCACTGATGTTTTTGACTGTCATTTCTGAATGATCCTTCAACTTTTTACATTCCATTCTTATCTGTTTCTTATTGTTTAGAGGTGGAGGTCGGGTATGTGGTTGGTTGTGGTGTCTTTAGTAGTAACATGAGGGTTTGGTATAGAGGGGCTTAGCCTTGGTTATGGGGTTGATCTTAGGAATCTGTGGGCTCTTGGGAGGGTGGAGTGGGGTGGGGTGCTTTCTGTTGGGAAGAAATGGGGAAATTTGGGAGCCCGAGGGGAGAGGTTCTTGTGGGGTTTTCAGGGCAAACTGTACTGGTGAGGGGGGTGGATTGAGGGGGTAGGGGGTGGAGTTTTATAGTTCTTTTTCTGCTTTTGAGTATCCTGTGTGTCTACTTTGGTATGTTATGGGTGAGTAGTGGTTCCTCTACCCTGTATTAGGACAATTTGGTTCGGATTTCATGTGTCAGTAGAAGGATGAACATTGCAGTGTTGAAGATCTTGGGTTGCGTGTTGCACCTTCTTAAATCGTGTGCTTACATTTGGGTTGTTCGGTTCCCGATTGTCGGCTCTATGTTACGACTTTGTGCTTTGTAGCTAGATTGTTCTGATTTCTATTCCGTTCTTTTGGATTCTTAAACATGTAGACTTTACATGATATTTTAAGTTGAGTTAAAATGTAAAATATATTCTGTTTTAATTCAATTGTAATGTGTATAAGTTTATTAAGTTTTTCGTTACTTTTGACATTTGCGGTCATGTATACTGAGTGACAAGAATGTCGTGACTTATAATATATGTTAGCTCTAGAACAAAGCGTCTATGTAACTTTAAATTATTAATGCAATTTTCCTATTCTACCCCACACACAAGGAAATAGTAGACACCCCATACCCTTATATATATATAGGGGGCCGATCTTTGTCTACTGGTGGGAAAAAATTTAATTTTCCACCGAACCGCTGTTCCTTGCTGCGGTTGGGAAAAGAGTGCGGCTGGAATAAATAATGATGGAATAATGACGAAAAGTGGACGAGAAAATGGAGAGAAAATGACAAGAGAAAAGGCAAAAAGCCCAACCGCAACAAAGAGTTGCGGTTGGCATTAATGGCGTGACGGCTGGCTCCCCCCCCCCCCCCCCCCCGTGATGGCCCCCCACGTGGTGCCCCCTTCCCCCAAATTTGGACAATACAAAATTATCCAACAACCACGTTGTGACATGTGAATCGTTCCCCAATTGGGACATAGGTCACATATCTAATTTGTTTATATAGTACCCTAATTAGCTTGGTATATCTGATTTGAGGAAGGTTCTTAATTTCCTCGTCCTGTTCCTTTAACTCCTTCTGCAGCTTTCCTTAAACGAAATCAAATCTATAAATGACCCCTTTTAATCTCATTTTCAAAGTATTGTTTCTTTTTTCTTTTTATTGTCTTGTAGTTCATTTTTTATTCAAATTTGTTGTACTCTTTTATTAGGGAAATATCAAAATGGAGAATGGGTCATTTCTTAAGAAATTTTTGGTATCTTTTCAGTGGGATGCCGGCAGCCGTACCACTGTCTTATTAAGAACCCTAAAGATCTTGTAATAGCAGTAATGCTAATGGGTATGTTGCTTAGCTCAAGACTGTAGCATGATTCCTCGTTGCACATTGCTTCTTCATGGTTATTCAAAGCCATTCTTTATATGTTCGGACCACATTCATTAATAATTTTCTCCCCTTTGTAATAGTCAATGACAAAGAGAGGATGCATGTTACGTTACACCTTCCATTTGATTCCAATTGATATCATCGTGTTGTGCTTTCTTTTCTCACATATAATCAAAACTTTTGTTATTTACAATATCTTGCAGAGGTATGGGAGAGCTTACCCATAGTTATTTTTAAAAGATCCTAGTTATTTTTAAAAGATCTGTGTGAGAAAAAAATTTCAGATTTTTCCAAAGACTAGAAAGGGGTTCACTGATACGGAGAATCTTGTAACTGTGCAGTGTATTTTAAAATATCAAGCTAGCGCGATTTCGCGCGAAAATTTTATGAGAACCCTAGAATGTTGGGAAGTTCCATTCCCCAGGAATTCGGGCCATTCCGAAGCCGTTACCTGTTTTTTTGGCCGAACGGCCCTTTAAGCGCTCGATCTGGACACCGGTTCGGAATTTTTGGGCAAAACCTCCGTAAAATACTTTTTAGATCAAGAATGACTTCAGGAAGTCTAAAATAGCATTTCGAAGCACTTTTGAGATTTTCCGATACCAGGGGGCATTTCGGTAATTTGCCGCCCCGAGAGGGATATTTCGGTAATTTTACAGTGCTAAGTTTTTCAACGGACTTTTTAGTCCAGAAATGTAAGCAAAGCACCTGAAAGGTTGTTTGAAGCTGATTTGGGGCGCGTAATTGTCGCTAAAGGTGAAAACTTAATTAGATAGTTTTTCACGAATTTATAAAAAATAGCTAGAGCTAGATTTTGCCAAAGTGCAAGCAAGAGACCCTAGTTATTCTTAAAGGATCTGTATCAGGTAGAAATTTCAGATTTTTCCAAAGACTGGAAAGGGGTTAACTGATACGGAGAGCCTTGTAACTCTGCAGTGTATTTTAAAATATCAAGCTAGCGCGATTTCGGGCGAAAGTTTTATGAGAACCCTAGGATGTTGGGAAGTTCCATTCCCCAGGAATTCGGGCCATTCCGAAGCCGTTACCTATTTTTTTGGCCGAACGGCCCTTTAAGCGCTCGATCCGGACACCGTTCGGGATTTTTGGGCGAAACCTCCGTAAAATACTTTTTAGATCAAGAATGAATTCAGGAAGCCTAAAATAGCATTTCAAAGCACTTTTGAGATTTTTCGATACCAGGGGCATTTCGGTAATTAGCCGCCCCGAGAGGGATATTTCGATAATTTTACAGTGCTAAGTTTTTCAACGGACTTTTTAGTCCAGAAATGTAAGCAAAGCACCTGAAAGGTTGTTTTGAAGCTGATTTGGGGCGCATAATTGTCGCTAAAGGTGAAAACTTAATTATATAGTTTTTCACGAATTTATAAAAAATAGCTAGAGCTAGATTTTGCCAAAGTGCAAGAAGAGACCCTAGTTATTCTTAAAGGATCTGTATCAGGTAAAAATTTCAGATTTTTCCAAAGACTGGAAAGGGGTTAACTGATACGGAGAGCCTTGTAACTCTGCAGTGTATTTTAAAATATCAATTTAGTGCGATTTCGCGCGAAAGTTTTATGAGAACCCTAGGATGTTGGGAAGTTCCATTCCCCAGGAATTCAGGTCATTTCGAAGCCGTTACCTATTTTTTTGGCCGAACGGCCCTTTAAGCGCTCGATCCGGACACCGGTTCGGAATTTTTGGGCGAAACCTCCGTAAAATACTTTTTAGATCAAGAATGAATTCAGGAAGCCTAAAATAGCATTTCGAAGCACTTTTGAGATTTTCCGATACCAGGGGGCATTTCGATAATTCGTCGCCCTGAGAGGGATATTTCGATAATTTTACAGTGCTAAGTTTTTCAACGGACTTTTTAGTCCAGAAATGTAAGCAAAGCACCTGAAAGGTTGTTTTGAAGCTGATTTGGGGCGCATAATTGTCGCTAAAGGTGAAAACTTAATTATATAGTTTTTCACGAATTTATAAAAAATAGCTAGAGCTAGATTTTTCCAAAGTGCAAGCAAGAGACCCTAGTTATTCTTAAAGGATCTGTATCAGGTAAAAATTTCAGATTTTTCCAAAGACTGGAAAGGGGTTAACTGATACGGAGAGCCTTGTAACTCTGCAGTGTATTTTAAAATATCAAGCTAGCGCGATTTCGCGCGAAACTTTTATGAGAACCCTAGGATGTTGGGAAGTTCCATTCCCCAGGAATTCGGGTCATTCCGAAGCCGTTACCTATTTTTTGGCCGAACGGTCCTTTAAGCGCTCGATCCGGACACCGGTTCGGGATTTTTGGGCGAAACCTCCGTAAAATACTTTTTAGATCAAGAATGAATTCAGGAAGCCTAAAATAGCATTTCGAAGCACTTTTGAGATTTTCTGATGCCATGGAGCATTTCGGTAATTCGCCGCCCCAAGAGGGGTATTTCGGTAATTTTACAGTGCTAAGTTTTTCAACGTACTTTTTAGTCCAGAAATGTAATTAAAACACCTGAAATGTTGTTTTGAAGCTGATTGCGGGGCGTTAGGGTGATAATGAATCCCCGGGAGCATTTCGGTAATTTGTCGCTCAGCGAGAGTATTTTGGTAATTTAACATTGTAAAATTTTCCGACTAACTTTTAGTTCGGTTTCAGGGTGTAAGACACCCGGAAGTTTATTTTAAAGAATGAATTCAAGAAGCTTAAAATACCGTTTCAAAGCACTTTTAAGATTTTTTGATGTCAGGGGGCATTTTGGTAATTCGCCGCCCCGAGAGGGGTATTTTGGTAATTTTACAGTGTTAAGTTTTTCAAAGGACTTCTTAGTCCAGAAATGTAAGCAAAGCACCTGAAAGGTGCTTTTGAAACTGATTTGGGGCGTTGGGAGAATGATATAATTTTTATTTTTTAGATTTCAGTATAAATATGGATGCAACTGGAGGAAATAATTTTTGTGAAGGTTCTGATCCACCTTATTTGGGTCAAGTTTTTCAAAGACTGGACGAAGTTGAAGCATAATATAGAGCATATTCGAAAACGATAGGTTTCGGTATTAGAATTAAGACGAGTAGAAAACGGGTGAATACAGATTAAATTTGTGAAAGACTATTTGAGTGTCATAGAGGAGGACCGCATGTACCCCCGGTTGTTCAGATCAGTGACGAAGGGCCATTAAGACAAAGAAAGCGGGACACATTTCCGGGTACCGGCTGCAAGGCCCATGTGTATGCAGTACACCGGAAAAATGAAAACCATTGGGTTGTGACGGGAGTGGAGTTGAGCTATAATCATCAGTTGATGACCCCTAGTAAGATTGGTCAAATTCATCAGCACCGACAAATAAGCACGGTACACAGGGAACTGATATTTACATTGGCCGAGGCTAAAATTCCACCTTCTAGAATGATGGGGGTTTTCTCAAGCCAGGCTGGGGGATTGACAAGTTGAGTTTCAACGACGTAGACCTTCGAAATCAACTTCGTGCTCAGAGGAGAGAGTCTTTCGGTAAGAGTGATTCTCAAGCTACACTTGATCTCTTCAGGAGCCTTCAGAGTGAGCATTCTGGCTTTTTCAACAGTCTCCGACTGGATGACAAGAACCACATTAGTACTATATTTTGCGCGGATGCCCGTTCTAGAGCTGCTTACCAAAATTTTGGGGATGTTGTGACGTTTGACAACACATACCGCACAAATAAGTACTCTATGCCTTTTGCTCCGAAATACCCCTCTTGGGGCGGCGAATTACCGAAATGTCCCATGGCATCGGAAAATCTCAAAAGTGCTTCGAAATGCTAATTTAGGCTTCCTGAATTCATTCTTGATCTAAAACGTATTTTACGGAGGTTTCGCCCAAAAACCCCGAACCGGTGTCCGGATCGAGCGCTTAAAGGGCCGTTCGGCCAAAAAAATAGGTAACGGCTTTGGAATGGCCTGAATTTCTGGGGAATGGAACTTCCCAACATCCTAGGGTTCTCATAAAATTTTTGCGCAAAATCGCGCTAGCTTGATATTTTAAAATACACTGCAGAGTTACAAGATTCGCCGTATCAGTTAACCCCTTTCCAGTCTTTGGAAAAATCTGAAATTTTTTCCTCACACAGATCTTTTAAAAATAACTAGGATCTTTTAAAAATAACTATGGGTAAGCTCTCCCATACCTCTGCAAGATATTGTAAATAACAAAAGTTTTGATTATATGTGAGAAAAGAAAGCACAACATGATGATATCAATTGGAATCAAATGGAAGGTGTAACGTAACATGCATCCTCTCTTCGTCACTGACTATTACAAACGGGAGAAAATTATTAGTGAATGTGGTCCGAACATATAAAGAATGGCTTTGAATAACCATGAAGAAGCAATGTGCAACGAGGAATCTTGCTACAGTCTTGAGCTAAGCAACAGAGCCATTAGCATTACTGTTATTACAAGATCTTTAGGGTTCTTAATAAGACAGTGGTACAGCTGCCGGCATCCCACTGAAAAGATACCAAAAATTTCTTAAGAAAGGACCCATTCTCCATTTTGATATTTCCCTAATAAAAGAGTACAACAAATTTGAATAAAAAATGAACTACAAGACAATAAAAAGAAAAAAGAAACAATACTTTGAAAATGAGATTAAAAGGGGTCATTTATAGATTTGATTTCGTTTAAGGAAAGCTGCAGAAGGAGTTAAAGGAACAGGACGAGGAAATTAAGAACCGTCCTCAAATCAGATATACCAAGCTAATTAGGGTACTAAATAAACAAATTAGATATGTGACCTATGTCCCAATTGGGGAACGATTCACATGTCACAACGTGGTTGTTGGATAATTTTGTATTGTCCAAATTTGGGGGAAGGGGGCACCACGTGGGGGGCCATCACGGGGGGCGGAGGGGGGGGGGGGGGTAGCCAGCCGTAACGCCATTAATGCCAACCGCAACTCCTTGTTGCGGTTGGGCTTTTTGCCTTTTCTCTTGTCATTTTCTCTCCATTTTCTCGTGATATTTTCATTTTCTCGTCCACTTTTCATCATTATTCCATCATTATTTATTCCAGCCGCACTCTTTTCCCAACCGCAGCGGTTCGGTGGATAATTAAAATTTTTCCCACCGGTAGACAAGGATCGGCCCTCATATACAGGCGTATCACTTGTCGATTTTACAGGCGTATCACTGTTACATCACCATTACACGGGCTGTAATGCCGTTATTTATCGTTACGTACGGTTACAGAGCGACACTGTTGAATCTATTTAGAGTGGAGTTAGCTAGAAAAGATAAGATAAGGTGAAAAAAAGTGTAGAAGGTGGCGGCATGGTGGCTTGAGAAGAGGAGGAGGTGAACAATAACATCACATATCATAGTAGTCTGTTGACTATTGTGGTGGCTAACTTTTAGGTTTAGTTTTAGTTTAGATTATTCTATAGGAATCTTCCATATATATGGGTGGGCTTTGGAGTTTGGACCTTTACTTAGTACTTGAGTATGTATTATATTTGGGCTTTGGTTTTAACCTTTTCAAAACATGTTACTAATGAGTTTTGTGTGTTTTCTCTTCCCTATTTCATTTCTCAATGCTCTTCTAGTTTTGCCATCCTCCCTCCTACCACAATCTCATTTTTTTCTCGTGACAAAGCATCGCGACGGCGACCATTTTTGGCGAGAATCGTCGCGGCTACAACTTTGCGCAAGAATAAACGTGGCAACCAGACTCCGACGGCCAAGATTTTTCTCCATGAGGACGGATTCAGCAGCTTTGGACTCAATGACTTCCTATTACAAATAATAGGGAAGTATTGAAACAATTGCTGGACGATTACTCAAGTAATAGCACTACGTACATGTTGATGCATACACAAATATCTACACGAAAACATATTCCAATTGCTTGGTCTTAAGGAGCACAAAAAAAACGTATAAAAAAATCGATTGACAGAGAAGAAATAATTAACAAGATATGATCTATCTAAATCTTGGAGGATCAATTATACATCACCAAAAAGTTGAATGACATGTATATCCTCTGATGCCATCTAGTAGGGCGTACCATGTAAAGTACAGAAGTCAAAATCAGCAATGCTTCCTTTGGATACAAGCATTGTCGGATCGCACTCGCCGGTCAGGTCGCTGCTTCTTCGGTTGACGATTCCAGATATGAAGAGACCACCTCCGCAGTCGGCGCCTCAATTCATTCCAGATTTGAACTGGCCTTCACTCGCCGTTGCCCGTCGCCGGTAAATGGCCAAGTGGGTGTCTACGATAGTGCGGTCTGCTAGTCCGCCTACCTGTCCGGTCTGCCCGCGTAGGGCAAGTTGCAGTCTCACAGACCAGGTGATGAGGTGAATGTAGTTCCGCCACTGGTGGAGATGGTGGACAGAGGGTGTTTCGTGCACTGTTAGGTGGATGATGAGGTGGAGCCATGAAGGTGGTTTGTCGCCGTGGGGGGAGTGAAGGTTTGGTCGCCGTGGGGGGAGTCACTGTGAGTAGCGGCGAGATTGAGAGAAGAAGAGAAAAGTAATGACAGGGAAAGGGGGAGGGGAAGTCTGAGACTGAATAATGGGAAGTCGGTCCATGGTCAGACTGATGAACTTATTGGGAAATGTAAAAGGTGGGCATGAGGGAGTTAATTGAGTAGATACAGAGGGTATAAAAATAATTTGGTAGGTTAAAGGTAGGGTTAAAATGGAAAAATATGGGTACAAATAGTGTAGGAAATGTTAAACATACAAGAATGAATCCAAAAAAGTTACTGTAAACGAAAATGAAAATGGTAAACGTACAAGATTAACTAAAAAAAGTAAAAACGAAAAACAGAAAAAAAAATGATAAAAATACACGATCAAATTTTGGAACTGAATACAAGAATATGGAAAACAAAAACAAAAAACAAAAATAGGATAATAAAAGCCTAAACGTACGGGGTCTAAGTATTGTATTCGGATGTAGGTGCCTTAAACTCTCGCCACCCTTTTTTTTTTCTTTCTTCATGTTTGAGTTCAATGTAACGTGCTTGAAAATATGTTTAGAAAAAGTACATTTCATATACTAAGCTTGCTTAGTTCTCAAGGATTGATAATAAAATTGGGCGGATCGGATGCGGGTTAATAAGATCCAGCCCCGCCACCTCAAACACGTGACTCCGACTTCGCCCTATCCCGCCACGTCATCGGGGTCTAGAGATAATAATACCATCATCGATCCGACGGACTTTTCGGTTACCCGATACCGTCCTGTCCTGATCCGTCTTTCGTTTCCCTAGACTGGCGTTTGGTGGAGAGTAGTGGCTGGTGAAGCAGCTTTGGCAAAAAATGAGAAGAAGAAAGAATGGAGGAAAAGATTTAAAATGGGTGATGGATCTTGTCACGGTGTATGATGGTGGTGTGGAATCGTGGTGTATGATGACGGTGGTGTGGAATCGTGGTGTATGATGACGGTGGTGTGGCATCGCGGTGGACAACAACAGTGGTGCGGTGGTCGGTGACTAGGTTGAGAAAGAGAATTATACGATATGATTAATACTACTTATTCAACAAATTTGATTGATTGATACGAGTCGATCTTCTATTCCGATAAATTGATGAAACAATAGCCAGTCCAATAGCTGCCTCAGCGGCGGCAATAGCTATAACAAAAATGGAGAAAATAGCTCCTTTTAATTGACGACTATCAAAAAAATCAGAAAATGTTACAAAATTGATATTAACCGCATTTAATATAAGTTCAAGACACCCCAACCATATAACCATATTTCGACTGGTGATCAATCCATGTAGACCCGTAGAAAATAAATAGGCACTCAAAACACGTGCGTGTTCGAGCGTCGTAGACCAATTCCTTCTCATCTCGTTTCATTTTAATATTAACAATAATTTAATCGATTCAATTGACTAGAGGATAACAAGTACGGAACAAAGCAATCTATTGGTGAGAAAGAGAGAGAGAGAGACAGAGGAAGAAGGAGTGAGAAAGAAAATTGCAGAGCAGCGCCAGAGAGGGAGATGATGGTGACCACGAGCGATGCAGAGAGCACTAGGAGCAGCTTCATCCCTGACGAGATCCTGGTTTCTCACATTCTTCCCAGACTCGACGCTCAGTCACTCGCCCGCTTCATGTCCACCTCCACTCACTGGCACTCCACCATCTCCGCCCCTTCTTTCCTGCTTTCCCACTTGTCCCAGTCCTTCCTCTCTCGACCCAACGCCAGTCTCACCCTCCTATTCACCTTCCCCATCCCCTCCGCCTCCGCTTACCTCATCTGTTCCGCCGCTATCCCCGCAACCTTACGCTACCAAATCGAATCTGTTGCAGCCAAAATGAACATCGCCGTCCCCGGCTTTCTATATGCATCCTCTTACATCCCGCAGTCAATCCACGGTTTCATTTGCCTGGCCGTCTCGTTACACCTTGTTTGCATATGCAACCCCACCACCCGACAAGCCTTTACTCTGCCACTACCCCCGCCGTTATCCGTACCCATCAGGGCCCGCCACTCCACGTACTCTTTCGGGTTTGACCCAGCGCGGAACCAGCACAAGGTGCTGCTCACTGCTTTCGTCAAGCCTCCGGATGGTTGTGATGGGGTCGTTGAACATTGGGTTTTTACCCTAATTGGAGGTGGTGAGTGGAGGCGCATTAGTTGCCCAATAACGCGCTACTTCTCAGTGAGCGCAGGTACCTACATTAACGGCTCGATTTATAGGTTGGCAAGTTATGGCAGCGACAACTATGCCAAAAGGACTCACGTGGTGGAGTTTGATGTTGGGAGTGAGGACTTTCGTCTCGTTGAGCTTCCCGATGAGGTGCAGTTTGATGGCGAGGAGGGACGTAGTTTGGTTGAAATTGATGGGCATTTGGGTATTATTCATTATCGAGAATTTGGGTACGGCGGAAATGGTATCAAGATTTGGGGTCTTGAGGGTAATACTAATTGGGTGAAGAGGAGTATCATGTTTCCTGTACCGGACTGGGGTGACATTCAGGATCGCCCGAGATTGTGCTACAAGGGGACTATTTATACTGGCGAGATGATGTTTGCGCCCAGTGTATCTACTGCAAATGGCATGTACTGCGTGTTCTTTTATGATATCACCGTGAATTTGTTGAGGAGGTTCAATATTCAGGGATTGCCAGAATGTTCAGGCGACCTTGACACGGTTTATATTGCTGATCATGTTGAGACTCTTCTTTCGTTACCTCGAGGTCATTGAAGGTGCGAAGAAGTTTATCAAGCAGAGCGGATCAGGTATACCCTTGAAATGAACACCAAAATTATAATCCCGTTTTTTATGTCCTCCGGTTGTTAGTTTATGCCAACCTTATGCATTGTTTTTTTAGTTGCTATAGTTTCTGCTTTCATTGCAAATGATTGCCGGTATGGCTATGATGCACAAGATTTTCGGTGCGGCTATGAACATTTACCATCGGAAGCCTTTTACTTATGATTTTTTTTTTTTTCTGTTTGGATATTTGACTATTATACATTTCTTTTCCTAGAATGGTTTAACTCCTGATACTGTCTGAAAACGTCGCTAAATTGACGAGTTCTTCCTTTGCATTAAGATGATGCAAGGGTGGAGGAGGACTGAAGCTTTGGTTAGTCACTGCTCTATGAGGTTGCTCAGCTGTTTCTAGGGAGGTGGGTGTGTGTGTTGGGTGCGCGGGGGCGTGGGTGTGGGGTGCATTTGGTTGTAAATCTGATGTTCATGCTGCTTTCTGAATAGGGTTTTAGGTTAAACTATATTCAGTTTGACTAATGTGATTTTCCTTGCATGCCAGAGAAGATTGCTGAAGTATATACTCTGACTTGTGGACATTGATTTCTGCATTGGCTATAGCAAACAAGTGGTATCATGTTAAGTATTAGACCTACGAGAAGGCAATACTAGGATAGGATAATGCAATTAAGTGTAGATAGTTCGACTCTTTTAGAGCATCCCAGTAGGGATGCAGTATCTCACTTGTTATTTTCTGAAGAGACCATTCTCTTTTATGACGCAAAGGAGTCTCGGTTGAGCTGTCTTCAATCTTGTGCTGCTTTTTGCTTCAGGGGAGCATGAGGTTAATGTGTCGAAGAGCAAGATAGTCCCGACTGGTGCAGTTCCTGAAGTGATGTTTTTTCCGCATTTTTTTGTGTGTTGGTTAGGGTCCTTCTCTTTTCTCACTTGTTCGTCGCTTGGATTGAAGGTTTAGGAACAAGGCATGTTGGAGCCCCTCGTTGAGTGCTTTTGGAGGAGGTTGGTTGGTTGAAAGAATCAATATCTTTGTAATGGTAGCATTGCTAGCCCTTGTTTGTTACCCACATTTGACAACGTTCTAGACCCACCTTTCGAGACACTTCAGCAAATATTCAACGGTTAAGCTTCAACTCTGCTGACATAATCAACCAAGGGCGTGCCTGCCACGTGGGTCATGTGCCTATGCAGAAGAAAATACTTTAACATGTAGGTTGGCTTGCACCCTAGGGAGCTGCCTACCGGGGTCTCCTCTTGGGGGGCTGCTAGATAGGGACTGCCCACCTTGCATGGAATCCCCCCCGCTCGTCCTCGCCTCACTCTCTAAGGCCTCACTTTAACCTCCCTCTCTAAGACTCCTACTTGTTCGTCCCTTGGAAAAATAATTTAGGAAGAACTCACTTATTTACTTGGTCGTCCCTTAGGAGTAAGGCATGTTGGATCCCCTTGTTTAGCATCAAATGGGGTTTGGAGTTTGGAGTTTGAGCAGTATCTTTGTCATGGTGACAAACTTATTCTTCCTAAAAAAATGCTTCCAGTCTACCTACCTACCCATGTCTCTATTGGTGATTCCAGTCATTAAGCAACTCAAAAGGATGGTGACTTCTGTGGAATGTTAGAGAAGTTGAAAAGAGATTTTTGTGGGAATGATGTCCGGGATAGAGACATCATTTGGTCAACGGGGATGTTGTGTGTTACCCAGTCCAATTGGGGGTTTCCTGATCAAGAGTTTCTATACGTTTCATTTGGCTCTTCTAGGGAAAGGGGGGGGGGGGGGTGCCTCAGGGTCTTTGTGGAAAAGGGTTTCTTTGGAGGAGACTTGTATTAGCCAAGTTTGGGGAAGGAAATCAAGGAATAGGGAATTGGGCGCCAAATGAAGCTTGGGGGCTATGTGGTTCGAGTCTGGTTGCGGATCACCTAGGGTTAGGGGAGTTTCCAGAAGCAGATATGGTTTGGTGTGGATGGCTTTACTAGGAATCAAATTTTCAGAAGGAGCTTTCGTGACTGCAAGTTGGAGTCGATCACTTGTCCCCTGGGTGTATTTTATGATGCGGATGGGAAACTAGGTGAGGTATTTATCCCTGCATCTACTTTGCCCAACTAAGAGAATTATGCACAACATGAAGTGCATATGAAGAAAGTCTACAATAACACAGTGTTCCCAACCTATCTTGGTCATACCCAAGGGCCCAATAGGAGTCCTATTTCACGCGAACACGTCGACATTGTCAACGGTCAATTTTCCAACGCATCAAACCTGTCAGCGCCCGCGCGCCCAAGACACGTGTTTTTCTTGTTCCGCGCGCTTCGTGCGTGACTTAGTCATTTTATTTCGCGTCGACGTCACTAACGCTAGCGCGATCGTCACACCGAGACCATCCGAACACCTTTTCATCAAAAATATCGGCCGACGGCTCATTTGGAGAAACGGGGTCAAGGGGGAAAATGGCCTTGGCCAACCCCAGGGGGGTCGGCCTCGGCCTTCCCCAGGCCATAGGGGTCGGCCTCGGCCTCCTGGGGGGCTTGGCCTTGGCCACTTTCCCCCGGTGGTTCACCCCTTTCCCGCATACCCCTTTTTCGTACTTCTTTCCCCTCGTATGCTTCGTACGTAACCTTGGCACCTTGATCGCTACGTGGGTATGATTCTTGGCAACATGCTCGTCATAACGCAACTTTCGGATTCGTCATTGCTTGTCAAAACACCTACCGACAGCGCGCCCGAAGTTTGCAAAAGGAGAAGTGACCTTGGGCCCCAAAAATGGAAGATGGCCAAATGGCCTTGGCCAGCCCCAGGGGGGTCGGCCTCTGCCTTCCCCAGACCATGGGGGTCGGCCTCGGCCTCCTGGAGGGCTTGGCCTCGGCCATTTTCCCCCGGTGGTTCACCCCTCCGCGCAACCCCCTTTTCGCACTTTTCTCGCTTCGTACGCTTTGCACGTGACTTTGACATTTCGTTCGTCATGTAGGTATGATTCGCGTCGACACACTCGTCGTGATACAACTTTTGGATTCGTATTTGCCCATCAAAACACCTACCGTCGGCGTGCCCAAAGTTCACCAAAGGGGGGGAGGGGGGGGGGAAGTGGCCCTGGGCTCCTTCATGAGAGTTGGCCATTTGGCCTTGGCCAACCCCAGGGGGTCGGCCTCGGCCTTCCCCAGGCCATAGGGGTCGGCCTCGGCCTCCTGGGGGGCTTGGCCTTGGCCACTTTCCCCCGGTGGTTCACCCATTTCCCACATACTTACTTTCTCGAGTCTTTGCACCTCCGCGATGTTTACGGACGTTCATACATCAACTTTGTGACGTCTCTCGTCCGTCGTCCATGACCGCACACCGCTCCCGCGATGCCCATCGCCCAAAGTCGCGCACTATCACCGAATGACCCGTCGCCGACGACCGCATACCATAACTACCAACTTTGTCATTACTATATGTTGCATTCATTATCTTGTTATGACAGGCACACTCAGCTCACATCTCGTCTTCAGGACACCCGATGCGCGCCCGAGCGCCATCGTCATGATACGTGCCCCCGGCACCAAGTATTGCTCCGCGACGTTCGTCGCCGCGCCCTTGCGCCATTCTCATGATACGTGCCCCGGCACCAAATATTGCTCCGTGACGTTTGTCGCCGCGCCATCGTCATGATACGTGCCCCCGGCACCAGGTATTGTCTCCGCGCCGTTCGTCGCTGCGCCCTTGCGCCATTCTCATGATATGTGCCCCGGCACCAAATATTGCTCCGACGTTCGTCGCTGCGCCCTTGCGCCATTCTCATGATTCGTGCCCCGGCACCAAGTATTGCTTCGCGACGATCGTCGCCGCACCACTTTCACAACACGTGCCCCAGGCACCAGGTATTGTTTCGTGCTATAGGCACCACGCTCATGCGCCACAATCATGTTGTATGCTACCGGGATGGGCTCACAACCTTATAGCCATCGCCGTCTCAATCACAAGGGGGCTTTGGCCCCCATACCGGGATGAGCTCACAACCTTATAGCCATCGCCGTCTCAATCAAAATGGGGGCTTCGGCCTCGTACCGGGATGGGCTCACAACCTTATAGCCATCGCCGTCTCAATCAAATGGGGGGCTTCGGCCTCGTACCGGGATGGGCTCACAACCTTATAGCCATCGCCGTCTCAATCAAAAGGGGGGCTTCGGCCTCGTACCGGGATGGGCTCACAACCTTATAGCCATCGCCGTCTCAATCACAAGGGGGCTTCAGCCTCGTACTGGGATGGGCTCACAACCTTATAGCCATCGCCGTCTCCATCACAAGGGGGCTTCGGCCTCGTACTGGGATGGGCTCACAACCTTATAGCCATCACCGTCTCAATCACAAGGGGGCTTCGGCCTCATACCGGGATGGGCTCACAACCTTATAGCCATCGCCGTCTCAATCACAAGGGGGGCTTTGGCCCCCATACCGGGATGGGCTCACAACCTCATAGCCATCGCCGTCACAGTCACAGGGGGCTCCGGCACGAGGACCCCTCGCGACACCCTCGGAGCACTGAGCTGCGACCATGTCCGCTCATGTTACTGTCGATCTTCGACACCACCAGGGCAATGACCCCCGGGTCACTCCGGGACGGGAGCAGGTCCTTGGAGGGCATCGCGCCTAGTCCGCCTGGCAGTTGGCTACAGGGGTAACCCTCACTACTGTCAGGTTATCTGCGCGTCTCTTGACGCACCTCATGGGATTCAGTAAGGGCTTGGATTGGTGGCTGGGGCAACGGGCTTACTCTGATCATGCCATCATGGTATGGTCAGTCTTCTCAGATAGGCAGAGCGACGCTGTGCGAGGCAGGCAACGCGAATTTAGGAACCGGCAGTCCAACGGAGAATCGGTATTTTGGGACCCCCTGGTGACGTGTCACTCCTAGGGGACGACATGTGGCACTTTATGACATAAGCACAGTGTTTCTTATAAATAGTGAACTTTACAACTCAAAAAGGGACTTCTTTTTCATTCTCACAAAAATCACTTTCTCACTCTAGAATTGGAGAGCTCTTGGATTCTAGAGAGAGAAACATAAAATTAGACATAGCTTAAGATCGTAACATTGGACCTCGACTCGGACCCTGACTTGGACTATCGACTGCCGGCCCTGTTCGTCTTAGCCTTGCCTTCGCAGCACTGCCATTCCTCATGGCCTGTCTAGGAAGCCTTGCTCTCAGCCCTTACTCCGTCCTTGCTGTCCCTCACTTTGCATACTTGGAAGCTGACACGGACTGCAGCCTTTGTGGCACCTCCACGTAAGTACGAACCCACTTTCCTTGGCATCACACAGATAGAAGCCCTATGGCTAAATAGGCTTTACTGGATGTGACTTCCTCAGTCTAACAATTAGAGTAGACAAAAAGAGTGCATTAAGCATAACCAAAGGCTCCTCCACATCTCTGAAGCACGGACACCTCTCCTAGGTGGAGGTTTGGTGTCCCAAACGGACGGACACCCCGACACCCTCCGGACACCGCCCGACACGTGTCGGACACCGCCGATCGGTGTCGGGAATTTTTTATTTTTTTTAAAATTTTCCGACACCGTGTCGGACACTTCACCGAGGAGTGTCGGACACGGCGTGGAGCAGTGTCGGACCATTTGCTTCTCTTACCTCACGGCCGATTCCTTCTCCCTCACCTCACAGCTGCCCTTCTGAGCCATTACGGACTCGGAGCTGTCGCCGGAGCTCAATCGCCAACAGATCCAGTCGCCGGAGCTCAGTCGCCAACAGATCCAGTTGCCGAAGAAGTCGAGGCCGACAGATCCAATCGCCGTCGCCAGATACCGAAGCAGCTGTCGCCGTCGCCATCGCCGGAGCTCACTTGATAGTCGCCGGAGGTCCTCCGCCGCCGTCGCTGACCCACAGATCCTTCTTCCTCATCCCTTCTCCTTTTTCTTCTATTCCCCGTCGTTTCTTTCTCTGTGAAGTGTGAAGTGTGAAGTCTTCAGTGAAGACTGAAGAGGCCTTTCCTTTCTTCTTTTTTTTCTCCTCCGTCAATATTCATTTGACTCATTTCTTTCTTTCTTTTTATTTTTTCTCCCTCTGTTTCTTGCATTAGTACTACTATTAAGTGAAGAAAGTCACTCTTTTTTTTTTTTCTTTTTACTTACTTAGTTATTTTATCCAGAACATTTCAGAAATATTTTTTTGACTTAGTTATTATTTTAGATTGTGAAATATATTTGATATATATATAAAATAAAAATATATTAAAAAATAGCGGTGTCCAAAATCTGATTTTTTGAAAATTGCGGTGTCTGTCGGACACGGACACCGTGTCCGTGTCCGTGCTACCTAGCTCCACATCCTCAAGGCTCTCTTGGTGACCTCCTCAAATGCACCAAAGCAAGCAATGAGGAATCAGACCTCCCCTTGGCCCTTTCTTATTGGGTATCACCTACTTGTAGTGTATTTTGCATGCAGAAGTTCCTGTTCCCCTTCATTGAGTAGGAGGGGATTGGCCTATCCAAGTAGTTAATTGCTTTTGAAAGGTGAATTTTGTTTTTTAACATTTTGGCGAGTATAATCTTCTGCAGTATGAGCAGCCATTGTTCATCAATGTCATTTTTTGCATATGACTTGAAAGAGTAGGCAGTTTTATCTCTCTTTTCCACTGTATTCATCCTCTTTACTAGTTCCTTAATTTGTTGCCAACAGGTAATTAAATTTATTGCATGTACTCTTACTGCACAATATTGGATAGGGAGAGTGGCAGCGCTTTGTATTTTTACTGCCAGAGGGGCAGTCGGAGTACTTCTAAACTCACATTAAAGTTCCAGGTTGGGGATATCTCCCAACATCTCTTGGCCTTGACTGGATATCTCCCAGATTTTTCATTAACTTTGATCCTTGTGAACCCTCAATTGTTTCCTTGCAAAGTAGTTTGGTTCAATTTTGAAATTGGATCGTATATTCCGTTTTTCTTCCTTATGATGTATAGGCGTGTATCGATCCACATCTAAAGCACCAAGTAGATTGTATTTTCAACTCTTTTTTCACATTATGGAGACGTATGTGTAAATTCTCAACTATCTTGTGCATAGTGCTGATCTGATTCAAAAATTAGCGGAGTCTTCACAGTTACTAATAGCAGAAGATCACGGTGTTGCTAAAGCTTCAGAGTTGTCGCTGACTGGATGAATTCTTACACGGAGCTTCAAATTTGTCGCTGACTGGATGAATTCATCCTCCGGTTAACCGCCGACTAGTACTTGGGGAATAGCATGCTAACATTGAACTGCTTGTGTCCCAAATTGGCATTCTTGACTTCCAATCTGAGAGAGTCTCCATAATCAATCTTAGCTAAACGTTACTCACGTTTGTGGTAGGTATTGCCAACTTTTGCAAATCTAAGAGGCATTCAAAATATATTTCAGAAAATAGATTACAATAAGGTGGCACATCATCCTTTTCTTTTCTGGTACGAAACGGGAGGAAATCACTGTGGCCGCCGAGCACCACGTGCATCCAACTTTAGACTGTTCAAAAGCTCGATAGGAGGGATCTTAGTAAGGTGCATCTTAATTGGGGATGACACGCTCTCTTGCCTAGCCACTTGGTGCACATGATTCTCGCTAAAGAAATTCAAGCCGACGGTTTTACTAGTGTATGGACAAGCATATTACCACGTGTATTTGTCGTAAAAACAGTCTCGATCTCCCTTGTAATTCTAAACAAGAAGTGTCCTTGCTATCGGCTAATACGAAATCTTTAGTCAGGATTGTCATTTGGTTATATACTAGTAATACAATATCTTTAGTCAGGAGAAATTCTCTGGTCATTTGGTTCACCAAACCAATTTTTCCAAATTTTGTATGTTGGTGTTTTCTAATACAAAATCTTTAGTCAAGATTCTCTTGTTATTCCGTTCACTAAATAAGATTTTCCTGATTTTGTATATTGGTTTTTCGTTTCTTTATTTGATCCAATGGACGTCCTGCATTCAAAATAAGTAGTATTTTGAGCAGAGATTACTTCTAGGAAGAAATAAGTTTAAATATATGTAGGAAAAATCTTTGTGTTGACTCGACGCGTCAAGTCACTGCTCTATATATATGGCATTGGATATACGTAGGAAATGTAACAACCCAAAATCGACCTCACTTAGGCACTAGTTGAAGGCTTTGGTAAAACAACCCTGAAGGGGGGATCACACTAGAAAATGTTTGGAACAGTATCGGAAGAGATTGAAGTGAACGTGCCGGCCAGCAAGGCATGGGAGGTTTACAGCACGGTTGAACTGACAAAGATGGCTGCTGAAGGGCTCCCGGATATCTTTGAAAAGATCGAAGTCGTCAAAGGTGATGGAGGCGTTGGTACGGTCCTGAAATTAACTTTTCTACCAGGTATCGTTCATTCATTGAAAAGTTAGAATCTTTCATTTCCCCCGAATCCTTTATTAATTTGAACTTTACAAGTTTACGGGCACAATATCAAGAGTGCCCCCAACTCCCTCCTCCTTCCCACCCCAGCTCGATCCATGCAGCATTTGGGCACAACAAGTCCCGTTCTTATCTTTTTGGTAATCCAAGCAATTGATGTGTATTTCTATGTATTGGTGATGTTTGTCTTATTTTAGCATAAGACTATACTATCTGTGGTTGTCACGGGTTGACTAAATCCATGGATAAAGCTCCATTTTTCTTATCTTATTTTCTGTTTCAAAATTGTTCAATATACAACCAATGTTTCTGATTTTTTTTTTTCTGTGAAGCTCCAGAAATAAATGAGCCAGTCACGAAAGTTTTATTATTGGTCTAGAGAGTGGTGATATGCTTCAAACCCTTTAAAGAAAACCGATATATTCTTGACAGTATGAATTGAATAATCAGGCACACAAGCGTTTTCCTCATATACGGAGAAGTTTACCATAGTTGATGATGCAAAAAGAGTGAAGGAAGCAGAGGTGGTGGAAGGCGGATTTCTCGACTTGGGATTCAATCTGTACCGGTTTCGCTTTGAGATCTTAGAACATGGTGAAAATTCATGTATCACCAAAGGAACCGTCGAGTATGATCTTAAGGAAGAGGCTGCTGCTGCTAATGCTTCGGTTGTTGCAAAAATTGATGCTTCATTTCTCTTGAACATTATGAAAGTTGTAGCCAACCACTTGACCAATATGGACACATAATTTGTAAAATCGTGATGTATTTACATTTATTGAAATCTATACTATATATATATTTGGATTCTACTGATAGCTTCTTTGCCCATCAAAGCACCAATCTAGGTTTATGAGATTTTTGATTTATTCTATAAACAAAATAATAGGTGTCAAGATGCTATTGGCTACAAAGAATAAGTTTTAAGATAAATATGTTTATATATATTTAATATGTTTTAAGATAAATCTATACTATATATATATTTAATATGTTTCATATATTCAGTTGGAAAGTTCATTTCCCTTGAAATCAAGGTAGGCCAGGGGATTTCTAGGATTTATATGGCCAATCAATTCAAGAGCAATAGGAATCGGTACAGTGACTAAGCAATTTGTGGGGGCCTTGCTTTAGCAAAAGCCTTTGCCTTCAATTTATGGGCAGAAGAAATCTCCTACAAAAATGATGCTACCTTATTGGGTGATTTGGCAGAGCCTATCTCACTTCCTAAGCAGGAGTGGGAAGTGACTCTCTCTCTTGCACACAACCTGGCCATCAGGAAGGAGCGTGAGATACAGGAAAGAAGCAAGCCCAACCCAACCTCCATTTACTGATCAAATGGCATGAATGTCGAATCCAACTTTCAAGGGGCTTTTCTGATGTTTAAAGCCTTCTTCATTATCTGAAATGTGAAATGAGCCATGGCAGGGTCCTATGGTACGCTTTTCCTTGCACAACGCGTAGAGCAGAAACCTGTGTGTATTGTTCTACGAAATATCTTAGTAAAAAGATATAGGGGTTTGTCGCGTTGGTTCCAAGTATAAATGATCTGCTTCGTGGTCTATAACATCATTTTCTTCCCCCGCTTTCGTTTCTTAGATTTTCCAATTTCTATTTACTTCCTTTGAAACATCAACAATGTCACTATTTTTAGGCTTTCAATAGTCTCATAAAAGGCATGACATTATCCATATTCATGTAGTGATATTTAAGTTCATGAAATTTACAACATTTCTCCCTTGATTTTGTTTTTGCTACTCTCTCTATCAGCGTGAGCAAAAAAATGGAAAGTGTAAACAATATAAGTTTGCATGGAGACAAATGAATGGCTTATAACGTAGTTATCAGAGATTTATCTTCTTTCTTTTGCTTTTTAATTTTGATAGTTTCTTTTGCAATATTAATTACTCACTAAACTTCAGTGACACACGTCAATTAATGATGAAAGTGTAAACAATAGAAGTTTTGCATAGAGACCAATAAAAAACATCGCTTATAAGGTAGTTATTAGAGATTTATTTTAATTCTTTTGCTTTTTAATTTTGATAGTTTCTTTTGCAATACTAATTACTCAGTAAACATCAGTGACACGCGTCAGTTAATGAATTACATAGCAAAATTATTGCTATTGTTAACATGTTACACCAAAATTACTTTTGTACTAAACTTTTATTTGGAGTGTGGCATTGTAAAATGAATAGAAAGATTTATGATGGATGGCCCTTCATAGCACAGGATTTTAGCAAGCTGAGCATTGCATATATTTTGTTTACAGGTTCGAGTATTATTAATATTTTTTTATAAAATTGCTTGGTAATGTAATTTGATCAAAGGTTAATAAATGATTATGCTTCCGTGCATAGCACGGGATTTTAACTAACGCCCTTCCCGTGCATAGCACGGAGTTTTAGCTAGTAAATGATTATAAACAATTGCACCGACCAATGTGAAAGTGATTAGTGAGACAAAAAGAAGTACAAAACAATGCTATGTCATACACCATTTCCTGTGGTTGATATACATTTGCTCACTCGTTGATTTTCATAGCGCACGGACCTCATCTTTTCCAGAAAGATCTTTGATGTCATTGATATAGATAAGTCCAAAAATGCCCATATTTCAAAAAATTAAAGTGAAGACGAAAGACAACAAAATAAAGAATGGACGTTTTAATGTCTAAAGAATAATATATGAACACATGTCTTCTCCGGTAGCATTAATTTTTAGGATTTAGATTGTGAAGAATAATATTTGAACATATGAAATAATATTGAGACTGAGATGCATCGACTATTAATCCACTTCTTACGGTTGAAATAGAACAATCTCATTCGAGTAATTTCCTGTACAGTTGGCATTCATAACCCATTTGGTTCCTTTTTCCTTTTCTGGTACTTACTAAGTTCCTTTGATGCAATGACGTGTCTTATCCTTCCATTCATTTTTATAGACGATAACGTCAAGCAGATCCTATTTGATCAAAGGACAAGGATTAGACCGAAAAATCAACCATCAATACTAATCTATCACCACCGCCAACTAAGCCCGTCATCACCCATAAACATCCCCTCCAAATCCATCACCACTTGTGACCACCTTTACCAAATCAATGACCATCCTGACCACCCCCACCAAACCCACCACCACCCGTAACCACCTTTACCAAATCAATGACCATCGTGACCACCCCACCATTCCATCACCACCCGTGACCACCACAGCAAATAGCCTTGCAACTAGGAAGCTAGAGAATTCCAACCGTTGCCTTTGAATTGGTGGGCTGGGATGATAGTGTGCTTGTGTGAGTCATAAAAACAAACACGTTAAAATGAATATGCACATAAATACGTAAAAAAATTGGAAGACACATGCAAGGATAAAAAACAAACAAAAATCACAAAATTAATTTTTTTTAGAGTCTAGTCCTCTAACTTAGCCCCCACATAGTTACCACTGTAGCGAATCGCTCGAAAAATTTAGACCTTGGAAGGTCGAACTAAAGTTGCCATCTTATTTTTAAGACTAATTTAATAATTAACAAGGGTAAATAAGAAAATCCTAATTTGACTCTGGATTGTCCAATTTAAGCTTCTGACCCACGAAACTGCGGATTCAGATTCGGGAACTAACTTATAAAGTGTAAAGGTGCTAGGCACCTGTTATATCCTCTCGTCTCTGTCATCATTTGTTTGGCGGACAAAATTTTTCCTCATGATTTAGTTTAGGTACGGGTAAGGGGTTCTTCTTATTCTTTTTGTGCCACATTCAAGCAAGAGAAAAGCTATTCTTCTTGGCAGTTGAACCAATGACACTCTTTTTTTTCTTGTTATAACAGGGAGCCCAATATGATTACCTTACCCCTCTTCTGACCCATTACCCTCTGGGTAGAATTGCCACAACATGGGCCAAGGGACATGTTGTTGCTACTTCTCACCATAAGAACAGGGCAAAGTCATAGGTTCCATTAACCGCTTAGGCATCAAACCAGGAAGAATTCTGAAGGATTACTTTTAAGAGCTTAAGTCAGGTCCGGGGGTAGATACAGTCCTTCCCTGCCCTGAAATGAACTAATTGGTCTCTAAATAGGTTTTGTGTGATTTTTGCGTTTTTTTTATCTCAAAATAAATAATAAAAAGGACAAAGTCTAAACTAAACCTAATCTGGCATGAATTTGACAACCGGGTGGTTAAATTGCCTACGTACACAACCGGACAAGTCGGGATCAAAAGTATCGTAATTTGACCTGACCCTACGGGAGGTGACGTAAATCTCGATCTTTGACTCTTATGATAAACACAACTCTTCTAGTAAAAAAAGACTTAGAATCTTTTTGTAGTTTTTAAATTTGGCCCAAGATCCGATTGTGGGGATGGTACTCTAAGACTCTTCTAATAAAAAAATAAAAATACTATCGTATCTTAATCCAGATTACCCAATTGCTTGATCCAAGAATTGATTTAATATCGAAACCCAAGAAAAATAATATATCCGAATAGAAAAACCCTACTTTGATCCCGAATACAACCTCAAGTGGATACTACTTC
Source organism: Escallonia rubra (assembly GCA_033065855.1). Lineage (NCBI taxonomy): Eukaryota > Viridiplantae > Streptophyta > Magnoliopsida > Escalloniales > Escalloniaceae > Escallonia > Escallonia rubra. Next base: position 202,485 of record JAVXUO010002733.1, read on the forward strand.
ATCCTAACTCTTGAATAGATACACGATTTAAGCTTTTGAATTGCCTAAATCGGGCACCGTACGAGCAAGTTATTGACAACGAAACCTAAAAAGGGGGAATCTGTCGAATTTGAAGAATCCTATTTTGAGCCAAGTTGTAACTCTAAAAAAGATACACGACTTACGATTTTGAACGGCCTAAATTGAGTATTAGATGAGCACGTTAGAACTAGTCAAAGTTTATATGTGTGTTGGATGCAAGATATCGAAATTTCTAACCTAGCCACCTTCTCCTAGGATTTCAACTATGTCGGAAAAATCTGTTTTAGCTCAACACATCATGTCACCTACCTTTCTCTCTCATATATATATATATATATATATATATATATATATATATATATATATATATATATATGAGATCATACATGCAGAAAATATGACAACCCAAAATCAACCTCACTTGGGCACTTGTTGAAGGCTTTGGTAAACAGCCCGGAAAGGATCACATTAGAAAATGTTTGGAGTGGTATTGGAAGAGATCGAAGAGGACATGCCCGCAAGGAAGGCATGGGAGGTTTATGGCACGCTTGAACCGACAAAGATGGCTGCTGAAGGGCTCTCAGATACCTTTGAAAAGATCGAAGTCGTCAAAGGTGATGGAGGTGTTGGTACGGTCCTGAAATTAACTTTTCCCCTGGGTATCATTCATTCATTGAAAAGTTAGAAATTTTCATTTGCCCAGTCCCCCCCCCCCCCCCCAAATCATTTATTACACTACAAGAAAAAAGACTTTTAGCGACGGTGAAATCCGTCGCTAAAAGTCCCTCGTATAAAAGCCCGTCACTAAAAGTTTGGCGACGGAATTTTCAAATCCGTCGTGTAATATTACACTTTTTTGCGACGGAGTTATTTATTAATTAGCGACGGAATATCCGTCGCTAATTATATTTTACGTATTTTAAATTATTTTATGTTTTGTGAAATTAGCGACGGAATAAATGTTTTAGCGATGGAACATTCCGTCGCTAAATAAGAAAAGCTGATAGTAGAAACACTTTTAGCAACGGAATTAATCCGTCGCCAAAAGTCAAATTTTTTTTAAAATTTTTTCTATTACCCAAATCTGTAATAAAAAATTCAATTCTCAACAACAACGCACAATAATCAATATACAAAGAAATATATTAAATCAATCATAAAAATATTTATAATAAAAAATACTCATGATGTACAAGCCGGGAACCAGATACAGCCGGTTAAGGGAGGGGATAAGAGTACAAGCCCGGCCGGAGGGGGGGGGGTAACAAGCTGGGACCGGGCACGAGAAGGGGCTCATCAGGGATTGTCGAGTCCCGAATCTAGATCCTGCTGATCCGGGGCCGGCTCGGCATGTCCAGCAGCGGTACCCTGCTGATCCTGCTCCCTGATCATCCTCAACACCACCGTAACAATGCGTTGGATCTCCTCGTCGTCTAACGGATGCCGAGGAGCCGGTGTCTGTGGAGGGGCAGCAGGGGGTAAGGACGCTCCTATCACGCCACTAGCAGTCGTGCTAGGCAGGCTGCGTATGCGGCCTTTCGGCTGATTGATGACCTCCGGCGTATCCAGTCATCACTTCAACGCCCCAATACTCGCACCCGTACTAGTGGACGCTGATGGCTGTTCAAACTGCGCTCGAACCCCCTAAGTTGTTCATACGAGGCCCTGCAAAAATAGTGATTTAAAGATATGTTAGGGCATTAATTAACGCAACAGACATTGAGGATAGAAAGACAAAAAATCAACAACTTAAAAAAATTGACTCACATCGATCCGCCGGGCAATATTCGAAACATAGTCACCGGCCCGGTGCGCAGGGTCCTTGTCCTTCTTTCGCACGTGCGTCTGATTATACGTCAGAGCTATGACCTCATCCTCCTCCAGATTCGCGTTCTGGGCCGCATTCATGTGTCGGACGATGTCGTGTGGAACCGACCCCCCCGTGTGCGTCGGATCTCTGTTCTGTCTGTTCTCGGCCACGCTCTTACTCTTGGCGTCCCAGCCTGGATCCGCAGCCCATCGATCTATCATCTCCCCCCATACAGTCGGAGATATCCAATGTGAGGGATATCTCGTCATCTCCATCATCGGGGCACCCTCGGGCAGCATCTTCTTCGCCCAGTCCCATGCGTCGTGGAGCCATCGACGGTAATTCTTGCGGATGTAAGCAAAGAAGGCCTACTGCCCCAGTGCCTACTGATCAGACGAGTCAAACGTGAACCCCTCCTGTAAGGCATTTAATAACACAAATTAACTATAGAAAATAAACTCTAATTAAACAAATACTATCGCAGAAAAAAATACTTCACCGTACTAGCCACTCTTCCCATAGGGACTCCCTCGCAGCGGCATCCCAGTCCTTCCAGTACAGGCGTGGTTCGAAGAATCGGCCCTTCACAAGAACGCCGATCTTCGTCCTCGCCTGATTCTCCAGGATCCTGCCAAAGAAGTAAATAAATAAATTAATACAGTTCAAATATAAATTAACACCCCAAAATTTTAAATATAAGGCATGATGTGATTTCTTTTTACTTACAGGCCCTCCTGGGTGAGTGTAACTCTCTGTTTACGCTGGGGGTTGATGCGTACCTCGCGTGTCGGGCCATGACCTCATCGAGATCCTACAAAACATAGACATTAATACAGTTCAAATATACTTTAAAGATAAGGCTTGCGAAAATATACTAAACACGGTTATCAACTATACCTGAGGTAAAACCCACAGAAGAAGAAGGATCAACTCACGTGTAGGATGAATCTGCGTCGGGCTGGGGCGATGGCTGGGACTGGGGCTGGAGCTGGAGCTGGGGCCCCATCTGCTGTACGTGAGCACTTTGTGTCTCGTCATCAGTGGACAATGATGAGGTGGGACCCACTGGGGAGGAAGCAGCTCGGCGTCCAACCCGACCATGAATAGCCCGTATCCTATCCATATCTGACTTCGTATAGATAAATTACAAAGACATTAACACATTAAAAACAATAATTTGGCAGAAATCATCATCGGCACTATATATATATGAACGGAGGTGCAAAAACACATCAATATGAACCAAGTTCTAAAATGTTACTATATTTTTTCCGTGATGTTACAACATTACAAGTCAATCATTTTCAGTTTGAGAATCATCATCATCTTCATCACTTTCCTCGTCGTCCTCTTCTTCGTGGGACTCGTCATCGTCTTCATCTTCTAATTCATCCTCTTCATCAGTAGACTCAGTCACATCATCTCTAACACTTTCCACGTCTTCCGCGTCATCATCTACGACTTTTTCTCCTACATGAAGTTTTGTTGGAAGAGGAAGATCGTCCTCCTCGTTGTTGACCTCAACAAGGAACAAGACTGGTGGTTGGTCGGCTTGAAAGGAGTTTAGCGCATTGTCATATGTCACGGGCAATTTCTTGGACTTAATAATTGTATACGAATGAGATTTGGGATTGGCGAGGTCCTCCGCGTAAAAGACTTGTACATCTTGACTAGCAAACACAAATGGCTCGTCTAATGCAAGTCTTGACTTGACATTGACATCTACAATCCCTTGAGAGCTAACACGGATTACTCTACTGCATGTGACATCGAACCACGTACACTTGAACATTACTAGGCAGTTTTGGGAACCCAAATATGTTAGCTTAACAATCTCATCTAGCTCTCCGTAAAAGTCTATGCAATTCTCGGCATAACAGTCACCGTTGACCAAGACTCCACTGTTTTGGGTTTGTTTTGTTCGGTCATCATCTTTTACGTTAAACCTAAACCCGTTGATGATATAGCCTCCATGATAGGATGTTTTTTTGTTAGGGCTTTCAGCTAGTAATTTCAAGCAGGAGGCCACTGGTCTATCCATTGACTGAACCTATTGTAGATGACGGTAAAAATTAAGGATAATCAATATACTAATTGGCCACAGAACTGTATATAACACATAATATAATTTCGTTAAACAATCTTACACGCCTTCTGAACCACTGTACAAATTGTGATTTTCGATGAGATTCAAGTCCAGCGGGATCAGTGATTAAAGATTCCGCATCGAACTCACTGCAAACCAATATAGTTGACTCGCTTATCACACACTTTCAATTATGTACATCAATGTAAGTGAATTAAGACTTTAACTTACTCAACGAATGCCGAAACTTCATCGTAATTTAGAAGGGCATATATTGTTGCAGCACTGTACTCTTCATCCGTTAGCCATCAAGTATACGTTCGGCCGAACGGACTACCTGACTGCTTGAATATTGACAATTGCCCTTCCAAATTTATGCTTGATCCGGGGTCATTTTGGCCTAATTGATTTAACCTTGTACCAACATCAGACCCGAAATATTGATTACAAAAGTTTATAAGTTCTTCCATTACGTAGGCCTTCGCAATTGAGCCCTCAACCCGAGCCTTATTACGTACTTTTTTCTTTAAATGGAACATGAACCTAAAAGTTTAGTGAATCGAGTTAGGTGGAATATAAATGATAACATGTGTCGCATTAAGTGTAAACGAACAATTGTAACAATTTAAAGATTACCTCTCGAAGGGATACATCCACCGATCACACACTAAAGCACCCACACAGAGCACACACTAAAGCACACACCTACGTTTTCTCTTAGCAGATTACCTTTCGAACACACTACCTCACGGCGGGGGGTTTAAATGAGATGTTTCAACTAAATTATTATCGCGTTAACCTAATTATATTAGCCTAATTTCAACCCATCATTCATCTAATTCACATATCCTATATCGGAATTCAATTGGGTCAAATCATCCGTCAACAATCTCAATTCTCCATACTTTCTAGTAATATACAAATATGGGCATCAATTCCATCAGCAATTAAACAAACTAATTCCATCGGTTACAAAATCAATTCCATCATCAATTAAAAATAATAGAAATTATAAGAAACATATCATAATTCCAGAAACAAATTAGGGCAAGTTCCAATTAGGGCAAATGGATATAAATCAGAACTGAAGAAAATTAGGGCAAATGGCGCTTAAACATGCATTAAAGCAAATTAGGGCAAATGGACATACATAGAGGTGGTGCGGCAGCGGAAGTGTTGGTGGCGTGGCGACAATGGAGGGCCTTGGTGGCCCGACAGTGGAGGGAATTGGTGGCGCAGCGTTGGTGGCACACGGATATGGAGGGGCACGACGTCGGGGGGGATTGATGTCGCCGGAGAGGGAGAACGCTGGTAAAAATATCGCCGATGAGTGGGTGAGAGTGAGAGACAAAGAGAAACAGGGAGAGTGAAAAAAAAGACGAAGCTGTTTTATGTAAGGACTTTTAGTGATGAAATGACACCGTCGCTAAAAGCCCGTCGACAAAAGATATCTTTAACGACGGAATTTTTAGTGACGGTACCTTTCTGTTGCTTATAATGTTTAACGACAGACATTTTACCAACGGGTTTATCTGTCGCTGAAAGACGTTTTAGCGACGGAATTCCTTCCGTCGCTAAAAGTCCGTCGCAAAATCCTTATTTTCTTGTAGTGTTAATTTAAACTTTACAACTTTGCAGGCACAATAACAAGAATGCCCCCAACTCCCTCTTCCTTCCCGCCCCAGTTGGATCCATGCGACATTTGGGCAGAAAAGCCCCTTTCATATCTTTTGGCAATTCAAGTGATATAACTCAAATATAACTCCTAATAACTGGGGAATATCTGGCAATCCCAGTCAAACTAAGATATCGATAATTATCTTATTAGGATTCTAAAAGAGTCCTTAGAGATCGTGACGTGATCCTCAAGGATCCTAACATGATTCTAACACATTTGACCCACGGTCCAGTCTTACTAGGAGTCTTCTCCTACAACTATGTAAGAGGGTCTACCCCTCCAGGTATGGGGATAAGTACACACACAAAAATACAACCTTTAATGCTTTTTCAGAGTTACTATTCTATAGATGCGCTCTGATTTAAGCATCGGAGAGTTCTCCGCTGGGAACCCCACCTATCAGTCCCTCGTTTTCTGTCTTACAGGTCATCGGTCTAGGCTCGGGTTCTGAAATTTACGCGGAGCATATTTTTAGCAGCAACAGATTGGCGCCATCCGTGGGACATGCTAGCCTAGTCAATCGACCTCAAGAAAATTCAAACACTCATTTCGTAAATGAAGGCAGCAACGCATCAGAACCGCCAACACAAGTGCCGTCATCGTGGGTCTCCAAGTCAATTATTGTCACAGTGAAAAATTGCAAGGCACCAATGTCCAACGGCAGTCAGGCAGCACTGTCACAATTAAAATTTCAAGGCAGATTCAGTGGGTCAAGGCCAACAATCAGCTGCGCTGCCACAGTGGGGCTGCCGTATCAACAAAGAAGAGGAAAAAAAATCTTATACGGGAATGGCCCATCATCACCAAAAGCAATTGGGGGAGCACAGTCACCGTCTACCCCGTTTGGTGGACACCCTTACCATCACAGCTGAGGACGAAGCTTGCCGTCGAGGCCCATAATAAAACTTGTCAGATCTGAATGCGCTATGGCCCTACCACAATCGCCAACGGCGGTGACAAGTCCTACCTAACAGAGTTCCTCCGAGAAAAACCGTACGATGGGCACAGCTTGATCTAGCGGCGCCATCGCGGCCGTGCGCCAGGCAACCACCACACCGCCGCCCGATTGCCACCATCCAATGAATTTGCTCCATCAAAATCAATAGCAATGGTGGCACTACGCCGACCACCGTCATCGGTCGCACAACCATTGCCACCGGCCATAAGCGGCCGTCAGGAATCTACAAATCAAACAACCATCACAAACCTACAAAAAAGGAGATAGAGACTAGAAAAAGCTACGGTCACGAAGGCCCAAGCCGTGATCAGCAGCGCCGCGTGGCACTACTTTGCCATTGTCGTCCCGTCAAGATGCATACCACAAACGGCAACTAGGCAGCTCCACCGCCATCATCATAACCTCCACGGCTCCACCACGACAAAAGGCAATGCCACCGAGGTTACCAACATCACAGGCCACCGCAAAATTGATGGAGCAATAAAAAAGAAGAAGAGGAAGAAACAGCTCCACTGCCACTAGCACCGGTGCTGGACGGCGCCACACAATCACCGTTCGTAATAGATTGGGAACGCCATAGCCACCCTCTAGTCCAGATTCGCGCCATCGCTGCCATCCTTACTCCAGATCTAAAATAACCTTGTTGTCGTCATCTATCCAAAGAGGAGCCCTGAACAACAACCTCGTCGTCGCCATCCCATTTGGCCCGCATTATGGTGACCATTAACGCCCATCGTCACCATCCCATTTGGCCCACGCTATGGCTTTAAAGGCTATCTTTTCAGTCACATACTTTTTCTTGTTGCAAGGGATTAAATTGCTCTCATGAGCATCAACAGTGACGTATAAACCGCTTCATAAAGTGAGGAACAAATTCACAGCACCCTGCGACTAGAAGTCACGCCCAGGGTTTTTGTTGCAGTATCTTGCCGAATCAGCATTTCTTATTATCTTATGATATACGGTCACACAGTGAATCAGAGCACATCGTTAGCCTTTGCTAATAAGCATCAGTAATATGCTAGTGATATCTTGCTCAAACAGATTTAGCATTTTCTATCTCTACTGATCATCAGTGATGTTTTGATCAGATGGACTCTGCGTCCTCTAGCTCTATACGCTCCTCTAGTCGAGCAGGCAAATTATGGGCTTTTATATTGTTCGTACATGCCTTCTTACGACCGTGCCTTACATATAGGTTGAAAAGCCTTTTTTATATATATGTGCCTTCTCAAAGGCCAGGGGGCTTTATATCTTAAGATTTCAGCCATATTATGGGTTTAATGCCCTCTGCCCTCTGATACAGGGGGACTTCATAACGGCAGTCATATCGCGGGCTCAATGCCCCGCACCTTCTTAAGTGGCGTCAAGACGATAAATTACGTGTTTTCTTTGACTGCAGCCCCCGAGGGTGCGTACAGCGAGAGCTCTAAGTTCTGTCAAACCCTTGAGGGCATTTTTATGAGCTTTGCACTTCATTCACCCCCGAAGGCGCGTAAGACGAGAACTTTAAGTTCCGTAAAAACCCCTGAGGGTATTTTCATGAGCTTGGCACTCTATCTGCCCCCTAGGACGCGTACAACGAGAACTCTAAAGTTCCGTCAAACCCTCGAGGATGTTTTCATGAGCTTTGTGCTCTATCCTCCCCCGAGGGTGCGTAGGACGAGAACTCTAAGTTTCGTTAAACCCTAGAGGATATTTTCATGAGCTTTGATCTCCATCCGCCCCTGAGGGTGCATACAACGTGAACTTTTAGTTTTGTCAAACCCCTGAGGTTATTTCATGAGCTTTGTGCTCCATCAGCCCTCAAAGGCACTTACCAGAACGTGTTTTATTATCTAGTTTTTATTTTGAGTTTTTTCTTTTGGTTGTTTGATTATCCAATTTTTATTTTGAGTTTTTTCTTCGATGGTCATTTGCGGTAGCTGTGGTGGGGCGTGGCGGTGGCTGCCGGTGGGCTGTGGTGGCCGGCAATGGTGGGAGGTGGTGGTGGTCTCAAAATATAAACAAAACTGAAAACCCAAAACTCTTAAATGGGAGTTTTAAAAAACAGCCCTATTTTAAAAACTGGTTTTCAAAACTGAAGAAAAAAAAAACCAAAATTGTGTGCCAAATGTGTTTATTTTATCCAGTTTACAAAACTAGAGAAAAACTGAAAAAATAAACTTTACCAAACGGAGTCTAAGTTATAAAGCGGGAAGGTGCTAGGTATTTGTTATACCATCCCATCTCAGTTATCATTTGTTTTGCAGAATTTTTTATTTTTTATTTCGAATGATTTAGTTTAGGTATGGGTATGGGTTTTTTTTTATTCTTTTTGTGCCACATTCAGGCAAGAGAAAAGCTGTTCTTCTTAGTAGCTGAACCAATGATACTCTTTTTTTCTTGTTATATGGTTATACCAGGGAGTCCAATGTGATTAACTTCCCTCCTTTTCCGACCCATTACCTTCTGGGTGGAATTGCCACAACATGGGCCGAAAGATCATGTTGTTGCTACTTCCCACCATAAGAACAGGGCGAGGTCATAGGCTGTTCTATTAACCACTTAGGCATCAACCTAGGAAGAATCCAAAAGGATTGCTTTTAAGAGGTTTTGTCAGGTTCCCTCCGGGGGTAGTTACAATCCTTCCCTGCCGTGAAATGAACTAATTGGTCTCTAAATTGGTTTTATGTAATTTTCGCGATTTTTTTATGTCAAAACAAATAATAAAAAGGGCAAAATCTAAATTTAATCTAATATGGCTTGAAATTGACAATGGGGGTTTAATGGCGTATGTACTCTACCGGACAAGTTGGGATCAAAAGTACCGTAGTTCGACCGGACCCTATAGGAAATGACCTAAATATCGATCCTTGACTATTATGATAAACACGACTCTTCTAATAAAAAAAGACTTAGATTCTTTTTGTAGTTTTTGGATTTTGGCCCAAGATCCGATCGCGGGGTAGACTCTTCTAATAGAAAAATAAAAATACTGTTATACTTTAATCCAGATTGTCCAATTGCTTGATCCAAGAATTGATTTAACGTCGAAAACCAAGAATAGCAATCTGCCATATTAGAAAACCCTGTTTTGATTCTGAATACAACCTCTGATGGATTCGACTCCGTCCTACATAATTGTAACGCTTCAAAAGATACAAGGTTTAAAATTTTGAATTGCCTAAATCGGGCACCTCACAAGCAGGTTAGGGTTCGAGACTGAAAACCTAAAAAGGAGAGTACTTCCAATTGGAAAAATTCTATTTTGAGCCTGAAGATGATTAAAGGATTTAACTTTTTCTGCAAAGTTATATCTCAAAAAAAGATACATGACCTAAGCTTTTGAATAGCCTAAATCGGGTATTATATAAGTTGTTAGAATGTGGTCAAAGTTCATATGTGTGCTTGATGCGGGAAGTTAGGATTTCTAATTAGGCATATCACACTTTTTGTAGAGGTAAAGAATCCTAACCTAGGTTAAACTAAATTTGATTGGACTGCTAATTGGACTTGACTAAGACCATGACTGGATTGGACCATCTACGGGATTGGACTTAACTAAACTATGCTCATTGTATACTATTAGGCCTAAATTAATAAAATAAAATAACATAATCGACGATAAATTCTAATCGATTATAAAAATGGAATGTCTACAGCGGCACATAAAGCACTCATGCTTTAGACAGCCGGTTGTGGAGCCTCAACGGTGCAACGGTCGGTGGAGGGCCGTTACAAAAGAAAGGCGGAGAAGACGGATGAATGTATGTCATCGGTGATGGAGAAGGTTCCAGGGCACTTGTGGATGTGAGGCACTGAATAAGGATGAGTGAGTGAGTGAGAGTGAGAGAGAGATAGAGACACCTGAGTTTTGTATTTTTGTTTTTGTTTTTGCTTTTTCATTTTTAAATCGAGACGAACCATGGTTAGACTTACTATGGAGGATTGTTGGTCCATAACCTAATAAGCTTGCTTAGTTCCGAGGAAAGCCTCAAAGAAAGACACAGGCATTCGCGTCTTTTTGACTTTTGAAAAGCGAATCGGTCTAGAAGGGAGGAGGTGGAGGGGGGAAGATATATGCAGAGGGACGTCGGAGAAGAAGAGAGGGAGATGATGGCCACCACACGCACTCGAAAGATCATGTTGTTGCTACTTCCCGCCATAAGAATAGGGTGAGGTCATAGGTTCTATTAACCACTTAGACATCAACCTAGGACG
>JAVXUO010001942.1:0-125396 GCA_033065855.1 Escallonia rubra
TCACGGCCGATTCCTTCTCCCTCACCTCACAGCTGCCCTTCTGAGCCATTACGGACTCGGAGCTGTCGTCGGAGCTCAATCGCCAACAGATCCAGTCGCCGGAGCTCAGTCGCCAACAGATCTAGTTGCCGGAGAAGTCGAGGCCGACAGATCCAATCGCCGTCGCCAGATACCGAAGCAGCTGTCGCCGTCGCCATCGCCGGAGCTCACTTGATAGTCGCCGGAGGTCCTCCGCCGCCGTCGCTGACCCACAGATCCTTCTTCCTCATCCCTTCTCCTTTTTCTTCTATTCCCCATCGTTTCTTTCTCTGTGAAGTGTGAAGTGTGAAGTCTTCAGTGAAGACTAAAGAGGCCTTTCCTTTCTTCTTTTTTTTCTCCTCCGTCAATATTCATTTGACTCATTTCTTTCTTTCTTTTTATTTTTTCTCCCTCTGTTTCTTGCATTTGTACTGATTAAGCGAAGAAAGTCCCTCTTTTTTTTTTTTCTTTTTACTTACTTAGTTATTTTATCCAGTACATTTCATAAATTTTTTTTTTGACTTAGTTATTATTTTAGATTGTGAAATGTATTTGATATATATATAAAATAAAAATATATTAAAAAATAGCGGTGTCCAAAATCTGATTTTTTGAAAATTGCGGTGTCCGGTGTCCCCGTCGGTGTCGGACACGGACACCGTGTCCGTGTCCGTGCTACCTAGCTCCACATCCTCAAGGCTCTCTTGGTGACCTCCTCAAATGCACCAAAGCAAGCAATGAGGAATCAGACCTCCCCTTCCATCCCTTTCTTATTGGGTATCGCCTACTTGTAGTGTATTTTGCATGCAGAAGTTCCTGTTCCCCTTCATTGAACAGGAAGGGATTGGCCTATCCAAGTAGTTGATTGCTTTTGAAAGGTGAGTTTTGTTTTCTTTGATATTTTGGCGAGTATAATCTTCTGCAGTATGAGCAGTCATTGTTTATCAATGTCATTTTTTGTATATGACTTGAAAGAGTAGGCAGTTTTATCTCTCTTTTCCACTATATTCATCCTCTTTACTAGTTCCTTATTTTGTTGCCAACAGGTAATTAAATTTATTGCATGTACTCTTACTGCACAATATTGGATAGGGAGAGTGGCAGCGCTTTGTATTTTTACTGCCAGAGGGGCAGTCGGAGTACTTCCAAACTCACATTAAAGTTCCAGGTTGCGGATATCTCCCAACATCTCTTGGCCTTGACTGGATATCTCCCAGATTTTTCATTAACTTTGATCCTTGTGAACCCTCAATTGTTTCCTTGCAAAGTAGGTTGGTTCAATTTTGAAATTGGATCGTATATTCCGTTTTTCTTCCTTATGATGTATAGGCGTGTATCGATCCACATCTAAAGCACCAAGTAGATTGTATTTTCAACTCTTTCTAAACATTATGGAGACTGATGTGTAAATTCTCAACTGTTGTGTGCATATTGCTGATCTGGTTCAAAAATTAACGGTATCTCCAGTTACTAATAGCCAAAGATCACGGTGTTGCTAAAGCTTCAGAGTTGTCTGTCTGGATTAATTCTTACACGGGGCTTCAATTTTGTCGCTGACCGGATGAATTCGTCCTCCGGTTAAATCCCGACCACCGCTTGGGGAATAGCGTGCTAACATTGAACTGCTTGTGTCCCAATTGCCGTTGTAGACTTCCAATCTGAGAGAGTCCGTAATGGATCTTAGCTAAGCGTTAGTCACGTTTGTGGTAGGTTTTGCAAACTTTTGCAAATCTAAGTAGCAATCATACTATATATTTCGGAAAATAGATTACAATAATGTGGCACGTCATCCTTTTCTTTTCGGGTAGGAAACGGGAGGAAATCATTGTGGCCGCCGAGCAGCAGGTGAATCCAACTTCAGATCCTTCGAAAGCCCGATACGAGGGGTCTTAATAAGGTGCATCTTAATCGGGGATGACACGCTCTCTTGCCTAGACACATGGTGCAGATGATTCTTGCCAAAGAAACTCAAGCCCACGGTTTTACTAGTGTATGGACAAGCATATTACCACGTTTATTTGTCGTAAAAACTGTCTCGATCTCCCTTGTAATTCTAAACACGAAGTGTCATTGCCATCGGCTAATACGAAATCTTTAGTCATGATTGTCATTCGGTTATCAATTAATACAAAATCTTTAGTCAGATTCTCTCGATCATTTCCTTCACTAAATCAATTTCTCCAAATTTTGTATGTTAGTTTTTTCTAATACAAAATATTTAGTCAGGATTCTCTTATCATTTCGTTCACTAAATTAATTTCTTCTGATTATGTATGCTGGTTTTTCGTTTCTTTATTTGGTCCGATGGATGTCCTGCATTGAAATTAAGTATTATTTTGAGCAGATGTAACTTCTAGGAAGAAATAAGTTTAAATATACGTAGGAAAAATCTTTGTGTTGGCTCAGCACATCAAGTCACTTCTCTATAAATATGGTATTGTATATATGTAGGAAACATAACCACCAAAAATCTACCTCACTTAGGCAATAGTTGAAGGCTTTGGTAAAACAACCCTGAAGGGGGGATCACACTAGAAAATGTTTGGAACAGTATTGGAAGAGATCGAAGAGGACATGCCCGCAAGGAAGGCATGGGAGGTTTATGGCACGCTTGAACCGACAAAGATGGCTGCTGAAGGGCTCTCAGATACCTTTGAAAAGATCGAAGTCGTCAAAGGTGATGGAGGCGTTGGTACGGTCCTGAAATTAACTTTTCTACCAGGTATCATTCATTCATTGAAAAGTTAGAAATTTTCATTTGCCCAGTCCCCCCAGATCATTTATTAATTTAAACTTTACAATTTTGCAGGCACAGTAACAAGAATGCCCCCAACTCCCTCTTCCTTCCTGCCCCAGCTGGATCCATGCAGCATTTGGGATGAACAAGCCCCTTTCATAACTTTTGGCAATCCAAGCAATGGATGTTTATTCATGAATACTATTTCTATGCATTGGCGATGTTTGTCTTATTTTGGCATAAGACTATACTATCTGTGGTTGCCATGGGTTGACTAAATCCATACATAAAGCTCCATTTTTCTTATCTTATTTTCTGTTTCTAAATTTGTTCAATAAGAAACCGATGTTTCAGGTTAATTATTTTCTATGAAGCTCCAGAATAAATGAGCCAATCACAAAACTATTTTATAGGTCCTGAGAGTGGTAATATGCTTCAAACCCTTTAAAGAAAACATGTATATTGTTGACAGTATGCATTGAATAATCAAGTACACAAGCATTTTCATCATATAAGGAGAAGTTTACCATAGTTGATGATGTGAAAAGAGTGAAGGAAGCAGAGGTGGTGGAAGGCGGATTTCTCAACTGGGGATTCAATCTCTACCAGTTCGCTTCGAGATCTTAGAAAATGGTGAAAATTCATATATCACCAAAGGAATCGTCGAGTTTGATCTTAAGGAAGAGGCTGCTGCTAATGCTTCATTTGTTGCCGAAATTGATGCTTCATTTCTCTTGAACATTATGAAAGTTGTAGCCAACCATATCACCTATATGGACACACAATTTGTAAAATCGTGATGTATTTACATTTATTGAAATCTATACCATATATATATGGATTCTACTGATAGCTTCTTTGCCCATCAAAGCACCAATCTAGTTTTCTGAGATTTTTGATTTATTCTATAAACAAAATAATAGGTGTCAAGATGCTATTGGCTACAAAGAATAAGTTTTAAGATAAATATGTTTATATATATTTAATATGTTTTAAGATAAATCTATACTATATATATTTAATACATTTCATATTTTCAGTTGGAAAGTTCATTTCCCTTGAAATCAAGGAATCAAGGTAGACCAGGGGATTTCTAGGATTTATATGGCCAATCAATTCAAGAGCAATAGGAATCGGTACAGTAACTAAGCAATTTGAAGGGACCTTGCTTTAGCAAAAGCCATTGCCTTAAATTTATAGGCAGAAAAAAGCACCAACAAAAATGATGCTACCTTATTGGGTGATTTGGCAGAGCCTATCTCACTTCCTAAGCAGGAGTGGGAAGTGACTCTCTCTCTCTCTCTCTCTCTCTCTCTCTCTCTTTCGCACACCTTCTTCACAACCATGGCCATTACGCTTTTCCTTGCATAGAGCACCTGTGTGTACTGTTCTACGAAATACCTTAATAAAAAGATAATAGGGGTTTGTCGCATTGGTTCCAAGTATAAATGATCTGCTTCGTGGTCTATAACATCATCTTCTCCCCGCTTTCGTTTCTTAGATTTTTCAATTTCTATTTACTTCCTTTGAATCATCAACAATGTCACTATTTTTAGGCTTTCAATATTCTCATAAAAGGCGTGACATTATCCATATTCATGTAGTGATATTTAAGTTCATGAAATTTACAACATTTCTCACTTGATTTTGTTTTTGCTACTCTCTCTATCAGTGTGAGCAAAAAAATGGATAGTGTAAACAATATAAGTTTGCATGGAGACCAATAAATGGCTTATAACGTAGTTTATTTTCAATTTTGAGTTTCTTTTGCAATTTAATTACTCACTAAACTTTAGTGACTCAATTAATGATGAAAGTGTAAACAATAGAAGTTTTATATAAATCGCTTATAAGGTAGTCATTAGAGATTTAATTTAATTCTTTTGCATTTTGATAGTTTCTTTTGCAATACTAATTACTCATTAAACTTCAGTGACACACGTCAGTTAATGAATTACATAGCAAAATTATTGCTATTGTTAACATGTTACACCAAAATTACTTTTGTACTAAACTTTTATTTGGAGTGTGGCATTGTAAAATGAATAGAAAGATTTATGATGGATGGCCCTTCATAGCACAGGATTTTAGCAAGCTGAGCATTGCATATATTTTGTTTACAGGTTCGAGTATTATTAATATTTTTTTATAAAATTGCTTGGTAATGTAATTTGATCAAAGGTTAATAAATGATTATGCTTCCGTGCATAGCACGGGATTTTAACTAACGCCCTTCCCGTGCATAGCACGGAGTTTTAGCTAGTAAATGATTATAAACAATTGCAGCGACCAACTTGAAAGTTATTAGCGAGACAATAAGAAGGACAAAACAATGCTATCTCATACACCATTTCATGTGATTGATATACATTTGCTCACTCGTTAATTTTCATAGCGTAGCCAAGCGTGCTTATCATCTGACCTCATCTTTTCCAGAAAGGTCTTTGATGTCATTGATATACATGAGGACAAAAATACCGTTATTTCAAAAAATTAAAGTGAAGACAAAAGACAAAAAAAAAAAAAAAAAAAGAATGGACGTTTTAATATCTAAAGAATAATATCTGAACATATGTCTTCTCCGGTAGCATTAGTTTTTAGGATTTAGATTGTGAAGAATAACATTTGAACATATGAAATAATGTTGAGATTGAGATGCATCGACTATTAATTCACTTCTTACGGTTGAAATAAAACAATCTCATTCGAGTAATTTCTTGTACAGTGTGCATTCATAACCCAGTTGGTTCATTTTCTTTTTCGGGTACCCACTAAGTTCCTTTTGTGCAATATCGTGTTTTATCCTTCCATCCATTTTTATAGAAGATCAACGTCAAACGGTCCTATTTGATCAAAGGACAGGGATAAGACCGAAAAATCACCCATAAATACTAATCTATCACCACCACCAACTAAGCCCCTCACCACCTGTAAACATCCCCACCAAACTCATCACCACCTGTGACTACCTTTACCAAATCAATGACCATGGTGACCACCCCTACCAAACCTACCTCCACCTGTGACCACCTTTACCAAATCTATGACCATCGACCAGCCTCACCATTCCATCACCACCTGTGACCACCACGACAAATAGCCTTGCAACTAGGAAGCTTGAGAATTCTAACTGTTACCCTCGAATGGGTGGGTTTCGGATTATAGTGCGCGTGTATGAATCATAAAAGCAAACACGTTAATACAAATATGCACATAAATACCTAAAAAAATTGGAACACACATGGAAGGATAAAAAACATACAAAATCATAAAACATTTTTTTTTAGAGTCTAGCCCTCTAACTTAGCCCCCACATAGTTACCACTATAGCGAATTGCTTCAAAAATTTAGATCCAGAAAGATCGAACTAGAGTCGCCATCTTATTTTTAAGGCTAATTTAATAATTAACAAGGATAAATAAGAAAACCGTAATTTGACTTTGGATTGTCCAATTTAAGATTCTGACCTAGGAAATCGCAGATTCAGATTCGGGAAGTAAGTTATAAAGTAGGAAGGTGCTAGGTACTTGTTATATCCTCTCGTCTCTGTCATCATTTGTTTGGCGGACAAAATTTTTCCTCATGATTTAGTTTAGGTACGGGTAAGGGGTTCTTCTTATTCTTTTTGTGCCACATTCAAGCAAGAGAAAAGCTATTCTTCTTGGCAGTTGAACCAATGACACTCTTTTTTTTCTTGTTATAACAGGGAGCCCAATATGATTACCTTACCCCTCTTCTGACCCATTACCCTCTGGGTAGAATTGCCACAACATGGGCCAAGGGACATGTTGTTGCTACTTCTCACCATAAGAACAGGGCAAAGTCATAGGTTCCATTAACCGCTTAGGCATCAAACCAGGAAGAATTCTGAAGGATTACTTTTAAGAGCTTAAGTCAGGTCCGGGGGTAGATACAGTCCTTCCCTGCCCTGAAATGAACTAATTGGTCTCTAAATAGGTTTTGTGTGATTTTTGCGTTTTTTTTATCTCAAAATAAATAATAAAAAGGACAAAGTCTAAACTAAACCTAATCTGGCATGAATTTGACAACCGGGTGGTTAAATTGCCTACGTACACAACCGGACAAGTCGGGATCAAAAGTATCGTAATTTGACCTGACCCTACGGGAGGTGACGTAAATCTCGATCTTTGACTCTTATGATAAACACAACTCTTCTAGTAAAAAAAGACTTAGAATCTTTTTGTAGTTTTTAAATTTGGCCCAAGATCCGATTGTGGGGATGGTACTCTAAGACTCTTCTAATAAAAAAATAAAAATACTATCGTATCTTAATCCAGATTACCCAATTGCTTGATCCAAGAATTGATTTAATATCGAAACCCAAGAAAAATAATATATCCGAATAGAAAAACCCTACTTTGATCCCGAATACAACCTCAAGTGGATACTACTTCATCCTAACTCTTGAATAGATACACGATTTAAGCTTTTGAATTGCCTAAATCGGGCACCGTACGAGCAAGTTATTGACAACGAAACCTAAAAAGGGGGAATCTGTCGAATTTGAAGAATCCTATTTTGAGCCAAGTTGTAACTCTAAAAAAGATACACGACTTACGATTTTGAACGGCCTAAATTGAGTATTAGATGAGCACGTTAGAACTAGTCAAAGTTTATATGTGTGTTGGATGCAAGATATCGAAATTTCTAACCTAGCCACCTTCTCCTAGGATTTCAACTATGTCGGAAAAATCTGTTTTAGCTCAACACATCATGTCACCTACCTTTCTCTCTCATATATATATATATATATATATGAGATCATACATGCAGAAAATATGACAACCCAAAATCAACCTCACTTGGGCACTTGTTGAAGGCTTTGGTAAACAGCCCGGAAAGGATCACATTAGAAAATGTTTGGAACGGTATCAGAAGAGATTGAAGTGAATGTACCAGCCAGCAAGGCATGGGAGGTTTACGGCACTCTTGAACTGACGAAGATGGCTGCTGAAGGGCTCCCAGATACCATTGAAAAGATCGAAGTCGTCAAAGGTGATGGAGGTGTTGGTACGGTCCTGAAATTAACTTTTCCCCTGGGTATCATTCATTCATTGAAAAGTTAGAAATTTTCATTTGCCCAGTCCCCCCCCCCCCCCCCAAATCATTTATTACACTACAAGAAAAAAGACTTTTAGCGACGGCGAAATCCGTCGCTAAAAGTCCCTCGTGTAAAAGCCCGTAACTAAAAGTTTGGCGACGGAATTTTCAAATCCGTCGTTTAATATTGCATTTTTAGCGACGGAGTTATTTACTAATTAGCGACGGAATATTCGTCGCTAATTATGTTTTACGTATTTTAATTTATTTTCTGTTTTGTGAAATTAACGATGGAATAAATATTTTAGAGACGAAATATTTCGTCCCTAAATAAGATTTTTGGCGACGGAATATTTCATCGCTAAAAAGCTGATAGTAGAAACACTTTTAGCAACGGAATTAATCCGTCGCCAAAAGTCAAATTTTTTTTAAAATTTTTTCTATTACCCAAATCTGTAATAAAAAATTCAATTCTCAACAACAACGCACAATAATCAATATACAAAGAAATATATTAAATCAATCATAAAAATATTTATAATAAAAAATACTCATGATGTACAAGCCGGGAACCAGATACAGCCGGTTAAGGGAGGGGATAAGAGTACAAGCCCGGCCGGAGGGGGGGGGGGTAACAAGCTGGGACCGGGCACGAGAAGGGGCTCATCAGGGATTGTCGAGTCCCGAATCTAGATCCTGCTAATCCGGGGCCGGCTCGGCATGTCCAGCAGCGGTACCCTGCTGATCCTGCTCCCTGATCAACACCACCGTAACAATGCGCTGGATCTCCTCGTCGTCCAACGGATGCCGAGGAGCCGGTGTCTGTGGAGGGGCAGCGGGGGGTGAGGACGCTCCTATCACGGCACTAGCAGTCGTGCTAGGCAGGCTGCGTATGCGGCCTTTCGGCTGATTGATGACCTCCGGCGTATCCAGTCATCACTTCAACGCCCCAATACTCGCACCCGTACTAGTGGACGCTGATGGCTGTTCAAACTGCGCTCGAACCCCCTAAGTTGTTCATACGAGGCCCTGCAAAAATAGTGATTTAAAGATATGTTAGGGCATTAATTAACGCAACAGACATTGAGGATAGAAAGACAAAAAATCAACAACTTAAAAAAATTGACTCACATCGATCCGCCGGGCAATATTCGAAACATAGTCACCGGCCCGGTGCGCAGGGTCCTTGTCCTTCTTTCGCACGTGCGTCTGATTATACGTCAGAGCTATGACCTCATCCTCCTCCAGATTCGCGTTCTGGGCCGCATTCATGTGTCGGACGATGTCGTGTGGAACCGACCCCCCCGTGTGCGTCGGATCTCTGTTCTGTCTGTTCTCGGCCACGCTCTTACTCTTGGCGTCCCAGCCTGGATCCGCAGCCCATCGATCTATCATCTCCCCCCATACAGTCGGAGATATCCAATGTGAGGGATATCTCGTCATCTCCATCATCGGGGCACCCTCGGGCAGCATCTTCTTCGCCCAGTCCCATGCGTCGTGGAGCCATCGACGGTAATTCTTGCGGATGTAAGCAAAGAAGGCCTACTGCCCCAGTGCCTACTGATCAGACGAGTCAAACGTGAACCCCTCCTGTAAGGCATTTAATAACACAAATTAACTATAGAAAATAAACTCTAATTAAACAAATACTATCGCAGAAAAAAATACTTCACCGTACTAGCCACTCTTCCCATAGGGACTCCCTCGCAGCGGCATCCCAGTCCTTCCAGTACAGGCGTGGTTCGAAGAATCGGCCCTTCACAAGAAC
This sequence comes from Escallonia rubra, assembly GCA_033065855.1. Classification (NCBI taxonomy): domain Eukaryota; kingdom Viridiplantae; phylum Streptophyta; class Magnoliopsida; order Escalloniales; family Escalloniaceae; genus Escallonia; species Escallonia rubra. The sequence continues at coordinate 9,585 of JAVXUO010001942.1, forward strand.
GCCGATCTTCGTCCTCGCCTGATTCTCCAGGATCCTGCCAAAGAAGTAAATAAATAAATTAATACAGTTCAAATATAAATTAACACCCCAAAATTTTAAATATAAGGCATGATGTGATTTCTTTTTACTTACAGGCCCTCCTGGGTGAGTGTAACTCTCTGTTTACGCTGGGGGTTGATGCGTACCTCGCGTGTCGGGCCATGACCTCATCGAGATCCTACAAAACATAGACATTAATACAGTTCAAATATACTTTAAAGATAAGGCTTGCGAAAATATACTAAACACGGTTATCAACTATACCTGAGGTAAAACCCACAGAAGAAGAAGGATCAACTCACGTGTAGGATGAATCTGCGTCGGGCTGGGGCGATGGCTGGGACTGGGGCTGGAGCTGGAGCTGGGGCCCCATCTGCTGTACGTGAGCACTTTGTGTCTCGTCATCAGTGGACAATGATGAGGTGGGACCCACTGGGGAGGAAGCAGCTCGGCGTCCAACCCGACCATGAATAGCCCGTATCCTATCCATATCTGACTTCGTATAGATAAATTACAAAGACATTAACACATTAAAAACAATAATTTGGCAGAAATCATCATCGGCACTATATATATATGAACGGAGGTGCAAAAACACATCAATATGAACCAAGTTCTAAAATGTTACTATATTTTTTCCGTGATGTTACAACATTACAAGTCAATCATTTTCAGTTTGAGAATCATCATCATCTTCATCACTTTCCTCGTCGTCCTCTTCTTCGTGGGACTCGTCATCGTCTTCATCTTCTAATTCATCCTCTTCATCAGTAGACTCAGTCACATCATCTCTAACACTTTCCACGTCTTCCGCGTCATCATCTACGACTTTTTCTCCTACATGAAGTTTTGTTGGAAGAGGAAGATCGTCCTCCTCGTTGTTGACCTCAACAAGGAACAAGACTGGTGGTTGGTCGGCTTGAAAGGAGTTTAGCGCATTGTCATATGTCACGGGCAATTTCTTGGACTTAATAATTGTATACGAATGAGATTTGGGATTGGCGAGGTCCTCCGCGTAAAAGACTTGTACATCTTGACTAGCAAACACAAATGGCTCGTCTAATGCAAGTCTTGACTTGACATTGACATCTACAATCCCTTGAGAGCTAACACGGATTACTCTACTGCATGTGACATCGAACCACGTACACTTGAACATTACTAGGCAGTTTTGGGAACCCAAATATGTTAGCTTAACAATCTCATCTAGCTCTCCGTAAAAGTCTATGCAATTCTCGGCATAACAGTCACCGTTGACCAAGACTCCACTGTTTTGGGTTTGTTTTGTTCGGTCATCATCTTTTACGTTAAACCTAAACCCGTTGATGATATAGCCTCCATGATAGGATGTTTTTTTGTTAGGGCTTTCAGCTAGTAATTTCAAGCAGGAGGCCACTGGTCTATCCATTGACTGAACCTATTGTAGATGACGGTAAAAATTAAGGATAATCAATATACTAATTGGCCACAGAACTGTATATAACACATAATATAATTTCGTTAAACAATCTTACACGCCTTCTGAACCACTCTACAAATTGTGATTTTCGATGAGATTCAAGTCCAGCGGGATCAGTGATTAAAGATTCCGCATCGAACTCACTGCAAACCAATATAGTTGACTCGCTTATCACACACTTTCAATTATGTACATCAATGTAAGTGAAATAAGACTTTAACTTACTCAACGAATGCCGAAACTTCATCGTAATTTAGAAGGGCATATATTGTTGCAGCACTGTACTCTTCATCCGTTAGCCATCAAGTATACGTTCGGCCGAACGGACTACCTGACTGCTTGAATATTGACAATTGCCCTTCCAAATTTGTGCTTGATCCGGGATCATTTCGTCCTAGTTGATTTAACCTTGTATCAACATCAGACCCGAAATATTGATTACAAAAGTTTATAAGTTCTTCCATTACGTAGGCCTTCGCAATTGAGCCCTCAACCCGAGCCTTATTACGTACTTTTTTCTTTAAATGGAACATGAACCTAAAAGTTTAGTGAATCGAGTTAGGTGGAATATAAATGATAACATGTGTCGCATTAAGTGTAAACGAACAATTGTAACAATTTAAAGATTACCTCTCGAAGGGATACATCCACCGATCACACACTAAAGCACCCACACAGAGCACACACTAAAGCACACACCTACGTTTTCTCTTAGCAGATTACCTTTCGAACACACTACCTCACGGCGGGGGGTTTAAATGAGATGTTTCAACTAAATTATTATCGCGTTAACCTAATTATATTAGCCTAATTTCAACCCATCATTCAACTAAATCACATATCCGATATCGGAATTCAATTGGGTCAAATCATCCGTCAACAATCTCAATTCTCCATACTTTCTAGTAATATACAAATATGGGCATCAATTCCATCAGCAATTAAACAAACTAATTCCAGCGGTTACAAAATCAATTCCATCATCAATTAAAAATAATAGAAGTTATAAGAAACATATCATAATTCCAGAAACAAATTAGGGCAAGTTCCAATTAGGGCAAATGGATATAAATCAGAACTGAAGAAAATTAGGGCAAATGGCGCTTAAACATGCATTAAAGCAAATTAGGGCAAATGGACATACATAGAGGTGGTGCGGCAGCGGAAGTGTTGGTGGCGTGGCGACAATGGAGGGCCTTGGTGGCGCGGCAGTGGAGGGAATTGGTGGCGCAGCGTTGGTGGCACGAGGACATGAAGGGGCACGACGTCGGGGGGGGGGGGGGGTGATGTTGTCGGAGAGGGAGAACGCCTGTAAAAATATCGCCGGTGAGTGGGTGAGAGTGAGAGACATAGAGAAACAGGGAGAGTGAAAAAAAAGACGAAGCTGTTTTATGTAAGGACTTTTAGTGATGAAATGACACCGTCGCTAAAAGCCCGTCGACAAAAGATATCTTTAACGACGGAATTTTTAGTGACGGTACCTTTCTGTTGCTTATAATGTTTAACGACAGACATTTTACCAACGAGTTTATCTGTCGCTGAAAGACATTTTAGCGACGGAATTCCTTCCGTCGCTAAAAGTCCGTCGCAAAATCCTTATTTTCTTGTAGTGTTAATTTAAACTTTACAACTTTGCAGGCACAATAACAAGAATGCCCCCAACTCCCTCTTCCTTCCCGCCCCAGTTGGATCCATGCGACATTTGGGCAGAAAAGCCCCTTTCATATCTTTTGGCAATTCAAGTGATATAACTCAAATATAACTCCTAATAACTGGGGAATATCTGGCAATCCCAGTCAAACTAAGATATCGATAATTATCTTATTAGGATTCTAAAAGAGTCCTTAGAGATCGTGACGTGATCCTCAAGGATCCTAACATGATTCTAACACATTTGACCCACGGTCCAGTCTTACTAGGAGTCTTCTCCTACAACTATGTAAGAGGGTCTACCCCTCCAGGTATGGGGATAAGTACACACACAAAAATACAACCTTTAATGCTTTTTCAGAGTTACTATTCTATAGATGCGCTCTGATTTAAGCATCGGAGAGTTCTCCGCTGGGAACCCCACCTATCAGTCCCTCGTTTTCTGTCTTACAGGTCATCGGTCTAGGCTCGGGTTCTGAAATTTACGCGGAGCATATTTTTAGCAGCAACAGATTGGCGCCATCCGTGGGACATGCTAGCCTAGTCAATCGACCTCAAGAAAATTCAAACACTCATTTCGTAAATGAAGGCAGCAACGCATCAGAACCGCCAACACAAGTGCCGTCATCGTGGGTCTCCAAGTCAATTATTGTCACAGTGAAAAATTGCAAGGCACCAATGTCCAACGGCAGTCAGGCAGCACTGTCACAATTAAAATTTCAAGGCAGATTCAGTGGGTCAAGGCCAACAATCAGCTGCGCTGCCACAGTGGGGCTGCCGTATCGACAAAGAAGAGAAAAAAAAATCTTATACGGGAACGGCCCACCATTGCCGAAAGCAATTGGGGGAGCACAGTCACCGTCTACCCCGTTTGGTGGACACCCTTACCATCACAGCTGAGGACGAAGCTTGCCGTCGAGGCCCATAATAAAACTTGTCAGATCTGAATGCGCTATGGCCCTACCACAATCGCCAACGGCGGTGACAAGTCCTACCTAACAGAGTTCCTCCGAGAAAAACCGTACGATGGGCACAGCTTGATCTAGCGGCGCCATCGCGGCCGTGCGCCAGGCAACCACCACACCGCCGCCCGATTGCCACCATCCAATGAATTTGCTCCATCAAAATCAATAGCAATGGTGGCACTACGCCGACCACCGTCATCGGTCGCACAACCATTGCCACCGGCCATAAGCGGCCGTCAGGAATCTACAAATCAAACAACCATCACAAACCTACAAAAAAGGAGATAGAGACTAGAAAAAGCTACGGTCACGAAGGCCCAAGCCGTGATCAGCAGCGCCGCGTGGCACTACTTTGCCATTGTCGTCCCGTCAAGATGCATACCACAAACGGCAACTAGGCAGCTCCACCGCCATCATCATAACCTCCACGGCTCCACCACGACAAAAGGCAATGCCACCGAGGTTACCAACATCACAGGCCACCGCAAAATTGATGGAGCAATAAAAAAGAAGAAGAGGAAGAAACAGCTCCACTGCCACTAGCACCGGTGCTGGACGGCGCCACACAATCACCGTTCGTAATAGATTGGGAACGCCATAGCCACCCTCTAGTCCAGATTCGCGCCATCGCTGCCATCCTTACTCCAGATCTAAAATAACCTTGTTGTCGTCATCTATCCAAAGAGGAGCCCTGAACAACAACCTCGTCGTCGCCATCCCATTTGGCCCGCATTATGGTGACCATTAACGCCCATCGTCACCATCCCATTTGGCCCACGCTATGGCTTTAAAGGCTATCTTTTCAGTCACATACTTTTTCTTGTTGCAAGGGATTAAATTGCTCTCATGAGCATCAACAGTGACGTATAAACCGCTTCATAAAGTGAGGAACAAATTCACAGCACCCTGCGACTAGAAGTCACGCCCAGGGTTTTTGTTGCAGTATCTTGCCGAATCAGCATTTCTTATTATCTTATGATATACGGTCACACAGTGAATCAGAGCACATCGTTAGCCTTTGCTAATAAGCATCAGTAATATGCTAGTGATATCTTGCTCAAACAGATTTAGCATTTTCTATCTCTACTGATCATCAGTGATGTTTTGATCAGATGGACTCTGCGTCCTCTAGCTCTATACGCTCCTCTAGTCGAGCAGGCAAATTATGGGCTTTTATATTGTTCGTACATGCCTTCTTACGACCGTGCCTTACATATAGGTTGAAAAGCCTTTTTTATATATATGTGCCTTCTCAAAGGCCAGGGGGCTTTATATCTTAAGATTTCAGCCATATTATGGGTTTAATGCCCTCTGCCCTCTGATACAGGGGGACTTCATAACGGCAGTCATATCGCGGGCTCAATGCCCCGCACCTTCTTAAGTGGCGTCAAGACGATAAATTACGTGTTTTCTTTGACTGCAGCCCCCGAGGGTGCGTACAGCGAGAGCTCTAAGTTCTGTCAAACCCTTGAGGGCATTTTTATGAGCTTTGCACTTCATTCACCCCCGAAGGCGCGTAAGACGAGAACTTTAAGTTCCGTAAAAACCCCTGAGGGTATTTTCATGAGCTTGGCACTCTATCTGCCCCCTAGGACGCGTACAACGAGAACTCTAAAGTTCCGTCAAACCCTCGAGGATGTTTTCATGAGCTTTGTGCTCTATCCTCCCCCGAGGGTGCGTAGGACGAGAACTCTAAGTTTCGTTAAACCCTAGAGGATATTTTCATGAGCTTTGATCTCCATCCGCCCCTGAGGGTGCATACAACGTGAACTTTTAGTTTTGTCAAACCCCTGAGGTTATTTCATGAGCTTTGTGCTCCATCAGCCCTCAAAGGCACTTACCAGAACGTGTTTTATTATCTAGTTTTTATTTTGAGTTTTTTCTTTTGGTTGTTTGATTATCCAATTTTTATTTTGAGTTTTTTCTTCGATGGTCATTTGCGGTAGCTGTGGTGGGGCGTGGCGGTGGCTGCCGGTGGGCTGTGGTGGCCGGCAATGGTGGGAGGTGGTGGTGGTCTCAAAATAAAAACCAAAACTGAAAACCCAAAACTCTTAAATGAGAGTTTTAAAAAACAACCATGTGTTAAAAATTGGTTTTCAAAACTGAAGAAAAAAAAAACCAAAATTGTGTGCCAAAAGCGTTTTTTTTCTCCAGTTTACAAAATTGGAGAAAAACTGAAAAAATAAACGTTACCAAACGTAGTCTAAGTTATAAAGCGGGAAGGTGCTAGGTATTTTTTATACCCTCCCGTCTCAGTTATCATTTGTTTGGCAGAATTTTTTATTTTTTATTTCGAATGATTTAGTTTAGGTACGGATAGGGGGTTTTTCTTATTCTTTTTGTGCCACATTCAGGCAGAGAAAAGCTATTCTTCTAAGCAGCTGAACCAATGACACTCTTTTTTTTTGTTATATGGTTATACCAGGGAGTCCAATGTGATTAACTTCCCTCCTTTTCCGACCCATTACCTTCTGAGTGGAATTGCCACAACATGGGCCGAAGATCATGTTGTTGCTACTTCCCGCCATAAGAACAGGGCGAGGTCATAGGTTCTATTAACCACTTAGGCATCAATCTAGGAAGAATCCAGAAGGATTGCTTTTAAGAGTTTTTGTCAGGTTCCCTTCGGGGTAGTTACGGTCCTTCCCTACCTTGAAATGAACTAATTGGTCTCTAAATTGGTTTTATGTAATTTTCGCAATTTGTTTTTATCTCAAAACAAATAATTAAAAGGACAAAGTCTAAATTAAACCTAATATGGCTTGAAATTGACAACGGGGGTTTAATGGCGTATGTACTCGACCAGACAAGTTGGGATCAAAAGTACCGTAGTTCGACCGGACCCTACAGAAAATGACCTAAATCTCGATCTTTGACTCTTATGATAAACACGACTCTTCTAATAAAAAAAGACTTAGATTCTTTTTGTGGTCTTTAGATTTTGGCCCAAGATCCGATCGCGGGGAGGGTACTCTAAGACTCTTCTAATAGAAAAATAAAAATACTATTATACCTTAATCCAGATTGTCCAATTGCTTGATCCAAGAATTGATTTAACGTCGAAAACCAAGAATAGCAATCTGCCCGATTAGAAAACCCTGTCTTGATTCTGAATACAACCTCTGATGGATTCGACTCCATCCTACATAATTGTAACGCTTGAAAAGATGCAGGGTTAAAATTTTTGAATTGCCTAAATCGGGCATCGTACAAGCAGGTTAGGGTTCGAGACTGAAAACCTAAAAAGGGGAGTATGTCCAATTGGGAAAATTTCTATTTTGAGCCTGAAGATGATTAAAATGATATAACTTCTTCTGCAAAGTTATACCTCTAAAAAGGATACATGACTTAAGCGTTTGAATAGCCTAAATCGGGTATTATATAAGTTGTTAGAATGTGGTCAAAGTTCATATGTGTGCTTGATGCGGGAAGTTAGGATTTCTAATTAGGCATATCACATTTTTTGTAGAGGTAAAGAATCCTGACATAGGTTAAACTAAATTTGATTGGACTACTAATTGGACTTGACTAAGACCATGACTAGATTGGACCATCTATGGGATTGGACTTAACTAAATTATGGTCATTGTATACTATTAGGCCTAAATTAATAAAATAAACATAATCGATGATAAAATCTAATAGATTATAAAAATGGAATGTCTACGGCGGCACATAAACCACTCAGGCTCTAGACAGCCGGTTGTGGAGCGTAGGCGGTGCAACGGCGGGTGGAGGGGTAGTGCGAAAGAAAGGCGGAGAAGACGGATGAATGTATGTCATCGGTGATGGAGAAGGTTCCAGGGCACTTGTGGATGGGAGGCACTGAATAAGGATGAGTGAGTGAGTGAGAGTGAGAGAGAGAGAGAGAGAGAGATAGAGACACCTGAGTTTTGTATTTTTGTTTTTGTTTTTGCTTTTTCATTTTTAAATCGAGACGAACCATGGTTAGACTTACTATGGAGGATTGTTGGTCCACAACCTAGTACGCTTGCTTAGTTCCAAGGAAAACCTCAAAGAAAGACACAGGCATTCGTGTCTTTTTGACTTTTGAAAAGCGAATCGGTCTAGAAGGGAGGAGGTGGAGGGGGGAAGATATATGCAGAGGGACGTCGGAGAAGAAGAGAGGGAGATGATGGCCACCACACGCACTCGAAAGATCATGTTGTTGCTACTTCCCGCCATAAGAATAGGGTGAGGTCATAGGTTCTATTAACCACTTAGACATCAACCTAGGACGAATCCAGAAGGATTGCTTTTAAGAGGTTTTGTCAGGTTCCTTCGGGGTAGTTACGGTCCTTCCCTGCCTTGAAATGAACTAATTGTTCTCCAAATTGGTTTTATGTGATTTTCGCGATTTTTTTATGCCAAAACAAATAATAAAAAGGACAAAGTCTAAATTAAACCTAATATGGCTTGAGATTGACAACGGGGGTTTTATGGCGTACGTAATTGACCGGACAAGTTGGGATCAAAAGTATCGTAGTTCGACCGGACCCTACAGAAAATGACCTAAATCTCGATCTTTGACTCTTATAATAAACACGACTCTTCTAATAAAAAAAAAAGACTTCGATTCTTTTTTTGGTTTTTAGATTTTGGTCCAAGATTCGATCACGGTGAGGGTACTCTAAGACTCTTCTAATAGAAAAATAAAAATACTATTATACCTTAATCCAGATTGTCCAATTACTTGATCCAAGAATTGATTTAATGTCGAAAATCAAGAATAGCAATATGCCCGATTAGAAAACCCTATTTTGATCATGAATACAACCTCTGATGGATTCGACTCCATCCTACATAATTGTAACTCTTGAAAAGATACAGGGTTTAGATTTTTGAATTGCCTAAATCGGGCACCGTACGAGCAGGTTAGTGTTCGAGAATGAAAACTTAAAAAGGGGAGTATGTCCAATTGAAAAAAAATTCTATTTTGAGCCTGAAGACGATTAAATGGATTTGGCTTTTTCTACAAAATTATACCTCTAAAAAAGATACATGACTTAAGCTTTTGAATGACCTAAATCTGGTATTATACGAGTTGTTAGAATGTGTTCAAAGTTCGTATGTGTGCTTGATGCGGGAAGTTAGAATTTCTTATTAGGCATATCACACTTTTTGTAGAGGTAAAGAATCCAGACCTAGGTTAAACCAAATTTGATTGGACTGCTAATTGGACTTGACTAAGACCATGATTGGATTGGACCATCTATGGGAGTGGACTTAACTAAATTATGGTCATTGTAAATTATTAGGCCTAAATTAATAAAATAAACATAATCGGTGATAAAATCTAATAGATTATAAAAATGGAATGTCTACGGCGGCACATAAACCACTCAGGCTCTAGACAGCCGGTTGTGGAGCGTAGGCGGTGCAACGGTCGGTGGAGGGGCGGTGCGAAAGAAAGGCGGAGAAGACGGATGAATGTATGTCACCCGCGGTGGAGTAGGTTCCAAAAACCGGAAGAGGAGAGTTCAGACGGGCACTCATGCATGGGAGGCACCGAATAAGGATGAGTTTGGTTTTTGTATTTTTGCTTTTGCTTTTTCGTTTTTAAATCAAGATGAACCATGGTTAGACTTACTATGGAGGATTGTTGGTCCACAACCTAATAAGCTTGCTTAGTTCCGAGGAAAGCCTCAAAGGATGGATGGCATAATCAAATTTACAGATAAAAGAGGTTGAATAGAGGTGTAAATTCAAATTTACAGTTAAATGGCATAATCAAATCAATTAAATCAAGCTGTAATTCAAATTTACAGTTCCGAGGAAAGCCTCAAAGAATGACACAGGCATTCGCGTCTTTTTGACTTTTGAGAAGCGAATCAGTCTAGAGAGGAGGAGGAGGGAGGAAGAAATATGCAGAGCAGCGCCGGAGAAGAAGAGAGGGAGATGATGGCCACCACACGCACTAGGAATAGCTTCATCCCCGACGAAATCCTGGTTTCTCACATCCTCCCCAGGCTCGACGCCCAGTCACTTGCCCGCTTCATGTCCACCTCCACTCACTGGCACTCCACCATCTCCGCCCCATCTTTCATACTTTCTCACCTCTCCCACTCCCTCCGCTCTCGCCCCAACGCCAATCTCACCCTCCTGTTCAACATCTCCAAAAACTCCACCTCCCCTTACCTCTTCTATTCCGCTATTATCCCCACAACCAAACACCCCCTAATCGAACCTGTTGCGGCCCAACGCAATCCATCGTTCCCCAGCTTTTCATATAGATGCTCTCGCATCTCACAGTCGATCCACGGATTAATTTTCCTGGGCCTCTCGGGAGCCTCGCCCCACCGGCCCCATGCTCGTATATGTAACCCCACCACCCGACGATCCATTGATCTACCAGTACCGCCGCCATTTTCGGGACGATTCGGGACCTGCTGGTACTCGTTCTCGTTCGGGTTCGACCCTGCCCGAAACCAGCACAAGGTGCTCCTCACTGTCGTTTTCCTTCCGTCTGCTGGTTATGAAATGGTAGTTGAATATTGGATTTTTACACTCATTGGAGGTGGTGATTGGAGGCCTATTAGTTACCCAATAATAGGTTATTACTCGGCGAATATGGGTACCTATAGTAACGCGAGTGTGGGTACCTATATTAACGGCTCGATTTATTGGTGGGCGAGTCCTGGCCGTGAATACCAAGTTAGAAGAACTCATGTGTTGGAGTTTGATGTTGGGAGTGAGGAGTTTCGTCTTGTCGAGCTCCCCGACGAGGCGCAATGCCGTGAAGAGGAGGAATGTAGCTTGGTTGAAATTGATGGGCATTTGGGTATTCTTGATTGTCGAGAATTGAAGTACGGTGGAAATGATATCAAGATTTGGGTGCTCGAGGGTAATAGTAATTGGGTGAAGAGGAGTATAATGTTCCCTTTACCGGACTGGGGTGACATTCAGGATCCCCCGAGATTGTGGTACAAAGGGTCTATTTATACCGGCGAGATGATGTTTGCGCCTAGTGTACCTACTGCTAATGGTATGTATTGTGTGTTCTTCTATGATATCACCGTGAATTTGTTGAGGAGGTTCGATGTTCAGGGATTGCCAGAATGTTCGGGCCCCTATCAAAAGATTTATATCGTTGATCATGTCGAGACTCTTCTTTCGTTACCTCGAGTTCATTGAAGAGAGAAGAAGTTTTTCAAACAGAGCGGATCAGGTATACAAATGAAATGAAAACCAATAATAATAATCTAGTTTTTGATATCCTCCATTTTTTTGCTTATGCCAACCTTGATTGCATTGTTTTTATAGTTGCTAGAGTTTATGCTTTCATTGCTAATGATTACCGGTATGTTATGTTGCACAAGATTTTCGGTGCGGCTATGACCATTTACTATTAAAAGCCATTTCACTCATGATTTTTTTCTGTTTGGATATATGATTATTATACCTTTCTTTTCCTCTGAGGGCGATTTTTTTATGTGTGAATGGTTTAACTCCCGAATCTATATGAAAATGTCGCTAAGTTGACAAATTCTACATTTGCTTTAACATGATGCAACGCTCTTTAAATATATGCTGTGTTATGCATTCTATGAAATTAACAACTTGACTAAGCCGAATATTATGGTAAAGTTTACTCATCAAAAGTTGTTTAGTTCTTTCCATCGTGCATCCAAGAGGAATGGGGGCAGCAGGGAAAGGACAGTGAAGCTTTGGTTGGTCACTGCTCTATGAGCTTGCTGAGCTGTTTTCAAGGGAAGTGCATGTGTGCGTTGTGTGGGCGGGTGTGGGCATGGATTTGGTCGTAAATCTGATGTTCGTGGCGCTTTCTGATAAGGGATTAGATGAACCTATATTCAGTTTGATTAATGTGATTTTCCTTGCGTGCCAGTGAAGATTGTTGAAGCATATACTCTGACTTGTGGACATTATTTTCTGCATTGGCTATCGCAAACAAGTGGTATTAATGTGTTAAGTATGTGGTATCGCAAACAAGGTTTCAGTACTACGATAGGATAATGCAATTACAGTGTAGATAGTTCGACTCTTTTAGAGCATCCTAATAGGCGATTGCAGTATCTCACTTGCTGTTTTCTGAAGAGACCACTATCTTTTATGATGCAAAGGGGTCTCGGTTTAGCTGTCTTTAATGTGTCAAAGAGAAAGATAATTCCGAGCAGTGCAGTTCCTGAAGTGATGTGTTTTGCTCATTTTTGTGTGTGTAGGGTAGTGTCCTTCCCTTTGTTTGCTTGGTCGTCCCATGGGTGCATAATTTAGGACAAGGTGTGTTGGAGCCCATTCTTCAGTGCTTTTGGAGGAGGTTGGTTGGTTGAAAGAAGCAATATCTTTGTAATGGTGGCGTTGCTAGCCCACATGGGTTACGCACATTTGACAACGTTCTAGACCCACTTTTTCGAGACACGTCAGCAAATATTCAACGGTCAAACTTCAACGCTACCGACCTGGTCAACCCAAAGGGTGCTACGTGGGTCACGTGCCCCTATTTTTGCAGGAAAAATTAAATGCTTTAGTGTGGTTTTTTGAACCCGAAATAACAAATTATAGGTTGGCTTGCACCCTAGGGAGCCACCCACCAGGGTCTCATCTTGCGGAGCTACTAGATGGGCAGTCCCCTTCTTCTTACTGGAAAAATGCTTTTAGTCTACCTACATACCCATGTCTCTCTTGGTGATTCCAGTCATTGAGCAACTCAAAAGGATGGCGGCTTTTGTCGAATGTTAGAGAAGTTGCAAAGAGATTTTCATGGGAAGCATTTTCGCAGGATAGAGATATCATTTGGTCAATAGGGATGTTGTGTGTTACCCAGTGTGTTTGGGGGCTTTTCTGATCAAGAATTTGTATACATTTCATTTGGCTCGTCTAGGGAAGTGGCCTCAGGGTCTTTGTGGAAAAGGGGATCTCTTTGGAGGAGACTTGTGTTTGCTGAGTTTGGGAAAGGAATCGGGAATTGGGCTTCTAATGATTTTTGGGGGCCATGTGTTTGAGCCTGTGGTTGCGGATCAATAAGGGTTAGGGGAGTTTCCAGAAACTTATACGGTTTGGTGTGGATGGCTTTACTCGGAATCGAATTTCAGAAGGAGCTTTCGTGATTGGAAGTTGGAGTCGGTCACTTGTCTCCTGGGTGTATCTTCTGATGTGGATGGGAAAGTATTTATTGTTAAGAGTACTTTTTCTTTAGTTCACAGAAGCATAAGTGCATAGGCACTACATCTACTTTGCGCAAGTAAAAGAATTATGAACAACATGAAGTGCATGTGAAAACAGTCTACAACAACATAGAGAGTAGCCCTATGACTCTAAAGAGGCCTTACAAGATGTGACTTCCTCAGTCTTACAATTAGAGTAGACAAAGAGAGTCCATTAAGCATAATTAAACGCTCCTCCACACCCTCAAGGCTCTCTTTGTGCCCTGCTCAAATGCACCGAAGCAAGCAAAGAGAAAACAAAACTCCCCTTCCATCCTCCGGTTCCTATAGCGTGTTGCCTAGCCTACTCGTAGTGTCTTTTGCATGCCAAAGTTCCTGTTCCCCTTCATTGAGTTGGAGTGGGTTCAAACATTGATCTATCCAAGTAGCTAATTGCTTTTGAAATGTGAATTTTGTTTGTTTACATCAAGTATAAGCTTCTGCAGTCTTAGTTGCATGAAGCGGAAGCGGGGGCGGGGTTTAGAGAGGGAACGAGGCAGGGGAACGTAAGCACTTGGAAGAATATAAGGTTGGGAGCCGCTTGAATAAATAAATGCGTACAGAGTAGTACCATTTGTTCAATATATCTCACACTTAGTTATGGTGTACACACTTTCTTCCTTTTACCCTGAAACTATCATAAGCGACAGTGAATCGTTCTTTGTAATCGTCACATCAAGTGGCTACCGAGCTACTTGCCTTTAAAAATAAAGGTAAAAGTAGTTCTACGATTACTTTTCGCTTCTCGAGACATTTCTAGGCGGCAAATCTCCCATCTAATAGAGTTAGACATGCGGCCAAAAATGAATTGAAGAGAGTGAGAGAGCACACTGATTGACAAGCTCCATTCTCGCGATAACCATAGTCTGCAATGGACAAGCAGGCTTTAGGGACTCAAAAGGAAGAGGAAAACAAGGAATTGAGTCGAAAATGGCTTGATTTTCAGGTACTCCCTCACTTGTTCCATGCATCTCTGTTCAGCTGACATAATTGTGTTCCAATCTTAGCTTAGGACGGGATCTCATGGAACTCCTAACTTGAGATCGCAAAAGCGAGTTTTCGGGAGAGAAACGTCACCGTATGAGGAGCTTCCTGCTACTAAGATGCAGTTATTGTTTCTATAATGTGTTCCTTCTATCAATGTCATTTTTTGTATATGAGTTGGAAGAGTAGGCAGTTTTATCTCTCTTTGCCACTATATACATCCTCTTACTAGTTCCTTATTTTGTTGCCAACAGGTAATTAAATTTCTTGAATATGCATCCTCTTACTGCACTATATTGGATAGGGAGAGTGGCAGCGCTTCGTATTTTCACTGCCAGAGGGTCGGTTGGAGTACTTCTAACTTAATGTTAAAGTTCCAGGTGGTGGATATCTTCCAAAATCTCTTGGTCTTGACTGGATAGAAGGTTCTAAAAGGCTTTCAGATAATTTTTTGGTAATCCATGAAATTGTGTTCGGGTGATTCTCGATGATGAATTTCCTTCACCGATATGTTTTAGCTCTGCTATTGCCTACTTTGTAGCCATGATGACTGCACGAGAAGGGTCTTGGTGGAGCAGTTTTTTAGAGGAGATGATGATGAGCATAATCATTCCAGGCTTTTGTCAAAGGACCTTGGATTGCGAAAAAGCAGTTGGAATCATCAACTTCGGAATTCTGAAAAGGATGTATCGAGTATTTTCTCGGAATACCAGATGTTTCATGAAATTTTATCATTGTAGACACTCGACTTTTCCTTGCGAAGTAGGTTGGTTCAATTTTGAAGCATGATCTTATATTCGGTTTTCTTCCTTAGGATTAATCTGCCTGTATTGATTTATGGGAAAATTGCGTAAACCACCCACGTGGTTTGGACCAGTTGCAAAAGGACCCCTCAAGTTACAAAAATTACAAAGAGATACCTGAAGTCGCTAAAGTGTTGCAATCGTTAAAAATATCATCCTAGTTGACAGAGCGTGATATTCACTCTCTTAAAAAGCGCGTTTAGTAGATTTTAATACTTTAAAAAGACTAAAATACCCTCCCTTTCTTTTTTCTCTCCCACTGAGGTCCCAATTTTTTCTCCAATCCAATCCATCTCTAACCCTAGCCGCCATCGCCCCACCAAAACCAACGTCACCCACCTCATAACCCAAACCCTAGTGCCCCATAGAGCCCTATCCACCACCACCATCCAGCCGTGACCACCCACCGTGACCTTGTGCCGCCGACGCGAGCCCTTCATCAACCCAAGCCCACTGTGCCGCCGCCACCCACTGCGAATAAGTACGCCGTCGCCACCCACCGCGAACCGTGCATCGCTAGGTCCATCATCACCTACCATGACCCTGTGCCGCCGTCGCCGTTAGCCCTTCATCAACCCAAGCCAACTGCATCGCCGCCACCCACCGTGAACCGTGCATTCGCCGTCGCCACCCATCGCGAACCGTGCATCGCTAGATCCATCATCACCCACCGCGAACCGTGCATCCCTAGATCTGGCATCTAAGCCCTCATGTCATCACCCGAACAACTTGCGAATAAGTATCTACTTGCGTCGTAGCCTAGGCCACCCACCCCGATCTAAGCCCTCTCGTCATCACCTGAACCACTAGCACAGCCGCCAACCCTGCCACCCGCGCCGCCGCCAGACCTGTCAAACATCAAGACCATTAAAAGAAAAAAAAACCCTAGATTTACAATAGGGTTTCTATAGAGGAGCCATTATATACATGGGCAATTTAGACATTTGAGTTATTCTGTAACGGGAATCGTCTAATGCAACACTTTAGAGACTTCAGGTGTCTCTTTACAACTTTTGTAACTTGAGGGGTCCTTTTGCAACTCGTCCAAACCACGTGGGTGGTTTACGCAATTTTCCCTTGATTTATATCTAATGCACTAAGATAGATTATATGTTCAAAACTTTTGAACATTATGGAGACGGATGTCTAAATTCTTAATTATCGCATATTGCTGATCCGATTAAAAAATTAGCGGAGTCTCCATCACGGAGTTGCTAAAGCTTCAATTTTGTCGCTGACACGGTTTAATGCTGACCAATACTTGGGGAAGAGCTTGCTAACATTGAACTGCTTGTGTCCCAATTGCCGTTGTAGATTACAATAATGTGGCGCATCATCCTTCTCTTTTCTGGTACGAAACGGGAGGAAATCACTGTGGCCGCCGCGCACCACGTGCATCCTTCGAAAGATCAATATGAGAGGTCTTAGTAAGGTGCATCTTTATCGTGGATGGCGCGCTCTCTTGCCTAGCCACTTGGTGTATGTGATTCTCGCCAAAAACATTCAAGCCTACAGTTTCACTGTATGATGACACATCAGTGTATGGACAAGCATATTACGACATATGCTTGTTTTAAAAACAGCCTCGATCCCCCTTCTGACTCTAAATAAGAAGTGCTCTTGCTATTGGCTAATACGAAATCTTTAGTCAGGATTGTCATTTGGTTATCAGCTAATACAAGATCTTTAGTCATGATTCACTTTTCATTTCGTTCACTAAATCAATTTCTCCTAATTTTGTACGTTGGTTTTTCATTTCTTTATTTGGTCCAATGGGTGTCCTGCATTAAACTTAAGTAGTATTTTGAGCAGAGGTTACTTCTAGGAAGAAAAAAGTTCAAATATATGTAGGAAAATTTTTTGTGTTGGCTCGACGCATCAGTCACTTCTCTCTATATATGGTATTGTAGGAAACATAACCACCCAAAATCGACCTCACTTAGGCACTAGTTGAAGGTTTTGGTAAGACAGCTCGAGAGAATCAGAAAATGTTTGGAACGGTGTCGAAAGAGATCGAAGCAAACGTATCAGCAAGCAAGGCATGAGAGGTTTACGGCACGCTTGAACTGACAAAGATGGCTGCCGAAGGGGCTCCCCGATACCTTTGAAAAGATCGAAGTCATCAAAGGTGATGGAGGTGTTACTATTGTCCTAAAATTAACTTTTCCACCAGGTAGCATTTCATTCTTCGAAAAGTTACAATCTTTCATTTGCGTCGTCCCTCGAATCATTTATTAATTCGAACTTTACAAGTTTACGGGCACAATAACAAGAATGCCCCCAACTCCCTCATCCTTCCCACCCTAGCTCAATCCATGCAGCATTTGAGCACAACAAGCCCCGTTCTTATCTTTTGGTAATCCAAGCAATTGATGTGTATTCATGAATACTATTTCTATGCATTGGCGATGTTTCTCTTATTTTTAGCATAAGATTATGCTTTGTGACCAAATTAGTATATCGTGCTTACTCGTGAAATAACGAAGGCCTAATACAGAACTTCGAATTCTACTATTTGTGGCTGTCAAGATTGACTAAATCCATGCATAAATCTCCATTTTTCTTATCTTATTTTCTGTTTCAAAATTGTTCAATATACAACCGATGTTTCAGGTTAATTATTTTCTATGAAGCTCCATAAATAAATGAGTCAGTCACGAAAGTTTTATTATTGGTCAAGAAAGTGGTGATATGCTTCAAACCTGAAAACAAAACATGTACATTGTTGACAATATGCATTTAATAATAAGGCAACACATGCGTTTTCCTCATGTAAGGAGAAGTTTACCATAGTTGATGATTCAAAAAGAGTGAAGGAAGCGGAGGTGGAGGAAGGCGGATTTCTCGACTTGGGATTCAATCTATATCGGTTTCGCTTTGAGATCTTAGAAAAGGGTGAAAATTCGTGTATCACCAAAGGAACGGTCGAGTATGATCTTAAGGAAGAGGTTGCTGCTAATGCTTCATCTGTTGCCAAAGTTGATGCTTCATTTCTACTAAACATTATGAAAGTTGTAGCCAACCATATCACCAACATGGATACATAATTTGTAAGATCGTCAATGCATTTACATTTCTTGAAGGAATGTTTATCAGATAATTGACTACAAAAAATTGCATTGACGTGAAAGTTATTAGCGAGACAAAAAGAAGTACAAAACAATGTTGTCTCAAATACCATTTTCTGTGGTTGATATACATTTGCTCACTCGTTGATTTTCATCGCCCAGTGATACACGGTGGCCCTTGGTGGCACAAATGAAACTGTGTGCGACACTCAACTTGCCTCTTGCAAGAAGAGTCCGCCAATCAATCCCAACAATCTACAGCAAGCAGTGCATCAACATCGCATAAAATAGTGCACAAAGAAGTAAATTTCAGCACAAGGGCAAAACGGTCCCAAATATTCTCATTACTTCAACAACATCATTACAACTTACAGAAAGCTTTGTTTGCATCCACAGTGTGCAATCTAGCTAAACAGGCAAGCTAAAACAAAGTAAGGGACTCTCGGGTATGGGTGTAAATGACCTCCCGTATAGTACCACTAGGAGGATTTTCCTAAGTGACAGTAGTAGACGTCACTATGTGTGAGGAGTCATAGTGCCCCTTTTTAGAGAAATACAACTCGGAATGACTTGAAATTTTACATGAAAACTTAAATATATACAGGGGTGATCTCCACCAAAATTGAGCAAAACGCATGCTTGGATCTTTAGATCTTCACGGTTGGCTTTTGGCGTGCACGGGCACTGCAGTTGGGTGCGCGGGCGCTGTGCCTAATGGGCGCATGGGCGCGAGACTTGAAGAACTTGTGAGGGCGCATGGGCGCATGTTGGATGGGCGTGGGGGCACTGTACAGGATGGGCGCGGGGGCGCGGTGCTGAGTAGGTGCAAGGGGCAGCCCGTGACATTCTCCCCCATTAGAGCTGTTGACGCCCTCGTCAACTTCTGCATGTGGTAGGCTTTAATCTTGTCATTATAGCCTGATAAGTCTGCTGCTCTTTCCCAAGTGTTCTCTTCTTCCATATATCCCTGCCATTTGACTAGGTACTCATGATGGCACTTACGGGATGTTGTAATCACTTTATCATTCAAAATAGCTTCGGCAACTCGCTTTCCTGCTACTTTGGGTTTGAGTCCTGGTCTCCTGATTTGGCCCTTGAAGGGTCTGCCGTGTCTTCATAAAATGGCTTCAACATGCTGACATGAAAGACGGGATGGAGCTGGCGGCTCCACCAATGTGTGGCAGATCAACTTTGTGCGCCATCTTGCCTATCTTCTTCACTATAGTCAGGGGTCCCTCATATTTCTGCAAAAGACAAGAGTCTCTTCCCCTTATAAATTTGCGATCTTGTGGCAGTAGCTTAACCATAACTTTGTCACCCACGATCAACTCCGGAGATATACTGTTCTTGTCAGCGTGTTTCTTCATTCTTCTGGTTGCTTTCTTAAGGTAGGAGTGAGGTAAATCTATATTCTGCCTCTATTCTTCACTGAAGCTTATGGCCCTTGGAGATTTTCCTGCATTGGGGACGTTTACTGCGTGAGGTAGTAATGGTTGCTATCCATTCACAATCTCAAAAGCACTCTTCCCTGTCGAAGAGCTTCTGCGTGAGTTGAAACACAGTTGGGCAACATCCAGTAGCTTGACCCAATTTTTCTGTGTTGCACTGACAAAATGGCGAAGGTACTCTTCTAGCATGGAATTGAACCGCTCCGTCTGACCGTCTGATTCTGGATGATAACTTGAACTCAACGAAAGTTGGGATCTGAATAACTTAAAGAGTTCAGTCCAAAAGTTTCCAGTGAAGCGAGAGTCCCGATCACTGACAATGTCTTGAGGCATGCCCCAATACTTCACCACATACTTAAAGAAAAGTTGCGATGTGTCTTCGGCTGAGCAATACTTGGGTGTTGCGATAAAGCTCGCATACTTGCTAAACCGATCAACGACAACAAGAATCGTGCCTAAGTCTTCAACCTTCGGCAGACCCGTGATAAAATCCAACGACACACTCTGCCACGGTCTTTTAGGGACCGACAGTGGTTGTAGTAACCCTGCTTTCTTCTTACGCTCCACCTTGTCCTCCTGACAAGTAAGGCATGTCTTCACATACTCCTGCACTTCATCCCCCATTTGGGGCCAGTAGTAACCTTGTTGAAGGAGAGATAATGTTCTTTCTCCTCCGGCATGGCCTGCCCAAAGGGTGTCATGACATTCTCGAATCAATGTTCGTCTCAGATCATCAACTCTGGGGACGTATACATGTCTTCCTTTGGTCATCAGCAAGCCATCTCCTTGACAAAAATGTAGAGTTTTACTTCTCTCGATCAGTTTCAGCAGTTGTTGGGCAACCGGGTCGCTGGTAAGGGCCTTCCTGATCTTTTTCTGATATTGATGGCAACTCGGCTGTCTGCTCTAACAATAGCATTCATGGCCATCAATGCTACCTGATCTAGTTCGGCTCTCCTGCTGAGGGCGTCTGCTACGCTGTTGGTTGAGCCTGCCCTGTACTCGAGCATGAAGTTGAATTCTGCCAAAAGTTCCTGCCACCTAGCCTGTTTCGAGATGAGCTTAGATTGACTCAAGAAGTGGCTCACTGCAGTGTTGTCTGTCCGCACTATGAAGCTAGAACCAAGGAGGTATTGCCTCCAAACCCTGAGACAATGCACTACCGCGAGTAACTCTTTCTCATGAGTGGTGTAGCGACGTTCTGCTTCGTTGAGCTTCCTACTCTCATATGCCACCGGGTGGCATTCTTGCATTAGAACCCCTCCTAGTGCAAAGTCAGAAGCATCACTATGAACTTCAAAGGACTTCGACACATCGGGGAGAGCAAGTACCGGATCTTCAGACATAGCCCGCTTCATGGCCAAGAAGGCCGATTGACATTCCTTGGACCATTCCCAAACTTTGCTCTTCTTCAGAAGTTCGGTTAGGGGATGGGCCATTCTCGAATAATCTCGAACAAATTTCCTATAATAGTTGGTCAATCCTAGGAAAGATCTCAGTTCTGAAACATTAGTTGGCGGCTGCCACTCCTGTATCACTTGAACTTTAGCTGAGTCCATCCTTATCTGACCATGTTCTATCACATGGCCGAAGAATTTAATCTTTGTCTGGGCAAAGGTGCATTTCACAGCTTCACATATAGCTCGTGCTCCCTCAGTCGGGTAAGCACCTTCCTCAAGTGCTTCAGATCCTCCTCCAAGCAGGAACTGTAGATCACAATATCATCAAGATACACCACTACAAAATCGTCAATATAGTCTCGCAAAACCTGATTCATCAAGGTGCAAAATGTGGCTGGGGCGTTGGTCAAGCCGAATGGCATGACCAGGAACTCATACGCACCACATCTGGTGACGTAAGTTGTCTTCGCATCATCCCCTTCGGCGACCTAAACCTGCCAATACCTAGATTTCAAGTTCAACTTGGTGAATACTCTCGCCCTACTAAGCTGATCAAAACAATCGGCGACTAAAGGGATATGATACTTGTTCCGAATAGTCACCTTGTTTAGCGCCCTGTAGTCCACACACATCCGCAAGGAACCATCTTGTTTCTTCTGGAAGAGGACTGGTGCACCGTAAGGTGACATCGCTGGAGAGAACAAACCCGCGTCTAGCAACTCCGTCAACTGTCTTCTAAGTTAGCAAGTTTTTGTTATGACATCCGATACTTCGCTCGGGCGGGTGGCTTTGTGCCTGGCACAAGCTCGATCTCATGGTCAATTGCCCTTCTGGGTGGTAATTTCTTCGGCAATTCATCAGGCATCACATCTTCAAAGTCGTTTAATATCACTTTAACTTCTTTGGGTAATGGTCCCGATACTTCTTCAATCTCGTCCCACCGTAGCATGGCAAAGTAGGTTGTTTCGTCCTGTTTTAATCCCTTTTTCAACTGGAGGGCTGACATAGAATGCTCTTCCGCCGTAGGCGATACAGTCGGGAGGACACACGGTTTATACACAAGCATGGCTAGAAAGGTGGTGCATGGCATCACTGTGGTCTTTGTGTCACGCAGAAACTCAAACCAGAGGATGAGCTTCAAGTCGCCCATGATGAATATTGAAAAGTTGGTCCTTTCTTCATATGGGCCAATCTTGATTAACACAGATCTCGCTATCCCTGCTACTGGCTGTGCTGCAGAGTTGATAGCCTTCACCTGTCCGTACCCTTTTTCCAGAGTTAGACCCAGTCTTTCCACTTCGGTGCTTGATATGTAATTATGGGCGGCTCCGGTTTCCACCATGGCCTTGATGGCCTTCCCTTTAACCTTTATGTCTACAGACAGCAGGCCTTTCCTTGGTACATCAGCCTTTTTCTTTGGCGGCATGTCTTTAGGCTTTTTCCCAGTGGAGCTCTCTTCAGGGTTCCCAACCTGCGTTGTCACAACATTACACAATTGAGGAAAAGCCCCGACGGCATCTTCCTCTTCGTAATCTTGTGCGTCTGTTTGTTCTTCTGTTGGTGGATGCCTTGATTGAGAACCAGATTGTTCCCCATGTTGCACCTGCCCAATGTTGTCAAAGAAGGCATTCATCATCTGTCGCTGCGGACAGTTAGCGATCACGTGCGGCCCTTGGCACAAGAAGCAACCCCTGAAAGCAGGTTTTTTCACTTCTCCGTTGGTGCTAGCGTCAGGCTTGGCTTTGAACCCAACTCCACTCTTCTGTTGGGTGGAAGAGTTTGATGCCCAACTGCTTTTACTGCCCCAACTTTGGCTTGGCGCTTGACCTCTTGGCTTCTTGCCACCATTACTCCTGCTTGTATTCCCTCTCTGAGAGGGTCTCTGTGGTTCAGAGTTGTTATCTAAAAGGCTCTCGGCAGTGATGATGGCTTCGTTATTCACCCGACGCCTATTAAGCTCGGTGCGAGCCCATGGTTTTAACCCTTCCATGAAGAAGAAGAGTCTGTCGACTGCGGACATGTCACTGATGTCCAACATCAAGGCAGAAAATGCCTGACAATACTCCCGGACTGAACCGGTGTGCTTGCATTCCAACAACGCTTTCCTCGCGTTGAATGCGGTGTTCTCTGGGAAAAACTGGCGCTTTAGCTCGCGTTTGAGTATATCCCATGTGTTTATGAAGCAAGACCCGTCTTCAATCTCTGCGTACTTCTTCCGCCACCATAACTTGGCATCTCCAACCAAGTACATGGCAGCCATCGACACCTTCGTCGCTTCCGATTCTACTCTGATGGCTCGAAAGTATTGTTCTATATCGAAAAGGAAGTTTTCTACTTCCTTGGCGTCACGGGCTCCCCCGTAACTCTTGGGCTCTGGCACTCGGGGCCTCGACGAGTGCTTCGCACCCCCTGCAGGTGTGTTAACCACTGTGCGATTAAGAAGATACACCCGATCTTGGAGCTCTTGAAATTTAGACTCCCAGTCTATACCTTCAATATGCCGTGCATGGTGTTCCACTCGATCCTGAAGCTCCTGAAACCTGCCCTCCCATTCCGTGTTCTTAGCATATCGGGTATTATCAGTGGCTTCAAGATTCACTTCCAACGCGTCAAGGCAAAGGGAGAATTGCTTCAGGATGCCTGGAGCATCCTGGTCGCTCTTGAACATGCCCTGTATCTGTGCTTCCAAAGCATCGATTCTCTCTTTCGTGTTGGCCATGGGTTTTCTCAAGAAACTAGACCACAATATTTTCTTAGCTGACGCCACGGTCCCTTGGGCAACCGCGGCTCTGATACCACCTGACACACGATAGCCCTTGATGGCACAAAGGAAACCGTGTGTGGCACTCGACTTGCCGCTTGCAAGAAGAGTTCGCCAACTAATTCCAACACTCCTACAGCAAGCAGTGCATCAACATTGCATAAAACAGTGCACAAATAAGTAGATTTCAAGATAAGGGTAAAACGGTCTCAAATATTCTCATTACTTCAACAACATCATTACAACTTACAGAAAGTTCTATTTGCATTCACAGTGTGCAATCTAACTAAATAGGCAAACTAAAACAAACGACTCTCGGGTATGGGTGTAAATGACCTCCCGTATAGTACCACTAGGAGGATTTTCCTAAGTGACAGTAGTAGACGTCACTATGTGTGAGGAGTCATAGTGCCCCTTTTTAGAGAAATACAACTCGGAATGACTTGAAATTTTACATGAAAACTTAAATATATACAGGGGTGATCTCCACCAAAATTGAGCAAAACGCATGCTTGGATCTTTAGATCTTCACGGTTGGCTTTTGGCGTGCACGGGCACTGCAGTTGGGTGCGCGGGCGCTGTGCCTAATGGGCGCATGGGCGCGAGACTTGAAGAACTTGCGAGGGCGCATGTGCGCGTGTTGGATGGGGGTGGGGCGCTGTGTAGGATGGGCGCGGGGGAGCAGTGTTGGGCAGGTGCAAGGGGCAGCCCGGGACACCCAGGCAAGTGTACTTACTCTTTAAACATCAACAACAGTTGAGGTCAACCTAACCTTAGCCTGTACATTGTGAAACCTTGACCAACATAGAATTTCGTGCTTACTTGTGAAAGAACATAAGCCTAGCAGAACTTCGAATTGTAGTATATGTTGCTGCCACGGGTTGACTAAATCCATATATAAACCTCCACTTTTGTTCACTTATTTTCTGTTTCAAAATTGTTCAATACACCACCAATGTCAGAGGTCAATAATTTTCTGTGAAGCTCTAGAGATAAATGAGCCGGTCACAATAGGTTTTATTATTGATCTGGAGCATTGGTACGAGTACTTCAAACCCTTTAAACAAAACTGGTATATTGTTGATAGTATGTATTGAGTAATCAGGCACACAAGCATCTTCCTCGTATAAGAAGGAGTCTACCATAGCAGAAGTGGTGGAAGGCGGATTTCTCGACTTGGGATTCAATTTGTATTGGTTTTCGCTTTGAAGAGAAGGGTAAAAATTCATGTATTACCAAAGCAATGATCATGATTTTAAGGAAGGGGCTGCTACGAATGCTTCGCCTGTTGCGGAAGTTGATGCGTCCTTTCTCTTGAACATTATGACAACTGTTGCCAACCACACATAATATGTAAAATCTCTGATGTACGTATTTATATTTTTGTGAAGCAATGTTATACAAATAATAGTTACGAGAAATGTTATCTCATACACCTCTTGTTCGTAAAACAATGCTATCTCCTACACCTCTAGCCAATTGGATGACTAGGTTGAGACTTGGGAGAAACCGTGCATAATGGACTTCCATAATTGTAACCATCAGGTCTACAGTTCCGTCATACGGCACTGCCTTTCTCAAAAAGGAATATTCATGTACGGATGTGAGTGCAATGTGGGATATCATAACAACCGTGAGAACAAAATAGTGCAAATTGTCAGCACTTCCATCAGATGGCAGTTCAAATGGCCTAGCTCAGAGAATCTCAATGCTCATAATACTTGTTCGCAATGCTCTAATTTAACTTGGCCCTCCAATAGAAAGGCTAGATCAGTCGTAACTCTAGTTGAGTAAAGCCAGATGAAAATTGGCTTTTGCAACCATGAAAGACCAAATATCTTTGTGTGCTGCATTATGCTTGCAAGTAGGCAACAGACTTGTCCACAGGAGACCCTAGCCTTTTCAAGGCTAGAAAGTTGAGCCTTGAAAATGCGCCCATCATCTTCTTTCGAGAACTGCTCTACCATCATAGACCCTTCTGGTAAGGGCTCCTGTTTGCACTAAAAAATATCTTTTTTTTTTACTAGTGACATGCCTTTAATTAAATACCATTAAATGACATTAACTTATATTAATATTTGTGAAAAGTAGATAATGGAAAATTTAAACCAAGAAGTGGAAGAAACCAACTTCTAAAAATGTGTCCCTATTAATAAGGAAGAAGATTGGTTAATTACTTATTAGTGGTAGTTATTTTCTAAGTGGACAGTTATTTTCTAAGTAGGTAGTTGTTTTCTACAAGTTTATAGTATAAATAATGGGTCAAAGAATGAGCAAGATCATCATCAACCAAACAAATCAAGATGTTTTTAAGTCTTTTTCTTTCCTTTTTCTTTAATGTTTAGAAGCTTTTGCTGCCTATCAATAGGGATTTCAATTTTCAGACTTGGAAACATTGCTGTATAAACATTCACAATCAATCGAAAGTTATATTTATCTTTTATTGGCGCCCAGTCTTTTACTTTCAGTTTGCTTTTGTTTGTCAAAGTTTCTCACCTTCAAGGAAGTTCCCAGACCCTAGGGACAAAAAAAAAAAAACATCTCATGCTTTTAGTCAATTACGCCGCAAGTACACAAATCGATCGTGTGTTGCCCAGCAGCGCGAACAACTCCATAGTTTTGCTTATAGTTTACCTTGGCATAGGTCCTAGCTAAGTACCTCTGTTGACAACGGGAGGTGCTGCTCGTTGTGGATGTCAATCAATCTATGTGACTAACTATTCATCTACAAGTGAAACGGAAAGGGGCTACAACGGATGGGACTAACGCAGGCAACATATTCTGGTAGTAAGTTTGTTTTGTTCTGTTGAGCCTGTGATGGCTCTTGAAAATGGCATTGTTCTACTTTATGTCATTTGATAAAATTACTTTGTTACAACAATTAGTCGCGTGCTACAATTTTGTGATGTTACAAATGGAATGAATTGCTACAATTTGAATTTTCAGGTGAAAGAAAATTGGAACTAATTTCAGGGAATTTAGAGAGGAGGATCGGACCATAACCAAAACGAGTTCGTATACACTACAATCCAAGGTCTTCTCGATTATTTCTTTTCTATTTCTATACACTCCATCAAGTTGAAGAAAACGGTTGTTTTAAGAAGGAGAGAGAATTTTTTATAGAGAGAAGGAGTCTTAGGCAGCGAAAGAAAAAGATTCAGGGGAAAAAGTTGGCCGGATGTAGCCGGGTGTCGCCAGAGATAAATTTTTTGGGTAATCCATGAAATTGTTGTTTGGGTGATTCTTGAGGATGAATTTCCTGCAGCTGATATGTTGAAGCTCTGTTGTTGCCTACTTTGTAGCCATGGAGCCCGTATGAGAAGGGTCTTGTTGGAACAGCTTAAATTTGCTGCCAACATTGTCGAAGGACCTTGGACTGCAACAAAAGCAGTTGGAATCATCTACTTCGGGGCTCTGAAAAAGATCTAATGAGAATTTTCTGGAAAGAGAAATACAAGATATCTTTCATAAGCTTTGATCCCTGTAAACACTCAATTGTTTCTTGCGAAGTAGGTTGGTTCACGTTGGAACTGAGATCATATATTCCGATTTCTTCCTTATGATATATATGCATGTATCGACCCACATCTTATGCACAAGACACAAGAGACTATATGTAGACGTGTGTCTAGATTCTTTAGTACCGTACATTGCTGATCTGATTCAAAATTAGCGAAGTCCCCACAATTAATAAAAGCAGAAGATCAAGACGTTGCAAAAGCTTAAATTTTGTCGCTGACCAGATGAATTCGTCCTATGGTTAAATGCGGTCCAATACTTAGGGAATACCACGTAACATTACACAGCTTGTCTCCCAATTGCCGTTATTGACTTCCACTCTGAGAGGTTGTCCATAATCAATCTTAGTTAAACATTACTCACGTTTGTGGTAGGTTTTGTAAAATTCTGCAAATATAACAAGCTTCCTTTCTATATTTTAGAAACGTTAGTCACATTTGTGGTAGGTTTTGCAATATTTTGCAAATCTAAGAAGCAATCATATTATATCGCAAATCTTGGAAGCTCAATAGGAGGGGTCTTAGTAAGGTGCATCTTAATCGGGGATGATGCGCTCTCTTGCCTAGCCACTCGCTTCGCATGATTCTCGCAAAAAAAAACTCAAGCATGTAATATAACCGTCTGCTTGTCATAAAAACAGCACCGACCCCTCTTGTGACTCTAAACAAGAAGTAGCCTTACTATCGGCTCTTGTGACTTTAGACAAGAAGTGCCCTTGCTATCGGCTAATACCATATCTTTAGTCAGGGATTGTCATTTGATTATCAACTAGTACAAAATCTTTAGTCAGGATTCTCTTTTCATTTCCTTCACTTAATCATTTGCCCTGATTTTGTATATTGGTTTTTCCTTTCTTTATTTGGTCCAATGGACATCCTGCATAGGAATTAAGTAGTAGGGTTAATTGCACAAATTACCCTTGTAGTTTGAACGTGTTGCAAGAAGATCATTAGTTACAAAAATTGCAAAAAAAACCCATGAGATCGCAAAAGTGTTGCATCGGACAATTCTCAAAATAGAATAATAAAAATGTCTAAATTGCCCATCTATATAAACTGTAATCGAAGACGTAAGGTTTTTCTTTGTATGAATAGTGTTGGTATTGGGAAAGGGGCAGGGCTAAGCTCGTGGTGGTGGAGCCGGCGCAAGTGGATGGGGTTGATTGGCAGGGCAAGCAGGCGGCGATACAGGTTCATGGTGGGTGGACATGGCAAGTGGTGGCAACTCCTGGCGGGGTTAGCCCTAATTGTAGATCTAAGGTTGGCCCTAATTGTAGATATAGGGCTTTTTTTATTTTTTTTTCTTTTTTTGAATTGTAGATCTACGCTTATGGTTTATGAATCAAGCTAGTGAAGGCGGCGCAATTGGCTAAGGTTGATGGCAGGGCTAGTGGGAGCGCAAGTGGCTGGGGTTGATGGCAGGGCTTGCAGCGGTGCAAGAGGTTGGGGGTGATGACGAGGATGGCAACGCGAAGTTTGCAATGGGTGGAAGGAATCGATGGCGGCGGCGCACTTGGCTTGGGTTGATGAAGAGGCTAGCGGCGGCGGTATAGGGGTCATGGTGGGTGGTTGGGAAAGGCGATTTCGTAGGTGCACGGGGCTGGGAGGTGGTGACAAAAATAGGAGATGGCAGAAATAAGGGGTGGTGGCAGATGTGGGTGGTGGTGGTGGTGGATGGGGCTTGGTGAGGGTGACGGCTAGGGTTTTGGCTTGAGGGGGCTAATTGCGATAGGCGATTGGGTGGAGCAAGTGACTACAGCAATGGGGATTGTGATGAGGCTCGGCGGTGATGGCAGAAATGGGCAGTGGCAGAAATATGGGGTGGGGCAGAAATGGGCGGTGGTGGTGGGTAGGGCTTGATGAGGATGGCAGCTAAGGTTTTGGCTTGAGAGGGCTGATGGCGGCAAGCGATTAGGTGGATTAGGTAGCTGCAGCAGCGGAGATTATGATGAGGGTGGGTGCTGGTGGCAGAAATGGGCGGTGGTTAGGGTTTAGTATATTGGAGTAGGAAAGAAAAATAGGATTTAGGGAGGGAAGAAGAAATAAATGGCATTTTTGTAATTTTGTTAAATTAATCTCTACCAAACGCACTCTTCAGGAGCATGGGCATAACATGCTATTAGTTTGAACAATTTTTTTGACAGTTGCAACACTTTTGCGATCTTAGGTGTTTTTTTTGCAATTTTTGTAACTCTAAGAGTCTCTTTGCAACACGTCCAAACTACAAGGGTAATTTGTACAATTAACCCCAAGTAGTAATTGTGGCCCAACAACCAAGAGTCACACTATAGGCGATGTGCCAGCTCCATGTCACTTCCCCATTTATAGTATCATGTATGTAGAGCACATGACAACCCACATTAGCTTACTTGTGCCAGCTCCATGTCACTTCCCCATTTATGCTTTGTGTCCAATGTAGTACATCATGCTTACTTGTGAAAGAACAGAGGCCTAGTAAATGACTTTGAATTCTGCTATCATGGCTGTCACATGTTGACTAAGTCCATCACAGTTTCCAATTGTTTAGTATACAATCAATGTAAGAGGTCAATTATTTTATACGAAGCTCCAAAAATAAGTGAGCCAGTCAACAAGAAGTTTTTTTTATTGGTCTAGAGTGCGAGTTCTTCAAACCCTTTGAACCAAACATGTTAATTGTTGACATTGTGTATTGAATAATCAGGCGCACTGGCATTTTCCTCGTACAAGGAGAAGTATACCACAGTTGATCATGCAAAAAGAGTAAAGGTGGTAGAGGTGGTCGAAGGCGGATTTCTCAACTTGGGATTCAATCTATTTCGGTTTCGCTTTGATATCACAAAAAAATGTGGAAATTCATGTATCGCCAAAGGAACAGTTGAGTATGATCTTAAGGAAGAAGCTGCTACTAATGCTTCATCTGTTGTGAAAATTGATGCCTCGTTTCTCTTGAACATTATGAAAGTCGTAGCCAAGCTTATGACCACTATGGACACATAATTTGTAAAATTGCTCATGTATTTACATTTCTTGAAGCATTGTTATTCACATAAATGACAATGAGAAATTACCAACAGACGTGAATCAAACAATGCCCTCATACACTATTTCCTGTGTCTAATATGCATTTGCTCGCTTGTTTATTTTAGTAGCTCAGTCAAGCGTATAGCATTCGCATTCATCATTCCAGTGTCACCAACTGTCTTATAATTAGCATGCTCTTCCCCGGTAGCATTAGTTCTTAGGATATATTATGAAGAATAACATTTGAACATATGAAACAATGTCAACAGTGAGATATAAGATTATCTTAAGTTTTTAAATGTTCTTTTAGTTTGACAAGTTAGTTCCTACTTTGTCGTATTGTTGCCTCCTTTCTACCTACTAAGATTTGAAGATATTATATGCCTAATTTTTTTAAATTATCGTGGACTTTTTACATATTATATTACTAGTAAATACTCGAGTAGCATTTATTCCCTTCAGCTAATATTAAAACGTTTTAGTGTGCTTTGAATAAGCGCCTAAAGTTTGGATTTTTATGATTTACCACTTTATTTGTTGCTCTTTGCAGCTCCTTTCTTCACTTGTGAGAGACTGAGGCACGCACCTCAGTTTAGTATCGATCTTCTAATTCGATATGTATTAGGTATTCATCTCTATTAGTTATTTGCATCGACTATTCGTCCGCTTCTTATGACCCATGCTTGATTGAAATATAACAATCTCATTGGAGTAATTTCATGTATGCTCTCTGAAGTCTGCGTTCATAACCCACTTAGTTACTTTTCTTTTTTTCAGTACCTCATAAGTTCCCTTGGTACAAGATCGTGTCTTATAAAACCTTTCGTCCATGTTTATGGATGGAAAAGGTCAAACGGGTCCGCTTGATCAAATGACAGGGGTAAGACCGAAAAATCATCCATAAATCCTAATCTATCACCACCGCCCACTAAGCCCCTCACCATCCATGACCACCTTACCAAATCAATGACCAGCTTGACTACCCCCACCAAACCAATCACCAGCTCAGCTGTGACTACCACGACAAAACCCATCACCACCAATGACCAGCCCCACCAAACCCACACCATTCGTGGGCCATGAGTAAGTGGATAACAAATCACGGCCTCCTTCTATCACCCGACTACCCATTGTTGTCGCTGACACCCATTGCAAACCATCATGTTCCACCATTAACAAAAGAAGCATAGATGAGTCCTACCATTGACATCAACCAACTGATCAACTGGGGGTAGTAGATCTAACAGGTGCAAGGTTAGGATGTGGTGATGGCGCGAGGAGAATGAATTCGGCTTTGGTGTAACTTAATAATTTTGGTGGTTCGTGCCTAGATGATGGTGATGGGTCGGTGCTTGGACGGCGTAAGGGAGGGCTGTTGGTGGTGGGTTCAAGGATGAGGGTCAGTGGTAGGGAACGCTGTTGGTGCTGGGTTTCAAAGAGCAACGATGGTGGTAAACTAGTGGTGGTGAGGATGCGGAGATGATGGTGGAAAATGGAACCTTATAGTCTTACACCTTTCCTTTGATCAAACACGACCAGTTTGACATTTTCCGTCCATAAAAATAGACGGAATGGTTTATATGTACTAGAGAAAGAAAAGAGACCCACTGGGTTAGGAATGCAAACATAAAGGGCGTATAGGGAATTACTTTAATCTCACCTTTTTTTTTTTGTTTTTTTTTGTTATCAAATTCTTGTTAGAGATTCCGTATGGCCATCTTTCATACAATGTACCTTGTTACTACTATTATCATTGGGAAACCGTCTAAATTGTTTCTCACGTGATGCTTACCTTGTACTTCCTTGTTTCACCTTTCTTTGTTCAATTTATTTGTCATTTGAAGCGTCAATGCATGGCCTACCTTTTGTCTTTCATTTCTTTACGTAGATGGGGCACTCTTATTCGAGTTCTCTGCCTAATAAATGCAAAACAAATATTTGTTTTGCAATTTCCTATTGTTTACAACTTGTTTACCTCTATACTGCACTTTTGGAAGTCGTGGTTTGAATTTCTAGGAAGAAAAATTGGTTTGTAACCACGATTTCAAGTCTTCTATGCAATATAAACCCCACAGTTTATGATAATTGCACTATAACCCGAATATTTTAAAGTAATTGCAATCTCACCCTTCAACTTTATACACATTAAAATTTTTTGCACTATCTTTGCACATATCATTTACTTTCGCAATTTTGTTTTAAGATATAACGTTATTTGAAAGTTATTTTTGGTTTTTGAATTTATGCCACCATGCATATCCTATTAGCTTTCAATATCCAAGCTTTCCACCAAGTCAACAAACAACCTGACGTCTTACTTTCCTCTGATTGGCTTGCCTAATGGCTGTAATCAAACACTCTCAAGCTTCTTGGATATTTGTTTGAAAAGTGTAGTAGCAAAGCAGCTTACAGAAGCAACAATCTTCATTTGTTCTGGGAAAGGAAATTTTACATGAGAGCAATAGAAAGAAATGCTTATCTCTATTGTTTCTTTCCACACTTGCACTCACTAGTTCTAAGCAAACTTCACACTTCAATAACCTTCACACCCTATCAAACTTTCTCTTCCTTCTAAGCCATGCTTCGACCCTTTTTTATAGAAGAAAAGATCAGTTGCATATGATCTTTCAATAGTGAAATTCCTCTATTTTTCTTTTTTGTAGGTCCCTTTTCTGCATTTGTTTCTGAAACCTTCTCTTTAAAGAATCTTTTATTTTTTTCCCTACATGGCCTTGCCAGTTTCACTAATACTGAAATCATGTTCATTCTGTTCTTTTGAACCATCTCGTATAGCTCAAATGTTTGGCTAGGCAAATCAGGTTCTTTTTGTCCTTGGCTAATGAATTGTTCATAACGCTTGACTACTTGATCTAGCCCCAGTCTTGATGGTTCTACAAATACATTAAATCCTTGTAGTATAACTATCCTCCTTCCATTGCAGAAACATGTTGCTTCTTGTTCATTCCATGGTTGCATGGACAAACTAATTCTTTCAATTTTTTCCTTCTTCGTATTATGTGTTCCATTGTTCATAATTTTGGTTAACCTTCATCAACTATTTATTAGTTAATGGATAAATGAACCAAATTTGATATCGATTATAGAACTTTGTATCACTTCTTTTTGCTATGGTTGACAATATTTGGACCGTGACGTTCTTTGGACTAAACCCCATAAATGTAAGAGCATATTTAATTATGGTTGGGGAGTTTTCAATAAGTTGCAGATCTCCTCCATCTATTTCAATTGTATACACAAGTCCATGTTCAATCTATTTATGATTGATTTTGACTGATGGTAGCCTGAAACTTGACAATGCATAATCCTAGTATAGGAATCTTTTCATCAGTGAAATTCAACGGATTTTCTCGTGTTCATTTTATCTATTGGCCAACCCTTTTATCTTGTCTGTGATATCAAATGGAAGCAATAACTCTAGTTCTTCTTATAATTGGACTCTTCCCCATCCTCTTTTTGTAGAAGTATCTTCCATCCTCGTTATCCCACTACAAAAAAAGGGGTTTCGGCGACACTAAAAAAGTGTCGCCAATGACTGTAAAAGTGTCGCAAAGCGGTTTCCCGACACTTGTTTAACACTTTTCGTAAGTGTCGCAAATTTGTCCGTCGGAAATTTCCCGACACTTGTTATAAACGTCGGCAATCTACTTGCGACACTTTAAAGTGCCTCTTATGAGGTGAATAGTCAACTCATGCATACGACACTTTCGCAAGAAGTGTCGCTAAATTAGCGACGTTCACTAAAGTGTCATTTCCATTTGGCGGCATTATCTTTGAAACGTCGTTAAATTAGCGACACTTTCTTTAAGTGTCAGTTTTGTTTTACGGCATTATCTAACAACGCTTCCTTTGAAGAGTCGGTGTTTATTTGGCGACACAATCTTTGAAATGTCGTTAATTTAGCGACACTTCCATCAAGTGCCAGTTTTATTTAATGGCATTATCTTAAAAATGTCGTTCGTATTTACGACACTTTTAAGCAATTGTCACTTATTTTTTGTCTGTCATATTGTGAAATCTGTTAAAAGTACGCTGGCCTAACTCCGATAATAGTTACATTTTCCCAAAAATGACATAAAAGTGAAGTATATTTTATGTAATCCTGCTCCTGTCCAATACGAATAATGCACAACTAAGTCGATCTATCGAGCTTATAAACTCATTTAGAAACAAGGTAATGTCATTCATCAACCATATCATATCCAACATTCACATCCTAATTACATAAGCATCCAGAAGTTCAATATTCACATCCTAATTACATAACCACCCAGAAGTTCTCAATTTCAAAAACATACAAATATAATGACATTTAAGAACCAACCTAAAGATATATACATCTTTTCCAAAATGTCATCATATCTTTTAAGTCCAAGAAAAGCATTAATGTCTTCCCTTCATATGCACCTGAAAAGTGAAAAATAAAGAGAGAAGGTTATAAATTTGACCGGTATAACATAAGTCGAATTAAACCGAAAAACTAGTTGACAAACAAAATATAGTAAGAAATGTAAAGACTCGTGTACGTACCCCCTCTCATTCTTGCATCCTATTTCGCAAATTTTTCAAAGTGACAAAATTCTTCTTTACGTTTTTATTTTGGGAAACCTGAACAATTTGATCGTAAGTAATCATTAGTTACATAAAAAAGAAAAAGGGACAATTATATGAAAAACATCCATGTATAAACAATATTCCAGCCTGAGATGACACAAGCATAGCATGGATGACAGCATAAACACATAACATTCTAGCCTAAACATAGAGCATTCCAGCCCATGATGCAGCTGCTACTGTCTTTCTTCTTAGTTCCTTCCCTCCTTACCTTGTTCTCAAGAAACAGACTTCAGATATGTTAAATAGATATGGGGGAAGAAGGTAGGTGTAGTGTTGCATGGTGCTTTTATCGAATGCATGAGAGAAATGAAGGTGGTTAGGTTTTTTAACTTTTCAAGTGAGCTGGTTGGTTAGGGTTCTTTAATTCTGTTCTGAGAGGTCTTATGGCCAGTCAACATATTTACAAGCCCAAACCCTCATAAATAAAGATTCTGCAAGGCCTGGATCTTTATGGACAGATGATTTGAAGCAAACACGGCTTGAACCTATTGAAATGAATATAGATAAACCCAGTGGAAGGGCAGCAACTTTGCTTTCTACTTACAAGCAGGGTTTGCAAACAAAGGAAACATTAAGACTATATGAGGCATGAACATAGCATGAAATGCGTAACGCTGAAGAAGAGCGTATTTACTGGAACCGATTATCTTAACAACTTATTAAAATTTTGAAAACCACCTTCCAGCTTACAGAAGAAACTGGGACTCGTAAGGGAGTGCATTAACGACATGAACCTCGTAGTATGGAACAAGCATGTTTGCAGAGGAGGTTGAAATAAGGCAAAGTGCGCGAACGGGCAAAAGAAAGAGGCTCCTCATGGCATACAACAAATGCAAGACAGCTCTTGAAACCAGCAAGAGCTGAGCCAAGGTTCTGCTAAGGATCAGTATTGACATCGTTCTAGGATACAAGTTAATGATCAAGCACCCAAAATGACTACTTAAGATGGAACATACAATCAAATACAAAGGCAATCATAGAACTTGCATACAGCTCTTGAAACTTATTGAAGCTGAAATAGTTTTAACAAACCTCATTCTGTGGAGTCGAGTGTTTTCTTGGTGAAACCCTTAGCATGTGCTGCATATTCCCCTGATCTTGATGCAGCACCTTAAAGTGTTTTCTGGGTGAAACTCGTGTCACGTGCTGCATATTCCCTGGATGTATTGTACGAGTTAATGATACCACTTAACGATTGCTCGATTCATCAGGAACCTATTACCAGTAACATGGTGAATAATGAGTACTAATGAGATAAATGAACTTCAAATTCTCACAAAGAAAAGAATGAAACTTAACTTTTCCAGTTTTGGAAGAAACATCCTGGGAAGACTGCATCGACAACATCATAGTCCGTATAGAGGACATCATGTTCTCTTGCATTTTAGCCTCCAATTGGGCCTTTGTAGTTGATACTCGAGTGGATACTTGGGCTACTACTTGAGTTTGCATCTCTTGCTCCATTTCAGCTCGTATTTCATCTTTCATTGTAGCCTCCAATTGTGTTTTGATAGTTGATACTTGACTTGACACTTGGGCTGCTATTTGAGTTTGCATTTCTTGTTCCATTTCAACACGCATTTTATCAATCTCTTCTTGCCTAACGTCTCTCGTCTTTGCTCGACCAGCTCTATATGATGAACCAAAGGCATTACTCGGACAAGCGCCTAACCCAAGCCCACGAACACGTCTATTTTTATCACAGCCCATGGCTTTGGATAATGTATCATCAAAAGCATAAGCTGGCTCTTGAATGGAATCTGGAAGTTCTGATGCAAAAGTGTCCATTTTATCCTGTGCAAACAAGAAAATAAAAAGTCCACTATTATCCTAACTTATTAATGCTAACATCTATAGTAATATAAAAAAATGGAGGGGGGGGGGGGAGTACATACAACAACTTTAGCCACTTCTCTAGTTGTACACAACTGCCCCTGCTTCTCCCCAGTCTTATACTTGTGTGTTCCTTTAAAAAACTCACGACGAGAAGGGTCTCTACCGAAAGAATTCCTTAGCTACATCCCCATTAAGAGAACACATTTAAATGCCAATTTGGGCTCACTAGCATCTGGACTAACATACAATTACAGGTCTCATATATGAGAGTTTACCTCCACTCTTACTTGAACATTGCTCTTCCGACCATTTGTATGAAGGAACTTCATGTTCTCCCTACTTTTTTTTTTTTTTTTTCTCCTTGACAAGCATATGCAACAATCAGATTTGCTTTATTAGGTATTAAAGAGAGCCAGTACATGCCACTTAAAATTCAGTCCAAACCATTTGAAACATACCTTCACATTTTTGCTACCCCAAAAGTGGATAAGAATAGGCCATTGATTCTCTTCCACCCTATTCGGGTGATTTGCCAAGCGCTCAGCATCGTTATCATATGGTTCATAACCCTTGGCCTTCACAGAATGCTTCCACTCCTTCCATTTCTTCCCAACCGACATCATGAGAACTCTTCTCATCTCCACTGTTGCATTTGTGTTCTCCTATGGTCGTGGCATACAAAAAAATATTACTGTTAGACTGAAAGGGCGGGAAGAATCTTCTATATTGGAAGCTTTCCCAGTAAGAAAAGTGCATGTGTCCAAACCACATGGGTTGGAGCAATGAGCAGAGGACCAAAACAGAAGCAAAGTGATTAACAAAATCTTGAAACTTGCACGCGATTCAGTCCCAAAGTAACAACTGCACGACTTGCAAAGTTATTTGCTTTATTTAAAAGGACAATGTACATGAACTAAGAAAGGAGCACTCAATGCTTGATTATCTTACTATGTTAGTATGTTGAACCCCCGCAAGCACCGCTACTGCAGCATGAGAAGACCAGCACCAATAACAACACATTCAAATGGATAACATGTTACATGTATAAGTGAAAGAAAATAAGTGTCATAACTAAAAGAACATGCATGAACAGCAATAACAGGTTGCTGTTCTTGCTGTTATCTTTTTCCTGTTTGCTGTTAAATGTATTTATTGCTGTTATTTTTAGCTTCCAACCTGTTATTGCTGTTATCTTTTTCCTATTTGCTGTTAAATGTACTTTTATTGCTGTTATTTTTAGCTTCTTAAATATAGTTTTATTGTTGTTATCCTTTTCCTGTTTTGAGTTTGCTTTTTATGCCCCAAGTCTAGTCCTAATCCTAGTTGTCCGCCCTAAGCATCAGCCCAGACAGGTTATGGAGTTCCTCCAACTCGCAAACTGCATATGAAATTCAACCATCTTAAGCAAATTGCACCAATTATGGACAGCCTCAGCTACATTGACACGTCAACACCTTAAATTAAAAGAGAACATGTACTGGGAAGTAAAGGAATAATCTTGTCTATGTGACAAGAAGTATATCAGAAAATATACTGTCATTGCAGTCACATCTAATTTCATATTTTTTGATCTTTAAGGTCTTCCTTGCATAGTCCTAATCATCAAGGGTGGTGCTACTGCAATATTATGATGCTTCGGGCAAACTGTGCTCCTCTATCTGCATAATATTCTAAAGTAAAACAGCTTTGGCAATAGAGCCACACGGTTAGAGTGCAATGCAATAACATTTAAACAAACATAATAACATATCAGCTAAGGAAGGAAATTGTTAAAGCTAAGGAAGGAAATGCATGAACTGTGTACATATAAAATTGGAGATGGGACATAGGTTTGGTTGTGGCATGACAAATGGTTGCCCTGTGGAGCTCTTGCTCAGAAGTATGGCCTGCGAATTGCTTATGACTCAAGTCTTGGGGTCAAGGCAAAAGTTGCTAAGATTATTGTTAATCATCAGTGGAGTATACCTGAAACCAGATCAGTGGCTTTGAGGGAAGTAAATCACATAATCAGATCTATGCCAGCTCCTCGAATTGGGGATAGAGATGGAATATATTGCAACCTCCAACCAAATGGCAAATTCACCATCAATTCTGCCTGGAACCATCTAAGAACCAAGGGTAATAGAGTGAAATGGTGGAAGGTCATTTGGTTCTCTGGTAATATACCTAGATGTGCTATGATAATGTGGTTGCTCTGGAAAAATGGCTTGAGAACCAAAGACAAATTGCACAAGTAGAATATGCTGCAGGAGAGTTATGCAATTCTCAACAGGAGACAAGAGATCATCTATTTATTCAATGCTCATTTGCTAGAGAGGTATGGAATACAATCCTTCATAAACTAGGATTGATGGTGCCTTTACACAACTGGGATCAATTCTTGGAATATGCAGCTAAACATATAAGGGGCAAAAGCTTTAAGGCAAGATTGGGCAAGCTAGTTGTATCTGCCATCATCTATGGAATATGGCATGAAAGGAATGCAAAGATTTTTGAACATATGCAAGCAAGCCATGAAGG
Source organism: Escallonia rubra (assembly GCA_033065855.1). Classification (NCBI taxonomy): domain Eukaryota; kingdom Viridiplantae; phylum Streptophyta; class Magnoliopsida; order Escalloniales; family Escalloniaceae; genus Escallonia; species Escallonia rubra. The sequence continues at coordinate 48,835 of JAVXUO010001942.1, forward strand.
CTGCTGTAAGGTGATCCAACAATGGATAACATGGAGAGCTAGCAGCTGGACTAATATTCAATATACGGATGGCAACAGGAGGTTGGGTATAGAATGTGGGCTACCTGGCAAAATTTTTCAGCACTGAAATGAAGTTGAGCAGATGGTAAGATATGTGGTACAATAATGGAGGATGTCTGAAGGCATTTGATATAATAGATAAGAAGGAACTTAGATATGTACAGTACAAGCCATATTATTTTTTGAATGAATACAAAGGACTTTGACCACAAAAAAAAGAAAACATATCAGCCCATAGCACCAAATCACAAACAGATACATTAAGACCTCCGTTCTATGACCTGTATATGAAATGACATATTACGAGCTTAGGTCGCTATAAATAGTACAGTAGAGCTCAGCTCTATAACATCAAAACATAAACAACAAATTCAGAGCTCAGCTCTGTCATTTTAAACTATAAAATAGTAAATTCCGAACTCAACTCAAAAATATTGAAACATAGACAATAAACTCACAGCTCAGCTCTGTGACATTAAAGCACAACATATCCCGAGCTCAGCTCACTGAGGCTAAGACATTACAGGAAACTCTAAACCATAAAAAGTAAATTCAGAGCTCAGCAAAACAATGGTAAACCATATATGTATTTTATAAAAAGCTCTGCTCAAATAGCATTGGATCATTAAGCAACAAAGGTAGAGCACCAGCTCTGTAACATTACAACAAAACCTGTAAATTGAGAGCTATGCTCTGTGGCAAAAACTATTGGGTGAACCCAGATGTTTCCTCTTGCATTGGAACAAGAACAACAAATCTAGAGCTCAATTGAGTATGGAAACAAATGACTTCAGCTATTACACACAGACCTTGATGTGGCTCCATATAGCTTCCTTGTTTAGCTTTGGTACCTTCATCCGCTCGATATAATTTAGTGGCGCCAATATCCCATTGCGTGCGAGAACTCCCAAATGTGACGCAAGTTTAGTGCCTGGTTCCAGAATTGGTTGGCCAAGCTCATTAGTTGGAATCTCCAAAATGCTTCCATTTTCACCCCACTCACTATGCATCACTGCCGGGCCTCGTGTATGCAGCTGGTCTGGTTGCTCCCTGCTGACTTCTGTTCATCAAATTCAGGTTACTGCTATAAGACATTCCATTTCTATCACTCAATTACTATATTGAAAATGACAATGTTATAGCATTCTCTTAAACGCTATAAAGATGCACAAGTAACATAGATACAACAGAATTAAAAGACTAATCAAACGTATAAACAGACTGAATATGCACAATCAGAACATAAAATGAAAATTATAGGCCTCTAGTTGTTTAATTATTGACATATATTGGACTGTTCTTGATAGAAGGAACACATAGATTAAATATCCACACAAAGAAATTAGTTCCATCCCAAGAGTTGCAGCGTAGTAAGTGAAAGAAGATAGGCCAAAACTATACACATTGCTTGTTATTATACCTGCCACATGCTCAGAATCTTCTTGATTGCTGTTTGTTGGTTCCCTGTTCGTTGGCGAGGTGCCACCCGCAATAGCGGCTGCCCAACCTTGTGGTGGCTCAGGCATGCTGGTATTGAGCTCTTGATGCTCATCACTAGGGCTTGGCATAGCTCCTACACTCCTTTGTGCCCCACGTCTACCACTTGCCATTGTGCCTAAGTTGTACAACAAACAGCAAATTATTTTTCACCGATTAACAGGCAACAAGATAGAATATATAGAGAAATACTACTTTGTTTCAGTTCATAGCAAATCTTTAAACTTCACATAAGGTTACATCGCAAACACGGTATAAGAAAGTGGCATAGCAACTAAAGAAGATGAAAGCAAATAACTAAAATTATTAATAGCGTATCCAGAAAAGAAAAAGGAATCACTTAAAATACTAAAGCAATTGCTCATTTATCAGCTGAGCATCCCTTATCATGCTTTTCTCTTTTTTCTCCTTTCCCTGGGATCATTGGTCAGTGTGAGGTCAACTTTAGTTCCAACTAAACCTTGCCTAAACCAGGTTACATCCTCATCATGTATGAATGTTAAGTCATCCAAAGTTTGCTCATTCCAAAAATTGGTATCATATTGGCTATGAGCTTGGTTTGGAGATTCTTCTTCTAGAAGATTAAAAAAGTCTCTAGGTTTTGTCTTGACAACAATGTGCCAGTCTTCATCCACCGCATCTTGCACGTAAAAGACTTGCTCAGCTTGAGACGCAAATATATACGGTTCATCTGATATGTTCTACGAATATGCCAAATGGTTGAAGTTTACAAGTGTAAAGCCCAAGCCATCTCGATCAACAAGTCCAATACCATTATCTACCCAGTCACACTTGAATAACACAAACCTAAACTTTTTAGAGTAATGTAGAACAATGATACATCTCCCGCTATAGGATTCATGTCTCTTGCACTTGCATAACTATCAGTATTTGCCTTAACCATGACCCCACTATGCTGAGTTGCTCTATTACTCTCGCGAGCCTTCGTATGATACTTAAATTCATTTATAACATATCCGGTATATCTCTCTGCCTTTTTTAAAGGACCCATTGCCAATGATATAGCTTCTTCTGATAATGCCTCATCACCTTCCTCGTACAGCATTTGAACCTATTTTTTATGGTGAAAAAAGTTTCAGGTTAAAGATTGCACTTATATTAGATTTAACTTGAAGGTAAGCAATGAATACTACACTCATGTTACTTACATGATTTCAAAACCTTTTGTGGAATCTCTCATTATGATTTTATTTGACATCATGGGGTCAATGTTGACGATTGTTCATTCTAATGGATGCATGAAGTTCATTGCATAAATTATTACACTGAGTTACCAAACCATGCAAACATAAAGAAAAAATCATATTTGTGTTAGATTCTCACCGTCGATATTGAGTTATTGCATCAGAATTGACAAGAACATATTGATGAGCCTGTGCATATGAAATGTCATCAAGTACAAATCCCTCTGATGCCCCTAAAGGGCGACCTCCTAATGAGTTGATGGAACTGTCTCCACCATCATCAATCCTTACTGGTTGATACAATTTTGTCTCAACATCTTCATTTGAGTACCTTGAGTAAAATGTAACACATTCTTCTAACCAATATCCTTCTGCAATTGAACCCTCTGGACGACTTCGATTCCTTACATAGGCCTCAAGAGTGAAAAGGTATCTATAACGCCAAAAAAATAAAAATAAAATGAAATCTATATAAGAAAGTTATCACACGTGAGCCATAACTAACAAGTAACACAAAAATAAATTAGGAAGCAATAACACACCTCTCAATAGGGTACATCCATCGGTATTGTGGTGGTCCACCTATCGAAGCTTCCTCAGCTAAATGAATAACCAAATGCTCCAAGATATTGAAAAATGATGAAGGAAATATCCTCTTAAGCCGGCAAAGTGTAAGCGTAATTCGTGACTGAATACGATTCAATTCTTCAACATGCATGACTTTTGAGCATATTTGCCTAAAAAAGTTGCTCAGCTCAATCACAGGTTTCATTACGTTCTCCGGCAACACGCTTCACAATGAGATAGGAAGAAGTTGTTGAATTAGAATATGGTTGTCGTGATTTTTGAGTCCTGAAATACTTCATTTTTGAAGATTGACACGCCATGATATATTCAAAGCATACCCATCTGGCACTTTGACACGCTTCAAAACTTTCAACATATCATATTTGTTCTTATTGTCCAATGTGAAAGATGATGGAGGCAAGTAAAATTTGTGACCAGCCCGTTGTTAAGGATGCAATGCCTCTCGAATATCCAATTCATTCATATCATTGCCAGAATTTAAATTGTCTTTTACTCTTCCATTAATATTCAACGGCGTCCATAGTAGGTGATCACAAACATTTTTCTCAATATGCATCATGTCGAGATTGTGGTGTAACAAATTGTCCTTCCAATTACTTAACTTTTTTGCAATTATGTGCCTCACTGTCGTCCTCATCGTTGTTTCTTTTCCTCTTCTTACTTTCTTGAGCTTTACACTTACCAAACTCATTCTTTATGTCTTTTACTTGCTCATAGACTTCAGCTCCAGATAATGGAATGGGCTTTGGATCTAATTCAATTGTACCATCAAAAAAACTTTATCAGTTTGAAACTTATGCCCCTGATCCAACCATCTACGATGTGCTGGATAGCACGCCTTCTTTCCATGATGCAGACGACGAGACTTTGTGTACCTGTAACACAACAAACACGCCAATTTCCCTTTCGTGCTATATCTCGACAAGATTGCATATCTTGGAAAATCATTTATCGTCCACATCAATAAAGCGCGCATCTTAAACATTTGATACTAGCTGCATCATAAGTGTCTACACCAATCCATAATTCATTGAGCTCGTCAACCAAAGGACCCAAGTACACATCTATGTCATTACCTGGTCACTGAGGACCATCTATTAGAAGGGACATCATCATGTATTGTTGTTTCATGCAGTTCCAGGGAGGCAAGTTATATGGAATCAAAATTACTGGCCATGTGCTGTGAGCTATATTCATACTCCTTAATGGGTTAAATCCATCCGAAGACAATCCAAGTCTTACATTGCATGGATCACTCGCAAAATCTGGATGAAGCTCGTCAAAATGTTTCCAAGCACGAGAATCAGCAAGATGCCTTAGAACTCCATCATCAGTACGCTCATCGGCATGATATCTCATGAGAGATGCTGTCTTTGGTGAGATGAGATACCTATGGGGTCGTGTTATCAAAGGGAAGTACCTCACTACCTTGGCGGGTATCTTCTTTTCCTTAACTTCATCAGCATTTGGCATAGCCTTTGACTGCTTGTATCTTGGGGTATGACAATGTGTACACTCGCGCTCATAAGTTGTCTCTTTCCAGTATATCATGCAGTCATTGGGGCATGCATGTATCTTCTTATAATCAAGCCCTAAATTCCCAATTATCTTTCGAGCTTCGTAGAATGACGTCGGTAATGTTTCGCCTCTAGGGAGTGCATCTTTCAATAACTTAAGCAACATTGTAAATACCTTGTCACTCATTGCACTAAGACACTTTATATTCCATAACAGAATAAGGAACGAGAGTGTCGAATACTTCTCACAACCCGGATACAACTCTTTTTCAGCTTCCTTTACGAGATTGAAAAACTTCTTAGTTGCATCATCGAGGCTATCACTATCTTCATTTCCTTCCCCACTACCTATCTCATCTAGCTGATTAAACATAGGGACGCCAAAAGCATCGCTTATCATTTCTTGTGTTCTGTCACCCACGGCTGGTTCAGGAATAGAACTTGAAGTCAATGATGATTCGCCATTTAAATTCCGATGTGTATAACTACTTAGAAAACCATCGACCACAATATGTTCTGCTACATCTACTTTCTTCACGAATCTCATGTTACGACACTTTGTGCATGGGCATAGTATCTCTGTGGCATTAGGTCGATCCTTGGAGGCAAACTTAACAAATCATCAGCCCCCTTCTCATACAAAGGATCTAATCTGTTCCGTATATTAATCCAACTCTTATCCATATTGACTTTGAGCCTGAGAGAGTACAAATGAACAAAAAAATATTTCCTTAAATCACATAAAACGACTAGCTTACCTTGCTAGTTAACCTCTTTTAATGTCAATTTACTCTTTTGATCATCAAGGCAAGAGAAATAGTAGACAAAACAAGCCAGCATATGAAGTTCTTTTCAAATACGGAAGTCTTTATGTCAACTTTTGCAAATCTACTCACGTAAAATCTAGTTAATGTGGCAATAATAAATCCATCTTAGTATAGTATCACAATAAATCAACTCAGTAATGCAGCAAATGACCACAAAAAACTACTTAAAATGGTAGCAAAAGGGTATTGAGCAAACTTGAATTCAGCAATTTCCTAAAAATAACACATTGCTAAGAATAACCAAATATGCTAAACACGAACTGATCAACGACAAACTAATCAATAAGCAGCAATACATATGAAAAATGAAAGGCAAAATTGAAATTAAACTACAGTAACATGTATAAAATAAGAAATTAGAAAGCATTACAATCCGTTGCACATTAGGTATAAAAGAAAAATGAAAAAATCATCCAAGTACAGATTTAATAAATTGTAAAAAGTAAGTGAATGGAAAACATAACACAAATGCAATCATGTATGTAATTCAGAATTCAAAACCCAAAATCAAGAAAGTTTGTCTATAGAAAATTGAAGGTCATTATGATAATTACAGATTATTGTACGCCAGGGATGACAGGGTATGAGCTCCTAAAGAAAATTAAGGGAGTTCAAATTCTTCCATGCATTTCTAGTTAGCAGTCATTAGGAACCATGTGCTATATGTTTTTAGCTACTGCATGAGAATCTATATTCAGCTCCTCCATTGTTTTGGCTACAAGCATGAATCTTCTATCCTAAAGGAAGTACCTGTTGTGATAATGTCCTCTGAGCACATCCCAACTCGAATTCACAAGTAACTGCATGCTATGACCCGGGTATGTTTTCCTCCTATTCACCATTAGTGTTCTTGGGAAGATCTAATGGTGTGTCTATCTTGAATAGGTGCTTACAAGAAGGAGCTCAAATGTTCATGCTAAAACACCTCAAACACTAATTTAACTCTACAGCTCATCCACAGTTGCACGCATATATCATATATGCACACATCAATCCAACCCTCATTTAACTCTACAACTCGTCCACAAACTGGGGACCTTTTTGTATAGAAGATTCGTTCATGAATAGAAAGGGGAATACAATATTGATGCACCATATACACTCACAATTGAATTCATGCATTATCATCCACTGCCCAAGCTAAAACGAGAGTTTCAAATCCCATCAAATTCCAGCCAGCAATCAATTGCCACAAAATTCTGACCCCTTCACTTCCATGGGGTTTCGAAATCAACCCAATTTTAAGAACGAAGAACAAAAATAAGGACATGGGCAAACCTGAAATTGGCGGATGTTGCGTATCGGCTAAGAATCGGCTCGTCGCTTGTGATAATTCTCCTCGTAGTGCTTGGCAATCAAGATTCCAGTGTTGAAAAGCTTATGTATGTTCCGTATGTTGTAGTTCTGAGCAGCGTTGAAACTGGTTATGATGATTCTTCCCACCCAGAGAAGAACGCTCTCTCACGGTTGCGCTCCTACAGGCCCTTCCATTCTCTACCTCTAAATGGATGAAAATCAAAATGTTAGTAATGTTAAACTACGACTCTGTACTGTCTATGGATAATATTCAAGAATATATTCAAGATGAAGGTTACAAGAGTGAGAGACGTACTTAGGAGAGGGGGGCGGTGGCTGATTTGGGGAGAGATGTACGTGGGGCTGTTTGTGGAACGCTGATTTGGGGGAGAGAGGGGCGGTGGCTGATTTTGGGAGAGACGTACGTGGGGCTGATTTGGGGAGAGAGAAGATGAATAGTACGTGGTCTGTGAAAATTGGGCGCCAAGTCTAAACTATTTCTCACTTTTTTTTTTGGTTTCCGATGTTTTATGCACGTTTAATTAAAAGCAGAACGGTGTCATTTTACTTTAAGCGTTACAGCATTTCACTTTAAGTGTCGCTATTAAGTGACATTTTATTAAATGTTGTTTCATTAGTGTCACAAAAAAGTAAAGCGACGCTTATTAAGTGGCATGTATGAAAACGCCGGAAAATTTGCGACACAAAAATATTTGTATCGTAAATTACCCGACGTTACAGTAGAAGTGTTGCACATTATAACTAATTTACGACATTTCTTTAAGTGTCGAAAACCCTTTTTTTCGTAGTGTCCATATTAAGCCTTGCTTTTAAATGCTTAACATAATAAGTCAAATTGTTAAGGGTTCTTTATAATTCCTTTATGTGATTTTCCCTCAGGCGATACCTTATATCTCCAAAGTGGTTTTTATTCTTTTAGGATCATAAAATAGTTTTGTTTTATTATCACCGGTTTGCATTATGGTGATATTCTCTTTCGACGATTTTTTTTATTTTCCCTTTTGTTAGGGTATTGATTTTTGTTCTCTTACCAATTAGCTTGTTAGAGAACCTTGCTGTTGAGGTTCCAGCCTTACTCTCTTTTCTCCAAGACTGGTGCACTGGTCTTAATTGCTTAAGTTTGCATTGCCATGATTTATGACTTGTCTCTTGGGAGTTGCAACAAAATTCCTTAGTCATCCTTTTTACTGGGGAGAAATTTATAGATGACAAGGACTCCTCTTTCATCTTGGGGTAGAGAGCATAGTAGTCGAACTTTCTAAATGGTTCACCTAATAGACCAACTTTAGTATCTTCAGTTTTTTACCCTTTTTTAAGGTCTTTTGAGTAGTATGTTCGAGGTTACAGCTTCTACTACAAGAAACTGCTCCTTTAGCTACTGCAACTGGCGGTCGTTGAAGGGGAAAAAACGGTCGCTAAAATTTTTGCGGTCGCTAAAGACCCGGTCACTAAAATTAGCGACCGTGTTGACCACATTTAGCGACTGCCCCCGCGGTCGCTAAATATTTTTTAATTTTTAAATTATTTTTTATTTAGCCACCACTTTTTCCTAATTTTTTTTAATTTTAAATTTGTTTTGTTTAGCGACGGCTCATCGCGGTCGCTCCGGTCGCTATAGTTTTTTTAATTCAAAATATTTTTGTTTAGCGACTGCCATATGCAGTTTAGCAATCGCGATGTGTGGTCACTAAACCTGGGTTATGTTTTAAAAAAGTAGGCTTGTTTTGACCTCATGTCTGAAAACCAATTCAACATGTCCATAACCAATTCAACAACCTGTCCAAAAACTAATTCAACCTTTGAACGCATTCATTCAAAAACCAATTCAACCCCCTGTCCCGCATTCATTCAAACAACATGTCCAAAACCTATCTACTCTATACATCCAAAAACAAGTCCCGCATTCATTTCAATATGTCAATTCCAAACCAGGTACATACACAGTCTTCAACCAAATTTAGAAAAATATGTTAAGGCCATTAAAATCAAATCAATGTGACAAAGAAAAACATTAGCTCTCAGCTACATACACAGTCTTCAACCAAAATTAGAAAAAATGAGTCAAATATATGTTCATGAGCTACAACTACAATCAATACATAAGACCCCAAAAACATACTAGCTGACAGACCCACCAACCCCGTCATCATCATCTTCTTCATCCCTTGTTGAAGGCACTTCGATCCAATAATGTCATCACCGCCCTGAGAATTACCGACACTAGGCACAATATCGCTCTGCATGAAGTCATACAAATGATTCAACATAATATATACAAATCAAGATAACAGATTAAATGACCACAATACATGACTACTTAAGAAACTTGGTATTACCTTATGTTTGGCTCCTAGCATGATAAAACCTTGTTGGATCATCATCGTAATTTTTTCTTCAACTAGTTTGTCTAAGCGTTCTTTACCCGTCACTTCAACATGAGAACTGTTACAACTGTTTGCGCCTGATGACCATTGGCTGCCTAGCAATGAACGTGCAAATTGACGAAGGTGGCCGAGCATACGATCCTTCTTAGGACCCCCTATAGCTTCTGACCACAAAGAGACCTCGTCCACTGCTTGTCTACCGTCTACCTGGGAGTTGGCCTGAACTTTTTCCTTATATGCACTATGTATAAGAAAGTAATAAATGTTATAGGAATGCAAATGGTCGCAACCAATAAGGATACAATAGGAATACAAAAATGAAAAATAGTTGTGTCCTCACCGCAAACTGCTATGCTCTCTCAGAAATCCACTGCCCATCTTTCTTTTTGGGTGTGACCTCAAAGCCTTGGAGCATCGTAGGGGGCCTTTTGTCAAGGTCATCTTCTCTCAGCTTTAGATTGCGCACAACATATGGATGTGATCCAATACTATGCTTCATCTTCTCACTACTCATCATATCCTTGCCTCGCTCACTGAGCTTGGCCCATTCAACTGTACACCAATGATCCTCCAACTACCCCCACATGGCTTTTGAGAAGTACTCGGGGTTGTAGTCCCTAGCCATAAAAATATATGTCGCACCCGCCCGAGCTAGCGCCTACCTCCTTGCATGCTTAACTTCTTGTAAATTTCTGAACAATGCTACTCTCAGGCTTGCCTCCCAAGTTCTTGGTCTTTGTCGGACTTGAATTTGAAGTAGTTTTGAACATAATTCAACACAATTTCAAACTCGATTAGCAAGAAAAATTCAGCAAAAATGTACTTCTCGAACCAAATAAAGAAATGAAAAATAAACAATCCTTACAAAGAACTTCCTCTAGACATGGTCCTTGTCTGGTTTGGTCCACGCTTCCACGTCGGATAAGGACGTGGGAGGTGGGCCTTGATAATAGGACCAATTTTGGTCCTAATACAATCTTTAACAAAGCTAATTACAAGTAAATCATAAGAGATATGTTAATCCCAATACAACAAAGTATTAAGTTAGATAGGTGCACTAAAAGATGGTAGGAATTAAGCTTTGAAAATTGAAAACATATTAATTGTTGTGGACATGCACAGTAATCCTCTGCTCTGGAGTGGCTGGAAGAGGTACGCGTGTGATAGCTCTAGGTACAGATGCACTAGAAGCTACAAATAATGAAAAGGAAGAAGTTATATATTTTGCAACAAATATGTTTCAATTCAACGCGAAACTAATATTGTCTCACCATGTACCGAAGCTACTGATGATATCGGCTGCTCATCAGTAGTCGCGTCATCAATCTTAGGGAGGGGGGCTAACTGTGCCGATGCAGGTCCGCGGCGGCCGCCTCCACGACCTCGAGGTGCACTGGATCTCAACATATCTACAAAAAGACTTAAGTGCAAAAGTTAATTGATAACAATGTAGTTCGCTTGAATAATAAAAGATTTAAGTGCAAAAGTTAATCAATAACAATATGGCACGGGCGAGTGAAAAAGACAACTCAATCTAAATAGTCAACCACCATCAGTAATAGAGTTCAATTAAAATAATAAACACCACAAGTGCAAAAGTAGATTGATAAAAATGTTTTTGCTTTACATAGTCAATCACTATCACTAATAGACAACGGAATGTCTTCCTCCTCCTCGTCATCTTCTCCCCTTCATCTTCATCATCTTCTTCTTCTTCTTCTTCAACTTCTTCCTCGGAGTCATCGTCATCATGGTCATCACATAGGGTTTCAGCATCGACCTCTTCTCTAGCATGTCCTAAATCGCAAAGAGGCTCATCAACAAGATCGTTATCCTCCTAGAGCGGCATCACTGTGGGAGCATCATCCTCTTGGTACATCTCAGCGAACACATCATCATCGACAAAGCCTCTTTTGTTCTTGATAACAGTATGCCAATTTGGGTTCTTCCTTGTCACACCCTTTGCATAGTAGACCTGCGTTGATTGAGCTACAAATACAAATGGTTCGTATGATCCGAGCCTTGATCTCATAATAATGTTTATCATCCCATGTCGACTAACTCGGATACCAACTGTAATGTCAAACCATCTGCACTTGAACATTACCAGTCGATTATCGCTGCCATAATAATCTAGTTCAACAAACTTCTCCAACTGCCCATAAAAAACACGCTCACTATCATTATAACAATCACCTTTGACTAAAACTCTACTGTTTTGGGTTTGTTTACTAAGCTCAACTTCCATCGTGTTAAACCTAAACCCGTTGGCAATGTACCCTTTATAACACGAAACTAATCTACTAGAGTCAGCAGCAAGCAATTTGAGACGAGCATCAACTCCATCCTAGGCGGTCTACAACAAAAAATAATTCGCACAAAGTACTAAGTTATTAACTCACATATACCATCTCACTATATTAAAAATGAGATGTGATTTTAGAACCTACGCGCTTTCAGAACCACTCACGGAATGCGCTGTTTTGCATTTTTTCAAGTTGTCCATATGATATCTCAAGGTTTGCTAATAACACTTCCTCATCGTATTCATTGTATGTTATATAGTATCGTCGTTATATTATGTTCTTGAACTATCAGAAGGAAGATATATACACAACTACTTACACTATGAATGGTGCAACTTCATTATAATCCATGAGAGCGTACAATGTTGCGGTAATATACTCTTTCTTGGATAAATATCGACCACTCCTTGCTCCTAGTGCATGACCAAGATGCATGAATATGGAAAGACGTTCATCAAATTCTATGTCGACACTATTGTAATTGCGACCAAGCCGATTCATCTTTTATCAGCATCAGTCTCAAAGTAAAGGGAGCAGAAGTTAGTAAGCTCCTCAAGGATGTAAGCCTCTGTAGTTAAACCTTCAACGTAGGCTTTGTTATGCACCTTTTTCTTATGGTCAAACATATACTTATGTAATAAATAAGTCATTTTCAGTAAACAACGCATGTGTGCAAGTATGGAATACAATTTAAAGATGGATGAGCGACATCACCTTTCAAATTGATACATCCACCTATACTACAAAGGTTCGCCCACTTTAGTCTCATATGCTAAGTGAATGGTCAAATGCTCCATCGAATCAAAGAATGGCGGGGGAAAGCCACAATGAGCCTATTGAAACGGATGTAGATGGAGGACCCGCAGTTTACCTTCGATTATAAACTTGACGACGAGCATCGAGTTAGCATAATTTTTTGGGTCGACGGTCATTCGAGGCTTCCTTATAAGCATTTTGGGGATGTCGTGACGTTCGACACCACGTACCGTACCAACAAGTACTCGATGCCGTTCGCCCCTTTCACGGGGGTCAATCATCATTATCACTTCATCCTGTTCGGGTTCGCCTTGTTAAGGGACGAGAGCGAGAGTTCTTTTGAATGGTTGTTTAGGACGTGGCTGGAAGCCATGAACTTCAAAGCTCCCAAAGTTATCATCACCGATCAAGATTTGGCAATGAAGAAGGCTATTGCCACCGTCTTCCCAGATACTCGACACAACTTGTGCACTTGGCACATAAGCAACAAATACCCCGAACATTTACATCACGTGTATGCAAAGTTTCCAGACTTTAAATAGGATTTTGACACGTGCGTTAGCAAGTCGTTAACGATTGAGGAATTTGAGGAGAGGTGGGAAAAGCTTGTTGAGGATTACTCATTGCAGGACGAGGACAGGATGCAGCACTTATACGAGCTCAAAGAGCAATGGATTGGCATTTACACAAGGAGGCATTTTTCTGCGGGCATGAAAACCACGGGCATGAGTGAATCTATGAATGCCATGTTCGATAGTTACGTGGGTACAACTACCAGTTTGAAGAGTTTCGTCGCATCCGCACAGAAAGCGGTTGCGTCGTTATTCGTGAAGGAAAGGGCTGCAGATTTTGCAACCACATACAAACAGAGGAGAAGGGTGCTTGAGACCCCGCTGGAGCTGAACGGTGCCAAAGTCTATACGAAGGAGATCTTCTTGCTATACCAAGTGGAGCTGCAGAAATCGGGGCGATACTGTATAAACAAGGTGGCAGAAAAGTCTACGCGTGAGTACAAGGTTTATTCCCTCGTGAATGACCTCGTTCCTGAGAAGCTGCGCAGAATGTATACGGTGAGCCACGACACATTGACGGACTCGGTGACATGTGTTTGCAAGAAGTTTGAGTTCCATGGCATCCTGTGTAGACACATTCTGCGCTTTTTCACCCAGAAGAATATAAGGACAATCCCCGATAAATACGTCTTGTCAAGGTGGACGAAAGGTGCAAACAGGTTACACAGTACCAATGCCTTTTCGGAGCACCCGCATACTGACTTTGAAGAATCAGAGACGTTGCGGTATAATCATCTGGTAACGATGTTCACCCGTTTGTCTGTAAAGGCTGCTGCTACAATGGTCAGTTATAAACATCTCCTCGAGGTAGCTCAGCAGCAAGAGCCCATAGTCGACCAGTTGGAAGCAGCTTCCGTCACCAATGCGGTTGACACCGAGCCTACAACGGGGTCAGAAGATGACGAGTCGGGGGAGGAAGACGACAATGATATCCGGCTGTTGGATCCAATTATATCGCAAACGAAAGGCCGCAAGAGATCTACGCGGATGAAAAGCTCTATTGAAACGGCAACTCAACCTAAAAAGCTGCGAAGGTGTGCATTGTGCAACAAAATGACCGACCACGACAAGCGAAACCATTACAAGGCACTGGGGATAAGTCCAGGGGGTTTGCAAGACGGGGAAGAAGATGACGCCGAAGATGAGGACGAACAAGCTGCAGTGGATCTATAATTTTTTGTATAAGTTTGGCATTTGTAATAATTTATTGTAAACAGGTTGCACGGAAGGTGCAAACAGGTTGCACGGAATTTTTTTCTGATGGACCCATATGAGAAGCCATCAAATCTAAAGCCTAAGTTTTTTTTTGTTTTGTTAGCCCCGTCTGCTACATAGTGTAGCGGACGGTCCCGCTGACCCGCTACACAATATAGCGGACGGATATGCAGACTCATAATATATTATGCTCTTTATGTCCGCTATACAATCAAGCGGACCACCGCTTTACAATCCAGTGGACGGATATGGAGCACCTAATTTGCTGGTGCTCTTCGTGTCCTCTACACAATATTGCGGATGAAATCACAGAAACAACATTTGGGATTTTACGTCCGCTATATAATGTTGCGGACGAGTCTATATTATTATATATATTAATCAGACCTGGAAATCATCTTTTATCAGTTCGTCCGTTTCTCTGTCTGTCTCAAACATCTAACCCAAAAATTTGTTTATTATGAATAAATAAATTTATGTTCGTGTTCATTATTTTTCCGAATTTTTTCGCGCTTAATTGTCCCGTTTGAGATTCCGTCGATATATTCTGATCGAACTTTGTTAATCGTACGGTTATTTATTGTTTATCGATATTGAGATTATTGATTCCGTCGCTAAAACAATTCTTCGGGCGAAAATTTAATAAAACAGAATTATGCCCGCTATACAATGTAGCGGACATTATTGCAGAAGAACTTTTGGTTTTCTTTCGCGTCCGCTACACAATATAGCGGACGTCATCGCAGAAAGACTGTTGGTCTTCTTGCACGTTCGTTACACAATGTGGCGGACGACATCGTAGAAAAACTTTTGGTCTTCTTTTTGTCCACTATACAATGTAGCGGATAAGTCTATCCTATTATATATATTAATCAGATCGAGCAATCAGCATTTTTATAAGTCCGCTAGATTCTCTCCGTCTCGAACATCTGCCCAAGCCGCTATCGCATCTACGGCGACCCACATCTCCGGTGACACCACCGTCCTCCCCTCAACGCCGATCTCGATGGCTTCTTCTCCGTAGACCACCTACGATTTTATTGGCAACTTGCACATGGTGGGCAAGCACTTTTTCAAAGTCATGATGCCGGGATTCGAGAATGAACTTGTAGGCCATCCCTCTTTCTCTGTATTTTCGTGTTTTAAAAGTTTGATCTTTTGGTTTTTTTACTAACCTATTTTTTGTATTGTGTTTGTTAGGACTTACCGGAAACCTTTACCAATCAATTTACAACAATTCATGACAGTGCAAGATTATATAGCCGCAAGGGGTCATGGCAGGTTGAAATCACGCTGAAGCCCGGCCGACCTGAAAAAAAGCAATTCACAGAGGGTTGGAACGTCTTCGTGCGCCAGCATGGCCTCGAAGTCGGGGACTTTGTAGTGTTTGAACACCTTGGGTGGTGGGATTTTCAAGCTATAATCTTTGATCGGAGCGCTTGTGAAAAAAATTCTTTCCCCCAATGTGAACCCTAATTTATTAATAATAAAATATTTATGTTCTTGTTCATTATGTTTCCAAATTTATATTCTCGCTTAATTGTGCAATTTGAGATTCCCTCGGTATATTGAGATCGTTGATTGTGTTTTCGAAAGTTATTTATTGTTTATCGAAATTGAGATTGTTGAGTCCGTCGCTAAAACAAGTCTTCGGGCCCCAATTTATTAAAACAGCATTACGCTACAATGTCGGCGCTAAAACAACTCTTCGGGCGCCAATTTATTCCAATTTATTACAACTGCATTACGCTACGAAGTTTAGCTCTACTATATAGGACACCAAAGTCTAGCTCTACTATATAGCGGACATAAGGCCTCTGCTCACGCCGGGGTTCGGGAAGGTCGGAACTAAGTGTCTGGTGCGTGCCAACCATTTTCTGGTCCAGTTTGCCGACAATGATCTGCACCACTATGACGTGAGATCCTCAACTGGGGGGGCCCGCTAAAATATGCGGCTTCAGGGGCCTGGCTGGATGCCCTTTCAGATATTGCCCTCGGGGGTCGACTGGTTGCTCTTGGCCTCCGCCGGGGGGCAAGAGCAACGGAAGAAATTGGCCTCCACCTCCTGGTTCGGGCGGCTGATAATTGCCTTCGGGGGCCTCGGCCGGCTGATAATGCTCGTCGGCCATTTCTTTCGCCGGCTGATATTGTCCTTCGGGGCCGCCAAGTGGTCCCGCCCACGGGACACTGGGCAGTGCCTCGTTGAATCCGTAAGGCCAGTCTTGCGTGACTTGACTCTGAGAGAGGGGTTGGGGTTTCGGGAACAAATTGAAGGTCGGGCCGCTGTAATCGGCCCACGACGCTTGAGCCCGTCCCATCCCCGGTCCAGATGGACCACCAACTCCCTGGCTCACCCCTGAAGCTTGCCCGGATGGATCAACGTATCCCTGGCTGACGCCCGTATAACCCATTCCCGGGCTGTCGACCGAAGACTGTCTCGATGCTTGGCGCACAAAATTCCCGCAGCCTAAAGCCAGTGCAGCAGCCTGTTGGCGAACATCCTCGCCCATTGCCCTCACTAGATCCTTCCGCTCACTCAACTTCTGGAAGAATGCAAGTGAGGCATTAACCTACATCCAAAGAGATAACAAATAAGCAAGGCCAATCAGACATTTATATTCAACAAATTGAAGACAAGTCAGACTAGTTGGGCAACTTACGAGATTGTATGCCATACGCTCGTCGATCTGACCCCTAGGCGCATACCTCTCCCCGCGTTCAAAGTTCATTGGGGCTACTCTCCTCCGCGTGATGTGGGAGTACCACTCATTGTACTTATCGATGCAGATAACGGGGTCCAGCTCCGAGACGATGGCCGCCAGTGTGTCCTGCCAAGAAGTCCAAAGCTCTAGTTCGGCCACGCATAATTCTTGCGCATTGGCCTTGCCAAATCACCCCACATCCGGTGGGTCCCTATTACCCTCATATTTGGGGCACCGACTGGCAATCCCTGCTCCAACTCAAAATGGCACATTGCTCAGTCTGGCAACTGCCACTCTGCGACCTCGAAGTAGATGAGGGGTGTGCGCTGCAACCCGGAGAGCGTGAAGACGAATGACTCTTCTACCCGTAGCGCCAAACGTATGTACGGTGCCCAACGCATTTGGCCTGGAGATAGACGGTCGAACTCCCCTCGATAGTACGTGATGTTGTGGTGGGGATCGACTCTCCTGCGGTAGTGGCTATTCTTCCGGATGTACTCCCAAGCACGCAACCGAGGCCACACTCTATCGGTTCCATCCATACGCGTTGGTGCACCGGGAGCAAGGTGTTTATAAGACCACACCTGAGAACATGGGAAAATTATATTTATATCGTCGATTCACCAAAAAAAAACAATAACGAAGACAGGATTTCTATGATATACATGCATAAGCGAGAGACATGCACATATGGCTTTGGCGTCAGGCATCGTTGCCTTGTGCAATGCTCGGTACAGATACGACAGAACCGCTGCACCCCAGGCATAATCCCCAACCTCCGACTTGTTACCCAACAACAGTAAATATTTCACGCTGGCCGTGTTCTTCGACGTCGTTGGGAATAAAATTGCCCCCATCACCCACCAGAGGAAGGCTTTTGTGTAAAGCACAAGCTCACGGCCCGTATAGTTTTCCGGCATAACCCCGTACGTATCTACCAACCACTTCAACTTTATACCACCACTGCTAAATTGATCCTGGGGTATCGAAGTGAGGAAGTCCCTAGCGGTTCTTGTCTTCGTTGCTTCTGACGGAGGAGCAATTATCGGCCGCCCCGTCATCGGCAACCCTAAGATGAACCCTACATCTTCTAGGGTAATTGTCATCTCTCCGAGCGGGAAGTGAAACGTATTCGTTTCACTTCTCCACCTCTCAACAAGGGCACCTATCAAGGCCCGGTCAAGCTGTTGAAATATCTGCCCATGCGTGAAAATCCCAAACCCAATTCCACGCAGTATCCTTTTCTGGGCGGTGTTCAGTTTCCACGATGTGAACTCGCGAGATACTTCTACGGTGTTGAGAAGTTCTCTTTCCTACGAATTAATAAATACAATTTAAGCAAAAGAAACGGTATATACAACGTTCATAAGAATAAGAAAGTTGATAAATAATGTATCTTACTCCACCATCCCATATGAGCGTACTGATACGGTTGACTTGGTCGTATAACACGGATGGGTCTTTGGTCCAGAGTTAAATTCCATTTTTTGCAACTGAAATTATAGAAAAACCTTCGCAGTTTGAACTTTACGTTTTGGATTTTGATAATCGCTCGCAAAAATACGACGCTAGCACATGCATAATGCATATAACGCAAGTACATGCGTAATGCATACAATGTTAGCATATGTACTCATATGTATAATAGATATATATACATATACGGAATCGGATTTTACAAACGCTAGCACATGAACAAAAACATACATATATAAAACGCAATATTCTTCACAACTATCGATTACAAAGAAAAGCTAGCACATGCAAAAAATGCATACAATGTTATATGATATACATACATATAGATATATATACATACATACGGAATCGGATTTTACAAACGCTTGCACATGAACAAAAACATACATATATAAAACGCGCTATTCATCACAACTATCGATTACAAACAAAAAAAGTATAGATTTTGTGAACTTACGTGATCGATTTAGGGTATTAAAACTGTTCTTAAGACGGAATTGCGCCGATCTACTTGCCAACGCCGCTGGGAAATTTTGTGAGTAGAAGGAATGGAGAAGAGTGTCGTAGTTACTGTTTTCTGAATGTATGTTGAAAGTCTGCGATAGAGTATCGCGGATGGCTATTACGTCCGCCATACAGTATAGCAGATGGCTATTAAGTCCGCTATACAGTGTAGCAGACACTGTTGACGTGACAGATAAGGACAAGATAACCGTCATTGCCGAAAAGTCCTGACGGGACAGGACCTGATAGGACCTGGGCCTAGGGTGCGTCCGCTACACTGTATAGCGGATGTATTTTTGCTGTCTCCCATCTGGACTTTAATGCTGTCCGCCATACAGTAGAGCGGATGGGGCGGAGGGGCAAAAAGGTAAGAAAGTCCGTCCACTATACTGTATCGCGGACGACTGACAGTTTTCAAAAAAGGCGCGATCTGGGCCGTCCATCTTTCAGGATGGACGGCCAGATCGCGCTTGCAAGATCTCCTATTTTGCTAGCGCTATCAACGGATCAGTTCCATATATATATATATATATATATATATATATATATATATATATATATATATATATATATATATATATATATTGCTTTGGGCAAAACCATCTTACCATTAACCATTCGTGGATGTAATTCATGATGTATACCCATCATATGCATAACTCTATGTGCTTTTAGGTTATATTTTGATTTGCTCTTGACATTCATGTCTGTATTAAACACATTTTAAAAAACAATTTTCTCAATGTGCATAACATCAAGATTGTTGTGGAGGAGGAGGATCGACCCATAAGGCAACTCCCAAAAGATTCACACTTTCTTCTAGTTGTGTGTTTTTCCAAAGTCAGGAAGTTTTAGACTGGCAACACATTTTTCTAATGGTACTGCATCCATGTCAAGGTCCTTTATGCACATATACACTTCATCCCCAGATAATCTGTCACGTGTTTCAACGTGACACTCTACAACATTATCAAACTTATCTTTTTGTTTTTGAAATGAATGATTAGGCGGTAAGAATTGTCTGTGACACCCCCCAAAAGGAAGCCTTCCCCCTGTGCTTTAAGGTGAAAGCCTTACTCACTACCATACAATAAGGACACGCCAACCTACCATGTGTACTCTACCCACACAACATACCGTATGCAGGGAAGTCATTGATAGTCCACGTGACTGCTGCCCTCAAGCTGAAGTTCTATTTAAGAGATGCATCAAATGTTGGGGCTCCAACTTCCCACATAATTCTTAACTCATCGATCAATGGCCGCAAGTACACGTCTATATTTCTACCTGGGCTCGTAGGTCAAAGAATGAGTAATGATAAAAACATGAATTGCTTCTTCATGCACATGTCTGGAGGAAGGTTATATGGGACAACGATCATAGGCCACGTAGAGTAAGGCGTGCTAGAGTGCCCAAAAGGATTAAAACCATTAGTATCGAGCCCAAGTCACGCATTTTGAACCTCTGCAGCAAAGGATGGGTGTTTGCGATCAAATTCCTTCCAAGCCTCTCCATCAGCAAGGTTTCTCACTAAATAGGGAACTTTATTGCGAAAGTTGCTATGCCATCTCATGTATTCTGCTATTTTAGAAGGATAATACAACCTTTGAAGCCTTGGTGTAAGTGGAAAGTATAGCAATATCTTCCATGCTATCTTCCTTTTCTTCCCACTGGTTGGTTTATACCTTGCGTGGCCACAAACCGGACACTCCTTCAAATTATTATTCTCCTTCCAGAAGATGCAATCATTATTGCATACATCTATCTTCTCGTACTCCAAACTGAGTTTCATCATCATTTTCCTAGCACTATAATACGTGTCAGGCAATTCTTCATCCTTCGGTAACATTTCTTTGTTAAGCTTTAGAAAACCATCAGAACCTTTATCACTTAACCCATACTCAGATTTTAAGTGTAGCATCCTTGTTATAGCAGATAACTTGGTGTGCTTTGTACTTCATTTCCATATTAGCTCTTTAGATTCTTTTAACAATTTATAAAACTTATGTGCACTCGGGTTTGGCTCTTCTTCCACATTAGGATTACTATCATTAAAAAAGTTATCTCAATTAGTCCCACTAGGCCCAGCTTCCATTACCATATGTTGATACTGAGAAAATCTCAGATCTCTAGGACTATATTGTCTGATCTCAGTGGGCACCTCAGCCGGCACCCTCAAAATTGGTTTTCCGTGTTGAGTCCAATTCGTATAGTTACTCATAAAACCTCTACGGAAGAGATCATAAGTTACATCGTCGGAGGTTTTCCAACTTAACAGTTAATAATCATTGCACGGACATTTAATCGTGCCGTCATCCACAAAGTCTCGTTAGTTCAAAGCGAAGAGAATAAACCCGTTCACTCCCTGTCTAAACTCTTCTGATACCCCAATCCCACTTAGAGCAATCTTCTGTTGCATCCAACTTCTATTTACTGACATGATATAGATCTCTCACTACCAGTTGAACATATACAAGTCGAGTTCTAATTTGAAAAAAGTATATTGAGTAGTCACTTACAAATAAACATGAAAAAATTAAAGATTAATTAAAATGAGAATAATGTACACAAGAAAAAAAAAGAGAAGGACAAGGAGAGTGAAGCTAGTAGTTTCAAGTATTTGTCAAATCACAAGCAAATTTAGTGTATTAGGATTCTCGTGAGGGTAATTAGGGTTTAATTAGGTTAATTAGGATTTGTTAGAGCAATTAAGTTTTAATTAGAACACTTAGGGTTAATCAATGTTTATTAGCGCTAATAGGCTCTAATTCGAGCTATTTGGGCTAGATTATAGTTAATTACTACTGCCAATTTGGGTTTGGTGGCGAGTTAAATAGAGTTATTTAGTGTTGATTAGGGTTAATTGTGGCTAATTTGAGCTATTTGGGATAATTTATAGTTAATTAGTTTAATTAGAGTTAATAACCGTCAATTAAGAGTTAATTATGATTAATCAGTGTTGATTAAGGTTAATTAGGGCTAATCAGTGTTAATTAGGACTAATTAATTAAGGTTTAATTAGGAATTACTTAGGACTTAATTAGGACTTGCTGGAAACTATAACCTTAGTGCTGATTGCTCCCAACTCTTCGGGGGAAGCTGGCGAAAAATTGAGGTTCTTGATTTGGATTCAAACAAATTACATGGAGAACTTCCTAATTTCTTTGGGAACTTGACATACCTCACTTACTTTGATTTGTCATCAAATCATGTTCAGGGCGGAGTTCCAACTTCCAAGTTCCATTGGTAGTCTCTGTAGTTTAGCATATCTAGACTTGTCTGATAACAATTTGACCAGCAATATACCTTATGTTTTTTAATAGTCCTTTGACAAGTCTCATTCACTTGATACTGAGCAATAATGAGCTAGTGGGAATATTACCAGAATGGTTGGGTCAGCTTGAAAATCTTGTTGAGCTTGAACAGAGTTACAACTTGCTTGAAGGTCCTATTCCTGCTTCCATCAGAACACTTCTATATCTAACTGATGTCGGTTTAAGGGGGAGCAAACTGAATGGGAAACTTCTATATCTAACTGATGTTACCAGGAGTACTCCACTTACTTTTTATTAGTACTTATTTGGCATGCCAATGAGTTTATTCAGTGGTTTGAGATTTTTGCAGTGAAAACTGAAAGCATATTCTACGACAATAGCGAAAAAAGCTTAAGCTTATATGAGCCCTATGTTTGACTTGGAACTTATTTGATTGAATATTGGGATGTCCAAGGTTAGTAATGCAACCGATATCGCTTAGAAAGATCTTAGTTCAATATTAAGATTTTTCAGAGCATCTCTTATAGCTAGAATTACTTCTTATCGTTACACTTTGCTTTCCATTTTCACCATTATTTGGATGTCAACTAATAGTTTTATTAAATTTGGTGCTCCTCTAAAAAGTTATTACCTTAACTGTGCAAAACAAAATAAATTTCTTTATTGTCTGCTCAGTTAAGACCATCAGCATTTAATCACAACGAGCTAATTGCCTGATTTTTTTTTCTTAACATACTTCAACCCAGATTCTTTCTTTATCTAATTATGATTTACAGAATAATGAGGGTAGCTGGTTATATCCCCCTCCCCCCCCCCCCCCACCCCCTTCCCTCTCTCTCTGTCTCAGCAGGATGGGATATGGAGGCATACAGTCTATTTCTTACTAGGAAAACTTTAACTCTTGCAGATTCCAGAGTATCTACAATGTTAAGGTTGCTCTATTGTTTTCAGCTTGAATGGTTGCTTAGCAGTAGTTATTAGCTTGGGCCTTGGAACAACTAAGCTTATCTAAATAATCATTTGTCAGAAATGTTGGAAACCCCAGAATACAGGTTGTATTATGTATGACCATTTTGCATGTCATCATGTTTAGTGCTTTAGCAATTTTCTCAAGAGATGTGGAGGTGATGAACCACCCCCTAGATACATTGTTAAGGATAGTCCATTTGGTTCTATAGATTCTTCTCTTCCATCAGCTCATGTTCCAGTCATTGACATCAGTCTTCTCTCATCAACTTCTTTAGCTTCTTCTAGTGAAGAATTCGAGAACTAAAATCAGCTCTCAGCTCATGGGGTTGCTTCCAGGTTCTAATTTCTCTGTCCTTGGATTTCATTGATACATTTTTCCAATTGGAAAATACAAGGCCACTATCTAAATAAAGCAATACTAAGAGAAACATGAGGGGATTTGTGATACCCTTTTCACTGGTGTGCTCATTTCCAATTTGATTTCCTGGTTTTTGTTCTTGTTTTCATTTTTTTTCTTATTTCAAGCTTTAATTTCCTGATTTTCATGTCCTGGTTTTTGTTTTTATTCTTGTTTTGTTTCTTTGTATTGCTGCAAGTGTTACAAAAGCATATAAGATTGAATTCCTTGCATCCAAAGACATTCAATAGTAACAACATT
This sequence comes from Escallonia rubra, assembly GCA_033065855.1. NCBI lineage: Eukaryota > Viridiplantae > Streptophyta > Magnoliopsida > Escalloniales > Escalloniaceae > Escallonia > Escallonia rubra. The sequence goes on from JAVXUO010001942.1 coordinate 72,666, forward strand.
GTCACAGCAGAGTGCATAGGTAATTTTGTTCCTCAGTCTGACCCTAAATTGTCTATCCTGTGTGTTTTCTAGGTTAAACTATGACTTTTTAGTATGATTGAAGCAAGAAGCTTTCCTTGGGGTTCTTATTGCAAGAACTGCTCATGATTCTTAGGCTATAGGTCATGGAATCTCAAATTCACACCTTGACATGTGTAGTTCATCATTCAATCAAACATGTGTAGTTCATCATTGCATTCTTTAACGAGCACATCAGGAAAAAATTAAAACCTAAATCAAGAACATAAGAAAAACCTGGTTTGCACTAAACAATTTTAAAACCTAAATCAAGAACATCAGGAAAGAATTAAATTGAAGTGGGCTTGATGTAACACACAGGGAGCCAGAGATGGTAAACTAATAGGGATTGAAGGTGGCCTTGGCAGCGGCGTAGTGCGTGGGCTTGGCGGTGGCACGACAGGCAACAATGGTGGCAGGGTGGCTTCGCGACGTCGTGGGCTTGCCGAAGTGGGCGGGTTCGCAGAGAAGTGGTCTTCGGCGGCAGCTTTACAGTGGTTGGGAGATACGAGAGGCGACATATTGGGTAGGAAAAGAAAGAGAGACACAGAGAGAGACACAGAGAGAGAGAGAGATCTTGGCTGATAGAAAAAGACTTTTATACTTCCAATTTAGCGATCGCTTTTAGTGACCGTTGAAGCGGTCGCTCAACTTAGTGACTGTTGTAACTGTCACTAAATATGGTCGCTAGAGTTAGTGATTGCCAGAACGGTCGCTAAAATTGGTCGCCACTTTAGCAACGGCCGTATCGGTCGCTAAACGCAATTGCTAAATTAGGAGCCTGTTGACCCCGCCAGATTTTGACTACACCTAACGACCGCCAAAAATAGCGGTCGCTAAATTATGAATTAGCGACCGCAGTTTTTGGCAGTCGTTAAAGGCCCTGTTACTTGTAGTGTTTCTGTATCATGAACCTAATTCTCTAGGTAGATAATTTGCAAGTGCATTTTTAGCTGATAAGATGTATTCGACATCAAAGGTATAAGAATTGAACCATTGTCGCCATCAATAGAGTCTTATTTGACTAAAATCTATTAGATCTCTTTTAACGTAAGCTTTAAACCACCTATTATCTATTCTGATAAAAATGTGCTGAAACTATAGACATGTAAAAAGATTTGATGCCACTTTTATGGCTAAATTTTTTTCTTTCATATGATACCGAGTTTCTGCATCTTTATCCAATATCCACATAATTGTTCTTCAATCCGATTAGGGGATATTGTTTTTAATATGGCACCCCTACAATTTTCAGAAGCGTCAGTTTCTGAATTAGCTTATCTCCTTGTTTAAGTAAACTAAGGGTCTGTTTAAAATCACTTATAGTTTTGGTTTTCAATTTTCAAAAAAAAAAAAAAAAATCCAGTTTAGTTTTTTTTTTTTTTAACAAAAATAAATGGGTGTTTGATTAACCAGCTTTTATTTTGAGTTTTTTCTTTGCCATTTTTTTCCTTAATTTTTCCACCAGCCATTTTTCTCCAACATATTCCTAGAACTCTCCGAAGCACCACCATCGGTGGGTGGCACCACCATCGGTGGGTGGCACCACCATCATAATCAAATGCAATGGTGGGGGGTGGTGACGATAGAGCAAATTGTGGGTTGTGCAACGGTGCTGAGGTGGCGGCGTTGCTTGAGGTCCCATTGGTGGCAGTGGGGTGGAGATGGTGGGTTGAGGTTTGATTCATTGTCGAAGGCGTGGAATGGCGACGGGGGACCAAATCTATGGGTCGCGATGACGGTAGGGTGGCGATGCTGGGGCAGATCTGTGGTGACAGTGGTGAGAGTGTGGTAGTGGTGTGGCAGACCCATGATTGTTGAATGCGTGGGTTAACAATATGGGGCCAAATTCGTGGGTGGCGATGACAGTAGGGTGGCGGTATTAGAGCAGATCTATGGGTGGTAGTGGCGAGAGTGTGGGACAGACCCGTGGTTATCGACGGCGATAGGGTGACGACGGGACAGATTTGGCCGATGGAAGGAAGTGTCTGGTGGTGGTGGAGCTCTGCGTGTGAGGAGGTTTTCTTAAAATGATACTATTTTTTTGGTTCTAACAAAGCTTGAAGGTTAGATTTCAAAAGAAAAACAAAAACTGGAAACCTAATACTCCAAAATGGAGTTTTAAAAAATAACCCTATTTTAAAACTTGATTTTTAAAATTGAAGGGGAAAAAAATGAAAACTGTCAGTCAAACGGGGGTTTTTTTTTTTTGTCCAGTTTACAAAAGTAAAAAATAAAATATATGTTGTCAAACGCTACCTAAGTTTGGATAAGTTTTTAACTTGACCCTTTATCCATAAAACTTGCTGGGTATCTTTATCTTTCCACGTCCACTTTCCTTTTTAAATTTTTTTTACTTAAGGCTTCTATGAGGTTTGATAAATGTGGAATGAATTTTCTCTTGTAATTTAACAATCTAATAAATCTCTAAAGTTGTTTTACATGTTGGTTTGTTTGGAGAAAAGCTTCATGTTTCGGTTATATGATCTTGAGGGACAATTTTTCTAGTATCTTATGTTCTTAATCCCAGAAAGTCAACGGTGGTTTGTTCCCATTTGCATTTCTTTTTTTAGCACTAATCCAAGATCTATGAATTCTTGTGCTATCCTCTTCAAATTATTACTATATTCTTCTCTAGTTTTTGGGAACACGAGTATTTATCTATACATAACACGCAGTAATCTCCGTGCTTTCTAAAAAAGTTATCAATCTTTCTTGGAAATACTGGTGGAGCATTTTCTATTCGGAATGGTAAACGGTCCATTCACATTGACCTTGTGGTGTGCTAAAAGTGGTTAATGGAATTGATGATTCTTCCATTTTGATTTGCCAGTATCCGCTTTTTAGATCAAAATTTAAAAAGTTGGCTAGTTAAATTTTGTTTATCAGCACATCATTGTTTTGAATTTTATAGCCATATTTGACTTTAGCGGCATCTAAAGCTCTATAGTCTATCACTAATCTAGCATTTCATCTGGCCTTTTCTGCATGATCTTTTTTTTTATATAATGAAAGTCAGACTTGGGTGAGGACTCTCGCTTTGAATAATTAATCATTGTTCTAGTATTTCGAGAATTTGTTTTGCAAACTCCTAAACTAATTCGAGACTATATTGCATTGATTTTATATTTACCATGTAATCTTTATTCTTTAGGATTAGTTTGGCCCAAGTTTTATTTTTTTCCCCATAACTTTAGTGGATCATCAATAAAATTCTTTTACAACATTTTCTTATTGTTATCTAGACTAGGAATTTCTTTTCCTCGTGTGATTTGATAATGTTGACATATTTCTTTAACCCACTCATCATCTTCTTTTGTCTTGTTTTTAGACATTGTTTGTTTTATCTCTTCTTCAAATAACTTCTTCAAATAACATATGTTTTGATGTCACCATGTTACGTTGCGTAAAGAGACTTCACTTTGTATTGGCTGTTGGAGTTCTGCCAATTTTTTTGGATGAACGACGAAGTTACACATCTGATAGGCATATTTTAACAACGAAATCATGTGACATTGTATTTCTGTATGCAACTCATCTTGAATAAATGGTCAATTTTCTACTTGCTTGAGAAAAGCCTTCCGACTAAAGAATCCCCATGTAACAATTCAAATTGGATCAATCGCTTTATAATGAAAGTTTTTCCCTTAATAGTAACCAGAATATGATATGTTTCATATTCAGGTTCGAACTCTTCTCCGTTTGTCATTCGCATACTCATGGATTCATTGGCTAGGATCCATTTGTCGATAGGTAAGATTCCTACTTTGGCAAGGCAATATTATGCTCATGTATCTACTAGAACATAGATCTTATAAAGATTGTAGATTTGGAAGTTAAAAGTTAATTGTAACATCTCGCACTTTTTCGAACTGTTTAAAATAATTATATGTGATAAAAAATAAAAACAAATAAAAGGATGATAATTTTGAGTAATACTCGGGTACTAGTTGAGTATGGAAGTTTAAAATAATGCTGGGGTCAAAATATTTTAGTTTTGGGGTCATTTCGTAATTATGAAAATTTTGGGGCTAGAATGTAAATTATTTTTTTAATAAAAGATAATGAAATGAGTGATGGTGTGTGTGTGTGTGTGTGTGTGTGACATCTAGGGTTTAACATTAAATTAATAAATATTAGAATAGTTTTGGGGGTTAAATATAATTATACAAAGTTTTGGGTTTACTTTACAAATTTTAAAAAGTAAGTGCACGTGTGCATTTGTGGGTTGTGTCTTGGCATGGTTGCCACCTCTTGCTTATTACAGTTGACTAACCCAAATATGCAGAGAAGAGAAAATAGAGGAGTTCGGGAAGAGAGAAGAAAGAAGAAGAAGAAAGAAAGAAAGAAAGAAAAGAAAAGAAAAGAAAAGAAGAGAAAGAACAAAAAATAAATAGAGAGTAAAAATGGGCTAACAAGAAAGAAAAGAAAAAAAAAACAGAAGGGAAAGAGAGGGAGAATGGGGGGAGAGAGAGAGGGGGTGTTTTGGTAATTTTTCACCCGGAGGGGGTGTATTGGTAATTTTACCTACAGGAGGTACATTATGTTAAAGTCACATACGATAGGGATATTTTTGTGATTTTACTTATTGAAAGGACATTCTGGTGATTTAGATATGAGAGGGGTATTTTTGGTAATTTTACTCATGAAGAGTATTTTGGTAATGTCACGCACTTGAGGGAAAATTAGAAGTTAGGCATGATTGAGCGTCAAGGATTAACACCCGTGCGGTTTATTATTTACGTTTCGATAGACAGGAGTTAGGATAGGCTTTTGAGCAAGTAGCAGAACCAGTTGTCAAGTCAGGTAAGTACTCCTGCCATGTTCCTCTATAAAACCTATTTTTTAATATATGTGTATGTGTCTACGTGACTTTACCAAATGAAAGTTTAAAAGTATTTGTTATACTTTTGCTTTTGTGAAAGTGGTTAATGAGAAATTGAATTAAAATTGCCACTGTATTTATTATGTTGTTTGAGAACTCTGTGTGAATCGTGGTACAATATTGAGAGGTTAATATCGGTTGTTGTGCCCCATATCCACGGGAGAAAGAGGATTTTGGGTCCTGGTCAAGAGGACCATACATTGACGCACAGTACTGTTTCATCGTGGTTTGCCCATGCATCCACAATATTGTTTATTCCAGGTGGAGGAAGGATTATGAGTCCTAGTCAGTGGGACCATACGCTGACCGCAGCATACCATGGAAAAATGAGTTAAGGTTTCATTCAAAGTTTAAATACCGTTGTTATACAATCGTTTTGGAAGAGTTTCTTGCAAGCATGATTGGCTTTATAAAGTGTATATATATATATATATATATATATATATATATATATATATATATATATATATATATATATATACTCATGTGAAATCGTTACCAGTTTTAAAACGAAGAAACCATGGCATGTTTATTAGACCCCAAAACTTATTTTAGGAACATGGTTTATGTATTTGCTGGGCTCTCACTCATTCTTTTATTTTCTAGGTGATGGTCTAAGAGAGGCAGATCCCTATGAGCAACACGAGGGAGGGGCACTAAAAGAGAATTATTAGATTAAGAAAATGTCTATTGACTTTGGAATTTAATCTTGTGATAGTTTTCCTGGATAGAGGACTCATTAAAGGAGCTTAGGTCTCCTCTAATTCATCATAATTGTTAGTGACATGTAAATAAGGGTTTTGATTCAATTATTGAGGAATTGATAAGGAAGGCTCTTAGTAGCCGATTAATTGTTTAGATTTTAGTGGTTGGATTGAATTCTGAGTACAGGTTGTAGTAAGCCTAGTAGAGCCCTGAGTGGATGTTCGAATGGGCCTACAGTCGGTCACGAGCTTAACTCATGGGCTCACCCGTGGGTTCGGGCTGTGACATTAACTCTATGTGGGGATGATTTGGGCTTACTACCATCTGTTTACTGTTGATATTTAACTTTTTTGGAGTCTAGTTAGCTCTAATGCAACACCTAATTTCTTGAATTCCCTTTTTAAGATCATTTCCTGCTATAACCCTTTTCTTTTAGCTTTTGCCTGATAGCGGCGATGTTACTGTCGTCACATGTAAGGTTATTACACGGAGTGAGGAATTTCATTTTGTTGGTATTGTAACTGTTTTGTACCAAATCATCATCATCAGAGCTGTCATCATGTTTAATCATAGAATCGTCTACTATTTTACCCTTACATTTGTCTTTTGGATGTGTAGACTTGGAAGTTCTTGAAATACTGAATGCCTTATTGGTTCTTCGAGGATGACAATTCCGTTGTTTTCTCTAATATGCGTGTGCTCTAGTTGTTTTCTAGCTAATGTTTCGCCTATCACCCATTTCTTTGGCCATGATAACTGTTTTAGGTTTAACTTTTTAGTATAACTTCGACAAGGTTTAGGTTTTTCTCTTGATGGGTTAAATTCTATTTTCTTAAAATTCTTCCACTTCTTTGCATATTTTTTGTTGCTTCCAAATGTTCTTTTCTCGAATTTTTTCTTCATGAAATTTGACTTGCTTTCGCAACCATAGCTATTTTCTATGTTTCCGACATTAGTCAACAGTTGTAACTCATATGAGCCTTTTTCATATATTTTATTGCATGTCATTTAGTACAATATTTCTTTAATACTTCTTCTGCAACTGCTACTCTTCCTCTTAAGGAGTGACAAAGCATCCTTCATTGAGGAGTTTGTCAAATTCATCTTTAGATAACTTATCCCATGGTTTGGGAAGCTTGGCAATAAATTGTTTTTGTCACGTGATATTGTCTCTTAATTCTAGCTTGTAAAAGTATTTTTTTAACTCACAAATGTAATTTTTAAAATAGCACATACTGTAAATTTGGAAAATTTTCAAATTATGTATAAACGATTTTTTGTTAAATACCTACAAAATTTATAGATATGTCGCAAAAGTCTCTTTTGAGGTTATCTACGTAAAACGTTATCCATTCTTCAAAAATGCTAATCTTGCTTTGTGCTTCAATTATCTACTCGTTGTCCGTTATGCTATTCCAAAATCTAGTTGTGCTTCCTCGCAATGTTGCCAAAATGAAGTTTTTCATAGCATGCCTCTTTGTTAAATTACCACCCATTATGGCCATTCTTAGAGCTTGTGTCCAATTGTCAACTGCCTCATCTGCATTTGAAAGACAACCGATAACAAGATATATGTTATATTGACTAACGGGCACGTGTCTTCTGTGTTTGGGAACAAAATTATGCTTTAAATTTGTTATATAAGTGCAATAACTTAATTATGGGTTCCATGCTCCTGTATTAGGATCAGTTTCTCCATTTTATAAGTGCATATCGCAAAGGCTTATTTACCCTAAATATGGCTTTCTTTCTTCCAAATTTTGTTGAATTGTTGCTCTTCTAAAACAGCTGCATCTATTTCCACAGTCATTGGCCTTTTCAATGTCTTTTCTTTCTCTACTTTGATTACATAGTCATTTATTAATCTCTCTATGTCTTCTACATACATTCCTTGTAAAGGATCTGGGTGTCTTTTGAACCACTCATAGAGAGTTTTATGTCACCTTCACTACCATTATATGCTATAATTTCTTCAAACACGTATGAAGTTGCAATGTTATAGCGGTTTTTTGTAGTGCTATAACTTTCAAAGATTTTGAGAAAGTTATTTTGGTACAAGGCGTGGTTTTCAGTTTCAAATTTCTTTAATTCAGTTAAAATTGTCTAAGGGTTTAGAATTTTACAAATGTTTAGTGTTGCATGAGATATATCCATTACTTGATTTAATAATCTGGGGATCTTACTTTTTCCTACTCCATGGTCTAAGTGTATAATTCTTGCTATATTATTTAACAAACAAGGAATTTTCATGGGATTCTCAATCTAATTTTGCCTCTGTTTTGGCTCTGATACAGTTTTTTGGGCCAACTTCTCCTTTGGTTAGGAAAGACATATTCTAAACTTAGACTAAAAGTTAGAGCTGAGTTTTGATATGTCTTAAACTTGAGAATTGTCAAGTTTAGTTTTTTCAAAATATGAGATGGCTTAATAAAATGCCCAAAATATGAGGGGTCAAAAAGGTAATTTGCAATTTTGCCCTTTTCCTTGGAAAACATGCTTTTTCCAAACTGTTGTATGTGGGTAGTTAAGTTAAGAAACAGGATATCCAGGTAATTAAGTTTTAATGCAATACTCGGGTCAAACACTCATTCTTATTCAATTATGATAGTTCTTCATTCCTATTTAACTATCATAGTTCTTACGAATCAGTACACATATGTCATATATTGTCCTTTGTTTAAACTTTGACTTTTTATGGTTGTTGCTCTTTGTTGCTCTTGTATTGCCATGGGATCAAGGTACCGTCAACATCTATTGAATGTGTTCTTCTATTTTCATTAAGGTAAGAACCTTTGTCAATAAAAGTGGAATATCTCAGACGTTTGTAGTCATTCTAGTGACTGTTGTAGTTACTTTGTAATTTTTGCAGTTACGTAGTGACTTTTTAATAGCCCTCTTAATAATGGCAACTGCACTAACAATATGGTTTTTTTTTTTACCTTTGGATCTTTGTATTCATTTTGGGTACTTAGGGCCGCTTGAAGATCATGTTGCGAATTCATTTTGTCTTATTTGTTGTATTATCGACTAGACGTCACTTGCTTGTCAATGCATAGGCTTCGTTTTTCACTTCAATTATTGTATCGTTTATTTTCGCTTCCCGTTTGGCTACCCCTTACTTGGTTATTTGCGCTATTCTTTTACCTTGTCCTTCCCCTCATGTGCAAGAGTAATTAGAAACTCTAGCAAGCTTTAGGAGTTTTGAGCATTTATCTATACGAAATGATTGAGTTACGTAGTTTTATCTTTGAGAATTTACCCGAATGAGGGTAATTTGATTTAGCTATAAAATTCTTTAATTCAATTTAGCTGTTGTGTTTATCATTTTGTTTTGGGTGGACTTCTAAGATATTGGATTATCTTTAGAAAGTGATTTTATAAAGATATATTGTCATTGACGATCTTTTGTGCTTTATTTTATACCTGGTGTTCCTACCCTATCTTGGCTACACCTATAGGCCCACTGAGGGTCCCAATTCTCATAACACGTCGGCATATTCAACGGTCAATTTTCAACGCTCACAAGCCGGTTAAAGCGACGCATGCTCAAGTCACGTGCTTTTTCCCTTTGTGAAGCAGTCTTGGTGTACCTTCCCCCTTAAGGGGGTCGGCCACCATGGGGGGTTGGCCACCTTAGGGGGTCGGCCACCATGGGGGGTCAACCACCTAGCTTGACGACCGACTACCGTCGCGCGCACGCCGTAGTCGCGACCTTCGTTGCACTCGCGCCATCTCCGTGACCTTCGTCGCCGCGCCCGCGCGCCATCTCTGCGACCTCCGTCGCTACGCGCCACCTCCGCGACTCCCGACGCCAGCGCACCATCTCTGCCAGAGAGCTCTTCAATTCCCCTTCTGCCAGGTAGACGACTCATCTGGGATGCTACCTTGACGCGCTCAGAGTGCTCCAGCACAAGGACTCCTCGCGGCGGGACGGGCTCGCAACCCTAAAGCCCTCGCCTGCTCAATCAACTGACAGGGCTTCGGCCCCCGCGGGGGGACGGGCTTGCAACCTTTAAGCCCTCGCCGTCTCAATCAAAGTGACAAGCTCCTGCCCTCGCGGCGGGACGGGCTCGCAACCCTAATGCCCTCGCCGTCTCAATCAAAGCGACGGGGCTCCGGCCCTCGCACCGGGATGGGCTCGTAACCTCATAGCCACCGCCGTCTCAATCAAAGCGACGGGGCTTCAGCCCTCGCACCGAGATGGGCTCACAACCTTATAGCCATCGCTGTCTCAATCAAAGCGACGGGGCTCTGGCCCTCGCACCGGGATGGGCTCGCAACCTTATAGGCATCGCTGTCTCAATCAAAGCGACGGGGCTTCGGCACTCGTACCGTGATGGGCTCGCAACCTTATAGCCATCGCCGTCTCAATCAAAGCGACGGGGCTCCGGCCCTCGCACCGGGATGGGCTCGTAACCTCATAGCCACCGCCGTCTCAATCAAAGTGACGGGCTCCGGCCCTCACGGTGGGACGGGCTCGCAACCCTAATGCCCTCGCCGGCTCAATCAAAGTGACGGGCTCCGGCCCTCGCGGCGGGACGGGCTCGCAACCCTAATGCCCTCGCCGGCTCAATCAAAGTGACGGGCTCCTGCCCTCGCGGTGGGACGGGCTCGCAACCCTAATGCCCTCGCCAGCTCAATCAACTGACAGGCTCCGGCCCTCGCCGGCACGACCAACCGGGGGCTCGCAACCCTAATGCCCCCGCCGGCTTAATCAAAGCGACGGGGCTCCGTCCCTCGTGGCGGGACAGGCGCGCAACCCTAATGCCCTCGCCGGCTCAATCAACTAACGAGCTCTGGCCCTCGTACGCTCAATCAACCGGGGGCTCTAGCCCTTGCCCGCGCAATCCACCGACGGGCTTCTGGGGGCTCCGCTCGTAGTGCTCGAGCACGAGGACCCCCCGCCACGGACTCTGAGTATCGAGCTATGAGCATGTACGCTCATGTTACCGTTGATCATCGACACCGCCAGGGCAATGAACCGCGAGTCACTCAGGGACGGGAGCAGGTCCTCGGAAGGCATTGCATCCGGCACGCCTGGCAGTTGGCTGCAGGGGCAACCCTCACTGCTGTCAGGATCTCTGCGCGTCTCATGACGCATCTTGTGGGATTCAGTAAGGGCTTGGACTGGAGGCTGGGGCAACGGGCTGCTCTGACCGTGCTGCCGCGGTGTGGTCAGTCTCCCCAGACAGGCAGGGGGACGCTGCAAGGGCAGGGCGGCATGAACTCGGGGACTGGCATATTCGACGGACAATCAATACTGTGGGCCCCCCTACGACGACGTGTCACTCCCGGAGGACCACACGTGTCGGCTGATGACACGCGCATATTTTTGCCTATATATAGTGGATTCTGGAGCTTATTCAAGGACTGGCTCTCTCATTTGACATTTCCACTTTCTCTCTCTAAAATCTATTCTCTCTGGATTTCTAGTGAGAGAAAGACATTCCACCTCCTGACGTTGGATCATCGACGCTGCACCCTTAACGCGGAATGACGGTTGTTGACTGTCGCCCATGTTCGTCGTCTCCCTGCTGACGCGGTGCTGCCAGTCCTCTCGACCTGCCTGGGGAGCCTTGCTCTCAGCCCTTACTCCATCCTTGCTGTCTCCCACTTCGTCTACCTGGAAGCCAACTCAGACTGCATCCTTTGTGGCACGTGGCATACGAACCATCTTTCCTCGGCAACACCTGGCATAACAAGAAATGTAGTGAAATTATATACTCCATCCTTCCCAAAATTATGTTTCATTTTGCCTTGGCACGCATGTAGACACCCTATTTTTGCAATCATTAATAATTAAATAACTAATGGGCTTTATTATTAATTAGTGTGCATTATTAAGTTTAAGCCTAGTAATGTGACTTAAAAAAAATTAGTCCAATCTAGTTGTAGGTCCAGTCCAGTTACATGTCCAGTCCAATTGTGTCAATCCAGTCTAATTGTGTCAGTCCAGTACAATGTCTATATTGTATTATTTAATTGATTTAGTTTGTCTAGAAAATTTGGAGAAATAATCTATAAAGTACCCCTGATGCAAAGATTAAATCAGTCTATTTTATGGTTAGGAAATGAAGTATCCCAAATCTGGTTCATCCCATTAGCAAAATCAGAGATAATTACCTAAATTATAGTCAAAATAATTCCTTGAAATTCAAAAATATTATTTTTTAATTTGTGGGATGAAACAACCAGTTTTTTTACTAACCGGCCAGTTAATTGACTTTTGTATCTCTGCGATTTTATCATTTATTCTGACTTATTTCTAGCCTTGCAAATTGGCATTGCCAAGCTTATTAGATTCTGTGACTCTGAGCACTATAAATAGAGGCCTTAGCCTTCATTTTCAAGGGTCTTGGATCTTGGTCCAAAGGCTAACTCTCTTTAGAGCTTGCATAGTTTTTGTGAAGTGATATTCTTGCTCTCTTGAAAATTTTAGCCATTTGAACTCATTTTTATAAAGCCCTTTAATCCTTGTATCGTGGATCATTAAGAGAGCATAACCGGATCTTCAAGGCAAGCCACTTTAAGAGGTAATCTTTAATAATTTTTTTAGCTTAGGAAATCATATAGTCTGTCTCCCAATCCTGTAGTCAAATTTCTATTTAAAAACACAAAAAAAGAGTCTTTTGCATTTCTTAGTCTGCGTCTAGGACCGAAATGTAAATTACTTTCGGTAGGACCAGAGTCAAACTGTGGCGGTTTTGATTCCGATTCGTCTGATTGAATACGTAGGCAATTCGACTCCCGATGTCAAGTTTAAGCCAAAAAACATAAAAATAGCTGGCGGTAAGTTTTGTCATATTTGCAAGTTATTTGTTGTTAATGCCAAAATTCAATAGAAATGATATAGAGATTGAAACGGCGTGGCGGGTGCCTAACACCTTCCCGTTGCGCAACTTAGTTCCCGAACTCATTTCCCTGTTTTTGAATAGATTAATGGTCCTCTAAACACGTTAGAGACATTTCTAGGTTTTCTTTATTTTCCTTTAAATTTAATAAGATGGTGATTCTATTAAAACACTCTCTCCTTTAGGGAATTTTTTCGAGGCGAGGCGTTTGCGGTAGGTTTTGTGAAATTCTGCAAATCTAACAAGCTTTCTTTCTATATTTTAGAAACGTGACTCACGTTTGTGGTAGGTTTTGCAAATCTAAGAAGCAATCATATTATATTGCAAATCTTGGAAGCTCAATCGAACGGGTCTTAGTAAGGCGCATCTTAATCGGGGATGATGCACTCTCTTGCCTAGCCACTTGGTTCGCATGATTCTCGCCAAAAAAAACTCAACCGACACACCATTGACAAGCATATTACGACCGTCTGCTAGTCATAAAAGCAACATCGACCCCTTTTATGACTCTAAACAAGAAGTAGCCTTACTATCGGCTAATACAATATCCTAAAGTGAGCCTCGATCCCTCTTGTGACTTTAAACAAGAAGTGCCCTTGCTATCGGCTAATACCAAATATTTAGTTAGGATTGTCATTTGATTATCAACTAGTACAAAATCTTTAGTCAGGATTCTCTTTTCATTTTCTTTACTAAATCATTTGCCCTGATTTTGTATATTGGTATTTCCTTTCTCTATTTGGTCCAATGGACATCCTGCATTGGAATTAAGTAATAGGGTTAATTGCACAAATTATCCTTGTGGTTTGGACGTGTTGCAAAAAGATCATTAGAGTTACAAAATTACAAAAAGACACCTGAGATCGCAAAAGTGTTGCATTAGACGATTCTCGTAACAGAATAATAAAAATGTCTAAGTTGCCTCTCTATATAAACTGTAATTGTAGATATAGTTTTTTTTTTTTTTTTGTGTGTATGAATTGTAGATCTAGGATTGTGGTTTGTGAATCAGGCTGGTGAAGGCGGTGCAATTGGCTAGGGTTGATGGCGGGGTTGGCGGCAGCGCAAGTGGCTAGGGTTGATGGCGAGGCTAGTAGAGGTGCAAGAGGCTGGGGGTGATGACGGGGATGGCGACACGGAGTTCGCTGTGGGTGGAAGGCACCGATGGCGGCGGTGCACTTGGCTTGGGGTTAATGAAGGGCTACAGGTGGCGGCATAGAGGTCATGGTGGGTGGTTGGGGCTGGCGGCCTCGCAGATGCACGGGGCTGGGTCGTGGTGACAGAAATGGGCAGTGGTAGAAATAGGGGGTGTTAGCAGAAATGGGCGATGGTGGTGGTGGATGGGGCTTGGTGAGTGTGGCGGCTATGGTTTTGGCTTGAGGGGGCTGATGGTGGCAAGTGATTGGATAGAGCAGGTGGCTGTGGCTGCGACGATTGTGATGAGGCTGGGCGATGGTGGCAGAAATGGGCAGTGTTTAGGGTTTAGTTAATTAGAGTAGGAAAGAAAATTAGGATTTGGGGAGGGAAGAAGAAATAAAGGGGATTTTTGTCATTTCGTTAAATTAATCTCGACCAAACGCCCTCTTCAAGAGCGTGAACTTCACATGCAGTTAGTCTGAACGATTCTTTTGATGATTGCAACACTTTGCGATCTCAGGTGTCTTTTTGCAATTTTTGTAACTCTAAGGGACTTTTTGTAACACGTCCAAACCACAAAGGTAATTATGTGCAATTAACTCTAAGTAGTAATTGTGGCTCAACAACCAAGAGTCACACTGTACGTGATGTGCCAGCTCCATGTCACTTCCCCATATATTGTATCTTGTATGTAGAGCACATGACAACCCAAATTAGCCTCACTTAGTAGAACACCTACACTCGTTGAAGGCTTTGGTAGAACAGCCCCAGAGAGATCACACTAGAAAATGTTTGGAATGGCATCGGAATAGATCGACGTGAATATGCCAGCAAGCAAGGCATGGGAGGTTTACGGCACTCTTGAACTAGCAAATGTGGTTGGTGAAGGGCTTCCAGATTCCTTTGAAAAGTTCAAAGTCATCAAAGGTGATGGAGGTGTTGGTACAATCCTGGAAATAACATTTTCAACATGTACCATTTTATTAATTGAAAGTTGCGATCTTTCATTTGTACGATCATTTTTTACTTTGAACCTTACTAGTTTACGGACTCAATTACTAGAATGCCCCAAACTCCCTCTTTTCAGAAGCTCGATCCATGCAGCATTTCAACAAAACAAACCCTCTTCTTATCTTTTGGTCATCCAAGCAATTAATATGTATTCATGAAGACTCTTTCTATGTATGGACGATGTTTGTCTTATTTTTAGCAGAAAATTATGCGTTGTGTCCAATATAGTACATCATGCTAACTTGTGAAAGAACATAGGCCAAGTAGATAAATTTGAATTCTACTATCGTGGCTATCACGGGTTGACTAAGTCCATGAGTTTCCAATTGCTCAGTATACAATTAACGTAAGAGGTCAATTATTTTATACGAAGCTCCAGAAATAAGTGAGCCGGTCAGAAGTTTTATTATTGGTCTAGAGTACGAGTTCTTCAAACCCTTTGAACCAAACCTGTACGTTGTTGATAGTGTGTATTGAATAATCAGGCGCACAGGCGATTTCCTCGTATAAGGAGAAGTATACCACAGTTGATGATTCAAAAAGAGTAAAGATCGTAGAGGTGGTCGAAGGAAGATTTCTCAACTTGGGATTCAATCTACTTCGGTTTCGCTTTGATATCACAGAAAAAGGTGAAAATCCATGTATCACCAAAGGAAATGTCGAGTATGATCTTAAGGAAGAAGCTGCTACTAATGCTTCATCTGTTGCGAAAATTGATGCCTCATTTCTCTTGAACATTATGAAAGTCGTAGCCAAGCATATGACCACTATGGACACATAATTTATAAAATCGTTGATGTATTTACATTTCTTGAAGCATTGTCATTCACATAAATTGTGACACCCTCAACCCAGGTGACATCACCGGGCTGAGTTATCAACCATAATCACATTCAAAACCCTGTGATGAATACAGAGAACTACATTCTCATACTCATACATCATTAATAGACGCTCCAAATTGCGTCCTTACAAAAACTTTCTTACAAACATACATCATACTGCAGTGGAAGACTTTCAGGTCTTTAAACAACATAAATGTTTACAATCTAATATACGACTGTAGTCGTAGGACTCTTAACAACCTATCTGGCAACTCAATCTTTATCCCACCATTCCTAGCTGGTCTTACCTCACACAACTGATCCCCTTGCTCAACTTTTCTAACCTGTTTTTTTTTTCCTTTCTAGAAGGTTTTCCTTGATCAACCTTATAGCCTGCACAATACAACATAAGGAATGAGCGCAAATCGCCCAGTAAAGACAACACGAAGAGTATCGTGTACAAATGATTCAAGAGACTCAGAGGAATAATAATCATCTCAATGATAGAAATGAATCAAGAGTTCCAATAAAATTTTGACATCGGCATAATTGTCAAACGATAATTTTTCTTTCGTTAGACTGAGCGGCTTTAAGGCCTAACAGAACAGCATTACTGCCACCTCCTCATGGACTGGACTGACTGACTATGCAAGTGAACCCAAAATCCAAGGTCGTAAAGATAAACATCATTGAAATACAAATCAAAAAAATTTCAACATCAAAAGAAAATCAAATGCAATGCACATGGACACGACGGACATGACTCGACCAGACACGACAGACTCTGCTCGAGCGACATTCATCTTCTTTGGCCAGTGATCATAGTTCATAGGCCATCCTCCTCATATTGATGTCCCATTTTACGGGATGTTCATCTCAGTCTCAAATAAATAGAAGAGACACTGTCAACAAGCAGGGAACTCCTTTTGAGTGCTTCCCATAACCACGTTACAGCCAAGCAGCAAGACTTCCTCAATGGAGCGGACTAAGAAAAACTTTATTCCACTTATCAAACCAAAGCTGTTTTCTAACTCCCCCCCCCCCTCAATCGCCCATCACCTATCATCCTACCCAACCCCACACACCTACACAGACACGCCTTCCCCCACACATACACGCCCCCACACCCCATCCCGCACACAGCCACCCATTAAACCTAACACGCCCGTCTGTGCACACACACTTTGCATGCATAATAAAACACACGCACCCACTCCTACACCCACATGCACTCACTCTGCACGCACATACCCACTCTCACACAAATAAAACACACATCCACACGTATACGCGCACTGCACATACAGAAAAAGAGACACCCAAATCCACTCCCACACACACTGTACAGACGAGGGTAGGGCTGGGACAAGGGAGAGGGTTGGGGGAGTTATATGGGGGCAGGGTAGAGGGAACTAAAGAAAGGGGGTCGGGAAAGCAAAAAAATAAGGGGTAGAGGGATGGGGAGCTGTAAAAGGGTGGGCAGGGGGTTAAGGAGGGTGGCATTTTGTGAGTGGGTATGCGTTTCTGTGTGTTGGTGGGTGATGGAGGATGGGGGCCAGTATGGTGGTAAGTATGGGATCGTGTGTGTTTAGTGTGTGGAAGTGCATGATGAGGGGATAAGGGTGGCAGTGGTATAGGGAGGATGACTCTCCCCCTGATGGGTGCATGTGTTTGTGAGAGGGGAGAACCATAAGCTTCTTGTAATGTGTATTACCTGTACTATTGGTAATGATGATGGGTAGGAGGGGAGAACCACATCGTTCGCATGTGTGTTTGTGTGGCCTTTAAAAACCAAAAGGGCATTTTGGTCTTTAAAGGGTGCCAAACATTTTCTATAATACCCAGATATTCTTAACGAATAAATTAAAATTTCTTTTTAGCAGCGAATAAATTTTTAGCATCGATATTTTTAAATTTTTTTTAACTAGAAATTTTAGCGATGAAATTTTTTTTAGTTAGCTCACCCATATTTTAAGTAGCGACTTTTAGCGACAAATAGGGAAGCGGGGTCATGTAGCTAACCCATATAAAAGTTATTCTTGCACGAAAGATACATCATAAATATTTCTGTGGGCCTTTTTGTAATAAGAGAAGGTTTCATGTAAAGAAATTAGAATGATTAACGGAAGTTAGGGGGATTTCTAGTAATTAGCCAACCTAGGTTTTATATATATACAACATTATAGAGCAGCCATCCCAAACCCTTCTCCTCTAAAATTTGTCTGGGCACGGTATCAAGTTCTTTTTCTCTCAATTTATTCACTGTTGTTTGGGAATAAAAAGGCTGGGTTTTGTGGGTTGTGCACTGTGGAGAAGTGGGCTGTGGGTGGAAGGAAGGGGAGAGAGAGAGAGAGAGAGCAGCCATGTGGCTACCATGGTGTTGGTGCCCGTGAGGGTGATTGTAGGTGAAGAGGGGCTGTTGTGAAAGGTACGTGTGTTGGCTGGTAGGTGTTATGCATGCTGTGTGTGCGGGCTGTTGTATAGCCATGTGCGAGTGTGTGCGGTGAAAGTGCGTGTGAGCAGAGGTATGCGTGTTTTGGGAAGGGAATGGGGCTGCAAAGGCAGCCGTGAATGTTTGTGTTACAGGGAATGGTGTGTATGAACTGTGCACGGTGGTGTGAGTATGAGTGTGAGTGAATGTGTGTACAAAGTGGTATGTGTAATGGGTGAGCTGATGAGTGTAACTGGGTGTGTCGTGCATGTGGGTGTGTGTGTTTTGGGCAAATAAAGGCAGCTACTGGGCAGTAGCTGTGTTAGGGGTTGTGTGTTTGTAATTTTGGGTGTCTCTCATGATTTTTTGTACATAAAAAGGGGCAGCCTTGTGTGCGTGTGTACTGGGTGTGTGTGTTTTTGGGTAGGGCTTTCGTTTATTCCTTATTTTTTAGGTGAGGACATAAGGGAAGCAAATCTGTATGAGCAACACGAGGGAAAAATGTCCGAGGGGAACCAATAGAATAATAAAGAGTTTATTGTTCGAGAATTTTAGTTCTCTAATTATTGTTTTGATCGAACTAATGTAGGGAGCTTAAGTCTCCTCGAAATTCTTCATAAAATTCAAGAACACGTAATAAGGGTTTTGTTTAGGATTATTGAAAGTCGGTGAGTTAGATTTAAATCTCAAGTTACTGGTTATAGTAAGGCTTGGCAGTGCCCTCGTGGGCTCACCCGTGGGCTCAGGTTGTGACATTTTACGCCCAAAATTATGTTAAGTTAGATGGAAACCGTCAATTATGCACACTTTCCAATAATATAGGTAGGTTTAGTGTAACTTTGTTCCCAACCTATTCTAGTCGTACCCAAAGGCCCACTACGATCCCATTTTGCATGACACGTCCGCCCAAGCAACAAACATTTTCAACGCTCACAACCGGTCAAAGCATGCACGCTCAAGTAACATGACCAAGCCTCATGACACTTCGACCATCGCACTTCGCCCGTCGCCCGTCGACGCGCCATGGCACTTGCCCAAGAAAGTCGGCCTTGGCCTCCCCCTTGGGGTCGGCCTCGGCCTCCCCATGGGAGTTGGCCTTGGCCTTTGGTCTCCATACTTAACACCTTCACTCCTCTTCAAGAGACCTTGCATCCTCCGCGACCCCCGTCACCCGTCGTCCGGACGTCATCTCCGCGACCCCCGTCGCCCGTCGTCCGGACGTCATCTCTGCGACCCCCGTCGCCCGTCGTCCAGACGTCATCTCCGCGACCCCCGTCGTCCGGACATCAACTCCGCGACCCCCGTCGCCTAGACTTCACTCCTCGACCCCAGTCGCCTAGACTTCACTCCGCGACCCCAGTCGTCCGGACGTCACTCCGCGACCCCGTCGCCCGACGTCTAGGCGTCACACTCCAACACTCCGTCGCGCCCGTGCGCCGCGCTGCTGATACAGCCATGCCCCCAGGCTCTCTGTCACACTACCGTGCCCCTAGCACCATACGCACTATGTCGCGCCCATGCGCCACCATTGACACCAACGTGCCCCCGGCACCTTACGCACTCCGTCGCGCCCATGCGCCGCGCCACTAACACAGACGTGCCCCCGGCACCTTACTCACTTCATCGCGCCCATGCGCCACAATCATGTCATCATGCCCCCGGGCACCACACTCATTCATCACACCATGCGCACCTTGCCTTGGTCATGGAACATGCTTCAACCCACTCTCCGGAGTGTACATCATCCTGCGGGGATAGGCGACTCCTCCGGGACACTATCTCTGCCAGGGAGCTCTTCAACTCCCCTTCCGCCAGGTAGACGGCTCCTCCAGGATGCTACCTCGGCCAGTCGGGTAGACGGCTCCTCCGGGATGCTACCTTGACATGCTCTGAGTGCTCCGGCACAAGGACTCACCCGCAGGGATAGGCGACTCCTCCGGGACACTATCTCTGCCAGGGAGCTCTTCAACTCCCCTTCCGCCAGGTAGACGGCTCCTCCGGGATGCTACCTCGGCCAGTCGGGTAGACGGCTCCTCCGGGATGCTACCTTGACATGCTCCGAGTGCTCCGGCACAAGGACTCACCCGCGGGGATAGGCGACTCCTCCGGGACACTATCTCTGCCAGGGAGCTCTTCAACTCCTCTTCCGCCAGGTAGACGGCTCCTCCGGGATGCTACCTCGGCCAGTCGGGTAGACGGCTCCTCCGGGATGCTACCTTGACATGCTCCAAGTGCTCCGGCACAAGGACTCACCCGCGGGGATAGGCGACTCCTCCGGGACACTATCTTTGCCAGGGAGCTCTAAGTGCTCCGGCACGAAGACTCCCCTTCTGCCAGGTAGACGGCTCCTCCGGGATGCTACCTTGGCCGGCCAGGTAGACGGCTCCTCCGGGATGCTACCTCGGCCTGCGGAATAGGCGACTCCTCCGGGACACTATCTCCGTCAGGGTGCCTGCGTGACTGGCCTACGTGCTCCGGCACTGGGGGCTTGCGTCGGCACCCCTAGGGACTATGACCCCCGGGTCACTCCGAGACGGGAGCAGGTCTTCGGAGGGCATCGCGCCTAGTTCACCTGGCAGTTGGGCGTCGGGTCTTCCCCACCGCTGCCAGGCCTGTGGGACTCCGCAAGGGCTTGGATTGGAGGCTAGATCAAGGGGGTTCTCTGGCCACACCGACGCTGTGGGAGCCAGTCTTTCCAGACAGACAGAGCAACGCAGTGTAGGGCAGGGCGGGCGAATATGTGATTCGACAGTCCGTGGAGCACCGGCACCCGTGGACCCCCCGGTGACGTGTCACTCCCGGGGAGCGCCACGTGTCGGTTAATGACATCATCATCTCAATCTCTATAAATAGAGGTCTTGAGAATTCATTCGAGGGAGGATTGACGGTTGGACATTTTCAGGATTTATTCTTCACTCTCTCATATTTTCACTTTCTCACTCTAGAACCCTATAGAGAGAAACATACAGGACCCTGACCTTGGACCTAAGCATCGGACTGTGACTGTCATCGCGTATTCATCCCGCGCTATCGCCCTCGCAGCACTGCCACCCTCAAGCTCTGTTTGGGAAGCCCTTGGTCTCTGCCCTTGTTCCACCCTTGCTGTGTCCTACATCAACATACTTGGCATCTGACTCGGACTGCAGCCTTTGTGGCACCTCAACGTAAGCACGAACCCACTTTCCTTGGCATCATTTTGGCGACTCTGCTGGGGAGGTGAGCATCGTACTGCAGTCTGCCTGTCTTGTAACTTCGATCATCATGCCTGTACGACGGAAAGCTACGAGGGCTAACAGCCAAGGCCTCATCCACACCGTGCAAGAGGAGGATCACCGCGGCGAACAAGAAAGGACTAGTACTATGCGTCTCCAAGACCAGCCACTAGCTACCGCACCTGACGTACAAGTTGCAGTCAATGCGGCCATCCAACAGTTTTCCCCCACTATAGCCACTCTTATGACAGCCATGGTGGAAATGCAAAAATCAATCCAAGTCTTGACTTCACAATCACCGATTTCCCAAAGCCTTAGAGCTCTGCACCCTGTGCCCATTACTCACCCCGTGTTATCCCAAGCTCCAGGTTTGGCCCCTCCTGCTCATATCCAACCTTCAGGGCCTGGGCTAGTTTTGGACACTGCTCAGGTCCCAGTGTCGCGACCACCGCTGCCTTGGTCCTCCGGGCCCTCGACAGTAGGACTCGCGGCACCTCAGCCCCCGGCGCCACGCCTTACCCTTGCTCGAAGCACTTCGGAGACTCACGAATCAATTGAGATGGAGCCTAACCCGAACATAACCAGTCGAAACCTAAACACAAGTCATTCCCCCGGCTTACTCCGGTCGACCTTTCCTGACGACATGCCTCCAGCAGCTGACACTACCCATATGTAAACCATGCCCCAACAAGTTACTCCCCACCACCAACCCCTCTCTACCATCGTCATCCCCTCAATGCCTCAGGTTGCACCGTCTGGGGGCTCTGGTGCCCGGATCATCCCGACAGGGCATAAACCCTCACATGCGTCGTACGTCACCAAGCATGACTTAGATGCCCTCATTCACCATCTCAAGCAGTCATCCTTACCCCACTCCACCTCTAAGCTGTCAGGCCATGCTCCCTACTCTGGCAGCCTCGCTACCAAACCTTACCCCGTCAAGTACAAGCAACCATCCTTCACCTTGTTCAATGGCAAAGAGGGCAACGCCCGCGAGCACCTCACCCGTTTTGCTGGCTCCCTGAAGCACTACGGGGATGACGACACTTTGAAGCTTCGGGAATTTCACAAGTCCCTGACTGGCCTCGCCTACTCTTGGTATCATCAGATTCCCGAGAGTACTGTCCACTCATGGTCTGACATGGTCCAGCTCTTCCTTGACAAGTTTCATTATGAGACGGAACGTGTGACCATCGTTGACATCACTGGAATCCGCCAGAACCCCGGGGAAGACCTCAACACCTATGTTACGCGATTTCATCACAAGTGCTTGGAGTGCACCGACTTCAGCAAGGATGAAACCCTTGTGCACATTTGCATCAAGAACATGAATGACATCTACAAAGTCTACCTTGAAAACCTCCAGCTTCGATCTTGGGGACATCTCAAGGAAGTTGCACGACGCACCTATGACTCGGTCGGTCCGTCAAAGACCCCAAAGCCCCAACCTCATATTACCTTGGGCGTGACGATGGAAGCAGCCAGTAACGACAACAACAGCCACAAGCGTCAGTCCCAAGGAAGGGACGGGCGTCCTGACAAGAGAGGGCAACCAATGCCTGCCCCGGACTACCCATGTGACTTGAAGACTGCTAGAAATCTCCTCTAGACATGGATCGACGACAATGCCATAACCCTGCCCACTGTCGACAATGAACCTACCCCGGAAGACTTATCTCATCATAACTACTGCCCCTATCATCGGAAGGTCGGTCACGGCCTCAAGTGGTGCAGGGGCCTCAAGTTTGTCTTCGCCGACAAGATTGCATTCGGAGAGCTCAAACTCTAAGTACGGGACATATGACCTTCCCGACCAAGCCTTGGCATGCCTTAGTGCATTTTCCACACTTGTAATTTTTTTGTTCATTTTGCAAGTTGCCATGTACATCATACCCATGTATCAAGGCATGCTGCCTATCCTTCGTTATCAATGAAGTTACATTTTCCAGACTTAGAAAAATTTTAAGCTACATTGCTCTTACACAAGTCTATTGATATCACCCTTCATGCCATCACCCACTCCCTTGGGGGCTTCACCCTTTTCCAATCCCTTCGGCCTCACATTGCAACGACTTGGTACGTGGTGCGCGGGGTGGCTCGAGCCGCGCTACTACGGTCGCATCATCATCCTTCATTTACTTTTCTTGACACTTAGAAAAATTTTCATTTTTTTCGCAACCGGTCAGCGATGATCATCCCCAGTGATTTCCCTCGGCATCCTTGTCTCAGTCCAACACTTAGAAAAAAAATTTCATTTTTTTCGCAACCGGTCATCGATGATCATCCTCAGTGGTCTCCCTCGGCATCATTGTCTTAGCCCAACACTTAAAAAAAAAAAAATTCATTTTTCACAGCTGGATAACCACCCTCAACGGCCTCCCCTTAGCATCCTTGCCCGAACTCAAAAAAAAAATTTCAACACTTAGAAAAATTTTCAAGTTTTTCATCTTCCCCACTACTCCCCACATTCATGCTCTCATCACTCTCTCTATACCTCCATTCACTCTCCTCCCTCACCATCCAACACCCCATCACCCTTTCCCCACTTCATAAACAACTTCTCTCTCTTATGAAAAATTTTTCATTCTCCCACCATCCCATTTCTCTCACTCTCATCTTGTTCATTGTGAAAATATCATTGGGGACTCCCTCTTTAGGGCTGTTCAAAAAAAAAAATTATTATTTCTTATTATTATTTTATTTGAATTTGAATTTCAAAAAAATCTGGGAAACCCTACCCGCGCGCCCGGACCCGCTCCGACCCGTGACCCGCGCCTCCTCTCTCTGCGCGCAGCTCCCCGACCCGAACCCGAACCACCCGACCCGCGTCATCCCCAAACCCAAACCCTAATTCTTCCTCATCTCTTTCTCTTTCCCTCTTCTCTTCATGCGTCGCCCAGCCCCCTTGCGGCGCCACCAATCACTTCGGCCTCCTGCCGCCGCCGACGACCCTCGGCCTCGCCCCCACCTCCCTCTCTCCTCCCTTCTCTCCCCCGCCCCTCCTCCCCCCCTCGGCCTCGCTCCGCGGTACCCCGCCGCCGCCGCCGCCGCCGCCCCCCTTCTTCCCCCTTTATTTTTTCCCCTCCATCTTCCCCCTCCCCTCCTTCGGCCTCGGCCTCGGCCTCCCCAACCCCCTCCCCTAGGCCGACCCCAACCCCCCCTAGGCTGACCCCGCCCTCCACTCATTCCCTCCTTCCCCCTCCCTCTCCTCTCTTCCCCCCCGCCCCTCGCCCACCCGCAGCAGGCCGCCGCTGACCCCGACCCCGAGCTTCTTCTTCTTTCTTCTTCTCACCACCCCGCCTTCCCCTTTCCCCTTCCTCCCTCTCCCCCTCCCCCATCTACCCTTCCCCTTTCCCCCTCGCCCACAACCCCGCCTGCGCCATGCGGCCTCGGCCTCAGCCAATGGGCCTTGGTCGGCGTCGGCCTCGCTGCCTTGGCCGGCCTCGGCCACTTGGTCGGCCGGCCTTGGCACTCCCTCTCCCCCGTTCCTCATCCCGCCCCTCGGCCTCGTGCCGCCGCGGCTGCCCACCCTTCCCCTTCATTTCCTCTCCACATGTCCCCATTTCAGCCTTGCTTCCCTTCACCCATGCCGAGCCCGGCCCTCACGCCACACCCAAGGCCGACCCCTCCCCCCTTTCCACCTTCGGCCCTCACCCTCAGCCCCCCCCTCTCACCTTCGGCCACCCTTTTTGGCCTTCCCAAAGGCACAGTCATCATCTTCAAGAACCTCTCCATAACTTCTTTCCCTTTACCACCTTCAACCTTCACCTTCAATCCATCACCGGCGGTAAACCTTCAATTCTAACGCATGACCATCCTCCATGCCCACTGCGGCCTCCATCACCAAGGCTACTCTTCGGCTTCATACCACAGCAAGGCCTACCCTTCAAACTTCGGCCTACACACATTCACCCAATGACCGAACACCGACATCCAAAGCCGGCAACTAAAAAAAAAAAAAATTTTTTTGCAACATAGACCAACGTGCATTGCCCGTGCACATGCGCTCGTCGTGGACTGCCCCCGCATCGCGACGTCTGACCGCGCCCTTGTCGCGCCCTTCCTGACGATGTCCCTCGACATCAACATCATTGGTAGGTGGTGCGCAAGGTAGCTCGAACCACCTACTCCAACTCATTATTCGACACTCTTCATCCGTCGCCCGAGCACCGTCTCCGTGACCCTTCTCGCCCGCGCCCGGGCGCCACCTCCGCGACCGCCAGCGCCCGTGCGCCTTCTCCGTGACCCTTGTCGCCCGCGCCCGTGCGCCGTCTCCGCGACCGCCAGCGCCCGTGCGCCTTCTCCGTGACCCTTGTCGCCCGCGCCCGTGCGCCGTCTCCGTGACCCCCGTCGCCCGCGCCTGTGCGCCGTCTCCGCGACCCATGTCGCCAGCACCCGTGCGGCTTCTCCGGGACCCCCGTCATCAGCGCCCGTGCACCATCTCCGTGACCCGGGTGACGTCTCCGCGTCACTCGTCGTCCATCGCCCGGGTGACGTCTCCGCGACACTCGTCGCCATCGCCCCGGCGCCGTTTACATGCTCGCGCCCCTGCGCCCTATCATTGTGCCTTTGTCTCAACACCAAAGCATCTCAAGGCTTTCGTATGTGGTGCACGAGGTGGCTCGAGCCACCTACTCTTCATCACCATCATTCATTGACGACGTCAACAACACTCCGGCCAAACAACACACAATCTTGCTAAGTCTTGACGCGTGCGATGCCCGCTCGGGTTGCCCCTCCGCGCACACCACACGCAGGGGGCTTATGTTCCCAACCTATTCTGGTCGTACCCAAAGGCCCACTACGGTCCCATTTTGCATGACACGTCCGCACAAGTAACAGACATTTTTAACGCTCACAACCGGTCAAAGCATGCACGCTCAAGTAACATGACCAAGCCTCATGACACTTCAACCGTCGCACTTCGCCCGTCGCCCGTCGACGCGCCATGGCACTTGCCCAAGAAGGTTGGCCTTGGCCTCCCCCTTGGGGTCGGCCTCGGCCTCCCCATGGGGGTCGGCCTCGGCCTCCCCTTGAGGTTGGCCTCAGCCTTCCCCGAAGGGTTGGCCTTTGGTCTCCATACTTAACACCTTCACTCCTCTTCAAGAGGCCTTGCATCCTCTGCGACCCCCGTCACCCGTCGTCCGGACGTCATCTCCGCGACCACCGTCGCCCGTCGTCCGGACGTCAACTCCGCGACCCCCGTCTCCCGTCATTCGGACGTCATCTCCGTGACCCCCGTCGCCCGTCGTTTGGACGTCATCTCTGTGACCCTTGTCACCCGTTGTTCGGACGTCATCTCCGCGACCCCCGTCGCCCGTCGTCCGGACGTCATCTCCGCGACCCCCGTCGCCTAGACTTCACTCCTCGACCCCAGTCGCCTAGACTTCACTCCGCGACCCCAGTCGTCCGGACGTCACTCCGAACGTCCGGGCGTCACACTCCAACACTCCGTCGCGCCCGTGCGCCGCGCTGCTGATACAGCCATGCCCCCAGGCTCTCTGTCACACTACCGTGCCCCTAGCACCATACGCACTCTGTCGCGACCATGCGCCACCATTAACACCAACATGCCCCCGGCACCTTACGCACTCCGTCGCGCCCATGCGCCGCGCCACTAACACAGACGTGCCCCCGGCACCTTACTCACTTCATCGCGCCCATGCGCCACAATCATGTCATCGTGCCCCCGGGCACCACACTCATTCATCACACCATGCGCACCTTGCCTTGGTCATGGAACATGCTTCAACCCACTCTCCGGAGTGTACATCATCCTGCGGGGATAGGCGACTCCTCCAGGACACTATCTCTGCCAGGGATTTTTTCAACTCCCCTTCCGCCAGGTAGACGGCTCCTCCGGGATGCTACCTCAGCCAGTCGGGTAGACGGCTCCTCCGGGATGCTACCTTGACATGCTCCGAGTGCTCCGGCACAAGGACTCACCCGCAGGGATAGGCGACTCCTCCGGGACACTATCTCTGCCAGGGAGCTCTTCAACTCCCCTTCCGCCAGGTAGACGGCTCCTCCGGGATGCTACCTCGGCCAGTCGGGTAGACGGCTCCTCCAGGATGCTACCTTGACATGCTCCGAGTGCTCCGGCACAAGGACTCACCCGCAGGGATAGGCGACTCCTCCGGGACACTATCTCTGCCATGGAGCTCTTCAACTCCCCTTCCGCCAGGTAGACGGCTCCTCCGGGATGCTACCTCGGCCAGTCGGGTAGACGGCTCCTCCGGGATGCTACCTCAGCCAGTCGGGTAGACGGCTCCTCCGGGATGCTACCTTGACTCGCTCCAAGTGCTCCGGCACAAGGACTCACCCGCGGGGATAGGCGACTCTTCCGGGACACTATCTTTGCCAGGGAGCTCTAAGTGCTCCGGCACGAAGACTCCCCTTCTGCCAGGTAGACGGCTCCTCAGGGATGCTACCTTGGCCGGCCAGGTAGACGGCTCCTCTGGGATGTAACCTTGGCCTGTGGAATAGGCGACTCCTCCGGGACACTATCTCCGTCAGGGTGCCTGCGTGACTGGCCTACGTGCTCCGGCACTGGGGGCTTGCGTCGGCACCCCTAGGGACTATGACCCCCGGGTCACTCCGAGACGGGAGCAGGTCTTCGGAGGGCATCGCGCCTAGTTCACCTGGCAGTTGGGCGTCGGGTCTTCCCCACCGCTGTCAGGCCTGTGGGACTCCGCAAGGGCTTGGATTGGAGGCTAGATCAAGGGGGTTCTCTGGCCACACCAACGCTGTGGGAGCCAGTCTTTCCAGACAGACAGAGCAACGCAGTGTAGGGCAGGGCGGGCGAATATGTGATTCGACAGTCCGTGGAGCACCGGCACCCGTGGACCCCCTGGTGACGTGTCACTCCCGGGGAGCGCCACGTGTCGGTTAATGACATCACCATCTCAATCTCTATAAATAGAGGTCTTGAGAATTCATTCGAGGGAGGATTGACGGTTGGACATTTTCAGGATTTATTCTTCACTCTCTCATATTTTCACTTTCTCACTCTAGAACCCTATAGAGAGAAACATACAGGACCCTGACCTTGGACCTAAGCATCGGACTGTGACTGTCATCGCGTATTCATCCCGCGCTATCGCCCTCGCAGCACTGCCACCCTCAAGCTCTGTTTGGGAAGCCCTTGGTCTCTGCCCTTGTTCCACTCTTGCTGTGTCCTACATCAACATACTTGGCATCTGACTCGGACTGCAACCTTTGTGGCACCTCCACGTAAGCACGAACCCACTTTCCTTAGCATCAAATTTTTTATAGTGGAGGGGTCCAAATCGCTTCCAGCCAATATTACAGGGTGACAAATTGCATTTACCCCCAAAGTTTTTTACTTAATGTTTATGCGAGGTTTGATAAATGTGGAATTAATTTCTTTGCGTTATTTAACAACCCAATAAATCTCTAAAGTTGTATTATAGTGTTGATTTGTATGGGAAAAATCTTCATTTTTTCGACAATGTGATCTTGTAGGACAAATTTTCTACTATCATATATTCTTAATCCCAGAAAGTCAATAGTGATTATTTTCCTTTTGACAACACTAATCCATGATTTATGAATTCTTGTGCTCTTCAAATGATTTCTATGTTCTTCTCTCTTCAGAGTACTAATATCACCTACATACCACACAATAGTCTCCCTATTTTCTAGAAAAGTCTTTCGTCTTTCTTTGAAATAATGGTGGAGCATTTTTCAATCCGGATCTTAATACAGTCCATTCATAATGGACTTCTAGTGCGCTAAAAACAGTTAATGGAACTGGCGATTCTTCATTTTGATTTTTTAGTATCCGCTTTTTTAGATCAAATTCTGGTTAATTGAATTTCGTTTATCAACATATCTTTGTTTGGAATTTTATAGCCATCTTTGACTTTAGATTAGTCATCACTCATCTAGCTTTTCCTCTGGCCTGTTTTGCATAATTTTTTACCATGAAAGTCGAACTTGAGTGAGGACTCTCACTCGGTCTAATTAATACTTATTCTTGTTGTAGCGAACGGCCTCATAAAAATTCCTTCGCTAAAAGGAGATTTTAGGGAGTCGCCATCTTATTTACTTAAGGGAAAATAAGAAAAAAAATCAAGAAATGACTCTAAATTGTCCAAAAGGACAACTTGTCAATCGAAAACCAGGAGATGAGGCCGGGACTAAGTTATGTAGTGGGAAGGTGTTAGGCACCTGCCACGCCCTTTCGATCTCTACTTTATTTCTATTGATTTTTGGCCTTAAAAGCATGTAAAATGCGATAAACATAATCCTATGTTTATTTTTAGATTATTAGCTTGAACCCGAGATCGATGGTCAAATTATCTACGTATCATGTCGGACTAACCGGAATAAAAACCATCATAGTTCGACTCTAGTCCTATGGGAAGTAATCTACATTTTGGTCTTAGACTAAGACTAACAAATGAAAAGAATTTTTTTTTTATTTGTACAATAGAAATACGAATATGGAAATGATAAACAATTCTAAAATGATTTTTCTAAACTAGACAGCTATTAATATTACCTCTGGAAGTTGCTTATCTGAAAGACTCAGAGACGCTCTCTAAATGATCTGTGATGCAAAAAGATTAAAAAGGGACTTTTAGAATGAATATGGATGGCTAAAATTTCTAAAGGAGGTAGCTTATCACTTCAGGAAGAAATGATACACAAGCTTTAAAGAGAATAAGCTTTTCGACCTTCAAGTCGGAGACCCTTGAACATGAAGATCAAGGGCCTTATTTATAAAGCTCTAGGACGCAAAGTCTGATAAGATTGAATATACAAATCTATCAGTTGGAGATAAGTCAGAATATTGAATAAAAGTCGTAAATAGACAAAAGTCAAGTAACCGGCCGATTAGTTATATGGGTCGGTTCATTCCAAAATCTAAAAATAAATTTTTTTACAAATTTTGAGGTATTATCTGACCTTAATTTCGGCAATTATTTCTTATTTTGCAGATAGATTATACCAGATTCGGGATTTATTATTTTTAAACATATAAATTATTGACTTAAGCTTTGCATCAGGGATAATTCAAATAATATTTCCCTAAATGATCTAAAGAAACAAAGATCAAAATAAATAACAAAATCTAGGTATTTGGACTGGACTGACACGATTGGACTAGACTTGACTTGACTAATGGACTTAACACATAGACTTATGACCTCGACAATTGGGTTTAGACGGTTAAGAATTAAGCTGGACGGGACTGAATTAATTAATGAAGTCACATTACTAGGCCTAAGCTTAATAATAAAATCTAATTAATAGTAAAGCCCACTATTTATTTATTTTATAATAACTACAAAAATAGGTGTCTATACTTGTATTTTGGGATTTTGTTTTTCAAACTCCTGAACTATTTCAAGACTTTATTGCATTGGTTTGCATTTACCACATACTCTTTATCCTTTAGGGTTAGTTTGGCCTAAGTTTTATCTTTTCCCAATAACTTTAATGGATCATCACTAAAATTGTTTTTCAACATTTTCTTAATGTTGTCTATACTAGGAATTTCTTTTCCTTGTTTGATTTGATAATATTGGTTTATTTCTTTAACTTACTCCTCATCTTCTTTTGTCTTGTTTTTAGACATTGTTTGTTCTATTTCTTATTCGAATAGCTTTTTCCATGATGATTCTGTTTTGATCTCACCACGTTGGGCTGCGTAAAGAAACTTACTATGTAGGGTTTTGGAGTTCTCCCAAATTTTTCTAGATGGAAGCCGAATTTACTCATCTAAGAGGCAAATTTTAACGATGAAATTTTGTGACATTGTATTTCTATATGTGACTCATCTTGAATAAATTGTCGATTTTCTACTAGCTTCATAAAAGAGTTTTTGACAAAAAAATCTCCATAAATGATTCAAATTAGATCTATCGCTCTATACTGAAAGTTTGTCCTCTAATAATAACCGGAATATGATATGCTTCATATTCAGGTTCAAACTCTTCTTCGTATGCCATTCGTATACTCATGGATTCATTGGTTTGGATCCATATTTTGGCAGGTAAGGTTCCTGCTTTGGCAAGGAAGTATTATGCTTCTGTATCTATAGAGCATGGATCTTATAAGGATTTTAGCCGTGGAAGTTAAAAGTTAATTCTGTGTAAGAATTAATCGGGCTTACTACCGTTTATTGTTGAATTTTAACCTTTTTGGAGCCTTATTAGCTCTAACAGTACTCATAATTTCTTGAATTCCCATGTTAAGATCATTTCCTGCTAGACCCCTTTCTTTTAGCCTTTGCCTGACAGTGTCTAATAGCAATGTTGATGTCATCATGTGTAAGGTTTCTACTCGGAGTGACCGAATTTCATTTTTCTTGGTATTGTAATTGTTTTGTACCCAATAACATCATCATCATCAGAGCTGTCATCATCTTTGACTATAGAATCCTCCACAATTTTACCCTTACTTTTATCTTTTGGATATGTAGACTTGGAAGGTCTTGGAAAAAACTG
This sequence comes from Escallonia rubra, assembly GCA_033065855.1. Lineage (NCBI taxonomy): Eukaryota > Viridiplantae > Streptophyta > Magnoliopsida > Escalloniales > Escalloniaceae > Escallonia > Escallonia rubra. Next base: position 104,257 of record JAVXUO010001942.1, read on the forward strand.
AATGTCTTATTAGTTCTTTGAGGAAATCTTTTGTTTTCTTTAATATGCATGTGTTCTAGATCTTTAGTAGCTAATGCTTCGCCTATCACCCATTTCTTTGGTTATGATAGCTGTTTTGAGTTTAACTTTTTAGCATCTCTTCAACAAGGTTTAGGCTTTTCTCTTAACGGGTCAAATTCTCTTTCCTGAAATTTTTTCCACTTATTTACATATTTTTGTTGCTTCCAGATTTTCTTTTCTCGAAAATTTTCTTCGTGAAATCTGGCTTTCTTTCACAACCATAACTATTTATTATATTGTCGACTTTAATACAACCATCGTAACTCATATGAGCTTCTTTCATATTTTTTACTACATATCTTTCAGTATAATATTTCTTTAATACTTCTTCTACAGCTGCTACTCTTCCTTAGGAATCACAAAGCGTTCCTTCACTGACGAGTTTGTCAAGTTTCTTTTGGGATAACTCGTTCCATGGTTTGGGAAGCTTGACAAAAAAATCATTTTTGCCAATTGATACTGTCTCTTAGTTCTAGCTTGCAAAAGTACCAATGTAATTTTAAAATAGCCCATATTGCAAATTTGAAGTTTTGTCAAATTTATGAATGTGATTTTTTCTAGAAGGCCTATATAATTTATAGATATTTTGCAAATTTCTGTTTTGAGGTTATCTGCCGAAAATATTAGCCATTTCTTCAGAATGCTAAGCTTGCTTTGTGCTTCAATTATTATCTCGTTGTTTGCTATGCTATTTTAAAATCTAGCGGCATTTCCTTGCAGTGTTGCTAGAATGAAGGTTTTCATAGCATGCCTCTTTTTTAAACTACTACCTATTATGGCAATTCTAGAACTTGCACCTAATTATCGATTGCCTCTTATGCATTTGAAAAACAATCGATATCAAGATATATGCCATATTGATTAACTTGCTCATTTCTTCCGGGTTTGGGAACAAATTCACGCCTTAAATTTGATCTTATAAGTGCATTAATTTAATTATGGTTTCCATGCTCCTACATAGTTAGGTTAAGTTTCTCTATGCCATAATTGCATATCAGCGAAGGCTTTATTTACCTAAAAAATGCCTTTCTTTTCTTCTAGATTGTATTAATGTTGTTCTTTTAAAAGACCTGGATCTATTTTTCCAGTCCTTGGTGTTTTCAATGCCTTTTCTTTCTCTATTTTGTTTAATTAGTCATGTATAAACCTCTCTATGTCTTCTACACCCATTCCTTGTAAGGGATCCCGTGTGTCTTTTGAACCACTTGTAGAGTGTTTTCTGTCACCTTGATTACCACTATATCTTTTAATTTCTTTAAACACACATGAAGTTGCAATGTTATAGTGGTTTTTTGTAGTGCAATAACTTTTAAAGTTTTTGAGAAAGTGATCTTGGTGCAAGACATGGTTTTCAGTTTCTGAATTCTGTAATTCAGTCAAAATTTTGTAAGGTCATCTTGTTTAGATTTTTAAATATGTTTTGTATTGCATGAGATAAATCTGTTACTTGATTTAATAATTTTTCCCACTTGATGGTCTTAGTGTATAATTTCAGTTATATTATATAAGAAACAAGGAATTTTCATGGGTTTCTCAATCTAGTTTTGCCCCTGTTTAGGCTCTAATACATTTTTTTGGGCCCAACTTCTCCTTTGGTTAGAAAAGAAATATTCTTAACTTAGACTAAAAGTTTAAGATTGAGTTTCGACATTTCTTAAACTTGAGATGTGTCAATTCCAAATTTTTTTTTTTTTTTTGAAAATATGAGGTAGTGTAATGAAATGCTAAAAAGATAAGGGGTCAAAAATTTTATTTTCCATTTTACCTTTTTTCTCGAAAAACATGGTTTAATAACCCGTTTTTCCAAGCTGCTGTACGTGGGTAACTATGTTAAGAAATGGGATATCCATGTAATTATGTTTTTAAAATACAAGATTCGGGTTAAACGCTCATTCTTATTCAATTATGATGGTTCTCCTCCATTCCTATTCAACTAGCATGGTTCTTACAAATCATTACATATATTGTCCCTTTTTTTAGGCATTGACTTATGTTGTTGTTTCTCTTTTTTTGCTTTTGCATTGCCATGTGATAAAAGTACCGTAAGACGAATGTGCTGATTACCTAGTAGAAGTTACTTAATACTTTTTTATAGTCCTCTTGATAATGGCTCTTGCACACAAATATGTGTTGTTTAACAATGAATTTTTGTGTTCATTTTGGTCCTTAGGGCCTCTTATTGATCATTTTGTGCATTCACTTTGTCTTATTTTTTGTATTATTGACTAGTTTTCACTTGCTCTTTAATGCATTGGCTTAGTTTTTTTACTTCAATTATAGCATCGTTTATTTTTGCTTCCCGTTCGGCTCCTCCTTACGCAGTTATTCGTTCTATTCTTTTACCTTGTCCATTCCCTCATGTGACAGAGATGATTAGAAGCTATAGTGAGCTTTAAGAGTTTTGAGCATTCATCTATACAAAATAATTGAGTTACGTAGTTTTATCTTTGAGAATTTACCCGAATAAGGGTTATTTGATTTAGATTTAGAATTCTTTAATTCAATTTAGCTGCTAATGTTTATTATTTTGTTTTGGATGGATTTCTATGATAATGAGTTATCTTTATATAGTTACTTACGCAGATATATTGTCGTTGACGATCTTTTATGCTTTGTTTTATAAGTGGCATAACAAGAAATGTAGTGAAAGTATACATCATTTTAGGACGTTGACTTTAGTCTCGGCTTCTGTAATTGGTGGCATGACAATTTTTGCATTGGTTTGTTCATCTTTATAGAGAAATTGATTATAAGTTACTCGTGCTCTAGCATGGAGTCTTTGCTCTCTCTCTCTCTCTCTCTCTCTCTCTCTATATATATATATATATATATATATATATATATAGGTTTGGCCGGAAATAAAACAATCTCTAGATTATCTGATTTGGTCTACTTCGTTAAACCAGTCGTCAATCCTTGCGGACCTGCCAAAGGCATATCGACGTCTGGTATCCATAGATTAATCATTCAAAAGAGATAAGAGTCCCCGGTTGGACCGTGATCCATAGAGGATGAAGTGTAATATTTGATAAAAGCAAAGCGGAATATTGAAAAGATTCAAAAAAGATAGGGCAAAAACTTAGAGAGAGAGAGAGAGTCTTTATTGAAGATTTATTTTCAAAATTTCAGGATGCTGGATAGGTTTTGACAAGATTTCAATCTCAGGATGCTAGGTTGAACTACCAAGGTTCTCTTTTAAGGCTAAAAACTCAGGGCATGCGTTAGTCTGCGGGCTTTCAACGCCATCACTCGGCAATAACCCTGAACGACTCGCTCCCACTATTGTTTTGAACCCATAAAGAAGACTCTGGTAATTCGTTTAGAAGCATAATTGATTTAGATCAGGGAAAACCTGGGGTAAGCATAATCATTTTTAAATAAAATTTTTAAAAGAGTTTCTCTTTCCCAAGTAAATGCCATATGGTTTTTAATCATTGAGCCTCATCAAGAGCCATTTAGTTTTCAAGACATGATTAACAATTTTAATATAGATCAACAAACTACCGAACACATATTAAATACCTTTAGTTTATATTATACGGCTTTAGAAACTTTAGACACCACAAATGAAAGGATAAAACATTATATAGACACAAACTCCATTAATTTAGTATACAACCCCTTATCTTTTTATATAAGATATTTTCTAAATTTAGACTTATTATTAGAAGATTTTGATATTTTCTTTCAACATCTTATAGGTTTCTATATACAATTAAAAGACGATCAGAATAACTCTTTATATTATACTGAGTTTCATAGAAGGCTAGATCATTTAGATCAAACCTCTGATCAAACTATAGAATTAAACAATCTAAGGGTACCTACAGATGTCTCTATAGGAATCATAAATAATATGAATAATTTACAGTTAGAATCAGACTTAGATTACGAAGATTATTTAAATTATGACGAAAATAGTAATGATTACCCTTGGGATGATGAAGCCCTAGCCAATCTAGACAACTCTCTTAATGGTATATAGATGACCACTACGAACAAGTTAGAAATAGTTAATCTTCAGACAGATACAAAAAGTTTAAAAACAATTAGAGAAAACTTAGACTATATGAAAGATGTTTTTAAACAATCTTCAGACAAGACAAAAAACAATGAAATAATAGTATTAGAAAAACTTAGTAAACAGGCTATTGAAATAGAAAAAATAATAACAATAATAGAAAAGCTAGTAAATATAACTAATAAGCTAGAAGATAACTTAAGACAATATTTTAATATTCAAGGACTAGATTACAAATGACCACTTCCAAAAATTATGAAAACTATTCAGACTATAAACAAGCTATGTTAGATGAAAATGATTACTTATTCCCAGCAGAAGGCATATCTAAAAACGCTCTGGGAACTCCAAACGATCTTTCTAATAGAAAACAAAATAATGTTATTATAATGTTACTAATAAAATGTTTAGAAAGACTCGACACCCTAGCCCTAAAAGTAGAGCTATTTCTTAAGCCAAAAACAGAGACTAGCTTAGATATGGATGTTATATGCAAAAAATTAGAAAAAATAAAAGTAGACAAACCTAAAAAGAAAAAAGACTTAAAATTTTTAACATATGACAAGTCATAATAGTCGTATGGTAGGAAGAGGAAATATAGAGGACAGAACCAGAACAGAAGTTTTGGCTACTGAAACTAGAAGACGTAATGAAAACACATTACAAAATAGAGTTCTTAGATTATTTAGAACACCTTCTATTCCTATAATCTCTTTAGAACAAATAATAGATATTGATAGTCAAATACAACAATTTAGACAAAATAGACTAGATTTAATATCCCCACAAATCTTATATCAACATCATTCTCAGTTCAATCAAACCAGACTATTTATGCATTATAGAGAAACACAAAATAGATGTATAGGAGAAGATGTAGCTAGTATCAATTTAATACATCCAGACTCTGAAATTGAGTTAACTAAAGGAAATTTTAATTTAACACATATAGGATTAATAGTAATAGGAATAAAAGGCTTAACTAGAAGAGATACCGGTGCCAAAGTATTTCTAGCTATAGTAGATGATAGATTCTCTAGTGAACAGGCTATCATAGGAGCTATAGAAGTTGACATGAACAACAATGGCGGCATCTTTTATTGTGCACCAGACTTTTGTATTAATACAAAAGATTTTGCCAAAAACATAAAAGTAAAAATAATGACTAAAGGTTATAAAGATTTCCAACAAGGAAAAAACCTTTTAATATGCACCACATTTATAGGAAAATTAACACAAAGCAGTCAAGTAGGATATAAGTTAACCATAGATGACACTGCAAAATTTATTATAAATAGAGGTATTAGACTTTTACCACCTTACAAGGTAGATTCCTTAGAAAATGCAGGACAAGAATGGCTAGTAGATAAGATTTTAACAACTAGCTCTAATAACAGTATAGTACCAACAGATAACATGTGGTACATAGATGCATCAGGAAGAAGATCAGTTAGATTTACTAATTTCGTAGAAGCTAATGCTCATGTAGAAGATCAAGATATCACAGAAGATGAAGAAAATGTATAGTTACAAAGACTTTGATATCTTAAAAGACTTAGACATAAAAATTCTCAATCAATCCATAGGAACTACATTTGTAGGACAAGGCTTAAGTATAGAACAATTACAAAATTTCATACGTATCACAGAAAAGGAAGACAATTTAAACAGTTTAGATATATTTAATCAACCTGAATACACAATACAACATAGCCCTAATAATCCTATTTTAGATAGTCTTAATGAAATAAACCTAAGCTTCAATCCTTCTCTGAATACTCCAAGTATAGAAAGAATTGAGCCTGTAACAAATTACAAGACAGAATTAGATCATAAAATAAACACTGCTATACTAGAAATAGAACAGATTAGAATGGAACATAAGACTCTATATGAACAAAACATATTACTAGAAACAGAAATGGAAACAATAATAGATTCTCTAGAAGATGACTTACAACCTAAAGAATTAGAAGAGATAAATGTAGATCTAGAACAATTAGAAACAAGTTCAATAGATACCCAGATTACTACAAACAATGTTAAATTCAATCTTATGAATGAAGTACCTTATTTCCTTATGGAAGAAGGTGAAAATTCAGGCACTACTAATAATAGAAACAATGACGGTGGTAGATTTTATACTACCCAACCTCATGTAAGACCATATTATCCTTATGGTAATACACCAAGAAAAAGTGCAGATATAGAAAATAATATATCAGGTAGACCATTCTATAAACCTAGAGGTAAAAGACATCCTTTAGAACAAAACTTTAAAATACAAAAGGCTTCAGAACCTTTTATTTTAAATATAACAGCCGTAGATCCACAACAAAGAAATAATTACATACAAGTATGGAAAGATGCTGTTGTAGCAAATTTTATAACTAAGCAATCTGATAATTTAGAAACAGGAGAAGAAATGATTAGATATATGGTACAATTCTTAGGTCCTATAGCTAAAGCAAACTTTGAAGAATGGCAAAAGACTTATCCTAATGATTTAAAGCAAATGGCAGATTTAGGACCTAATCCTTATAATTTTGTTAACACTATACAATTAATCTTAACAGGAAGAAACCCTAACACAGGAGATACCTTAATCCAGACTGAAGCAGCTAGAAAATTAGAACAAGTACATCTATATAGTTGGCATAATATAAAACCTTTCATGCAAGAATATTATTATTTTGCCTCACAAAGTGGCAACATTTATAAACAAACGGTAATAGATAAATTTCTAAACAAGTTACCAGGAGCCTTAGGAAGAGAAATTTACGAAACAATTAATAAGTTAAACCCAGACCATATATGGACTCCTTCTTTAGGAGACATTTTTGAAAGAGTTATAGAAATATTAGTTTCAAAATGCACTAATATACAAATAGCTAGACAGTTAAAAAATGAAACTAGTTTCTGTAAAGAAATATACACACCACAACACTACGGTCAAGAGGAATCTAGACCAAAGTACAATAAGAAAACTTATAAAAGACATAAACAACCTAGGAAAACTTATTATCTAAGAAAGAGTAAGGCTAGAAGACCTTTCCTAAACCCTAAACATGTTAGGAAATACGATACTAGAAGAATATATAAAAACAAAATCACCTGCTACTCATGCGGTGAACCAGATCATTTAAGTTCTAACTGCCCCAGAAGACATAACAATAATAATTTTAAAGCAATGATAGTTAATAACACTAATGAAGATCTCCTAGAAGTAGATGAAACACTTAGTGATACAGAAAGTATCTATAGTATTAAATCAATAGATGAATACATAGAAGATAACCTCTCTATAAGTAGTGATGATGAAGATGAAAATCTTCCAGTCGAAACTACAGATAGACTAGATACTTTTATAAATTCATTAAGAAACACAGAAATATACAATTTTATGTTTAAACCCTTAGCTGAAAAATTAACTTTAGAAGAAAACTGTATACATCAGTGGCAAATAGAAAAGGGAATAGATACAACGCCTTGTTATATATGCAATTGGTACCCTGCAATTAAAGTTAGATGTAAATGTGATTTATGTTATATAGAAGCATGCATAAAATGCATTAAATTAAAATACAACGTAGATATTATCAAACCGTTAAAAGTAAAAACAAACGAAGACGTTTATTATGATAAAAATGTCAATAGAAGACTTGAATTCTTAGAACAAAAGGTTATTTTAATAGAAGAAACTTTAAAACAAAGGCATGAAGATGAATTAATCTTTGGAAATAATAAACAATTAATCCAACAAATACAACGAGACTTTAAAATAGAAAAATTCTGCACTAAAGCAAGATTTAACAACCTTATAACCACTAGAATACAAATTAGGCATTATAACAAGCTAATAGAAACAAATGCAATAATAGATACAGGTTGCACCATAACTGTTATAGATCCAAGCTTGGCTGATCTATCACACGTTAAAACCTTTGATGATCCGTTGATAGGAATAGGATTCACAGGCAACCCAATAACTTATGATAAATATATTACAAATGCTTCTATTACTTTTCTCACACCTTGCAATACACAGAGCAAACCCTATATTCTTAAACAAGCCTTCTGTGCACCTATAGCACATTCAGAAGGGAAAATTATTCTTGGAATAAATTTCTTAATAAATGACAACAATACCTTAACCATTACAAAAGACTTCATACAAATAGCACAGAATGTTACACATACACCTATTAACATTGACACTCCATCAGAGTACGCTCAGAAGCGTGGTGGGGAATATGTTAATATAAAAGGAAAAAATAAAATATGTGAAGACTGCAGTAATGGTAAAACAAACTGTTGTATTAAAAACATAGGTAATGAATGCGTAAAAATAGAAGAAATAATAGAAGATAAAGACAACATAGAAGATAATATAGATTTAGACATATATAACCTAGACAGAATTAGTTATAATCTAATAAACTACTTTACAAACAAAAATGATATAATTAGAGCTTTAGATAAACTCCCTTTTATAGGAGAAGATCCTATCAAAAGATGGGATTTAAATCAGATATATTGTAAACTAGACCTTATAAATCCTGACTATATTGTCAAGACAGCTAATATAGAAGCAAGTAGTTTAGATGCTGATGATTTTAAAATGCATATAAAAGATCTATCAGATTTAAAAGTAATTAGGCCAAGCAATAGCCCTCATAGATCTGCAGCTTTTATAGTTAGAAATCATGCAGAAATTCTAAGAGGAAGAAGTAGAATGGTAATAAATTATAAAAGACTTAATGATAATATAAAAGACGATAGTTATAATATTCCTAATAAGACTTTCCTTTTAAGTAAAATACAAGGCAAGAGAATATTTAGTAAATTCGATTGCAAATCAGGCTTTTATCAAATCAAGATGTGGCCTGAAGATGTTAAATGGACAGCTTTTACTACTCCCGAAGGCCTATACGAATGGTTAGTTATGCCTTTCGGCCTTAAGACAGCACCAAGTATCTTCCAGCGAAAAATGGATGATATTTTTAGACCATATAATGATTTTATCTTAGTTTATATAGATGACATACTAGTTTGTAGTAAAAATGAAAATGAGCATTTGTCTCATCTAGATTTAGTATTCAAACTCTTTAATAAACATGGTTTAATTCTTAGTAAAAAGAAAGTAGAATTATTTAAAACTAATATAAAATTCTTAGGAATGGAAATAGGAAATGGCAAAATTAAATTACAAGAGCATATAGCTAAAAAGATTTTAGACTTTCCTGACAAGTTAGAAGGATTAAAACAAATTCAAGCCTTTTTAGGATTAATTAATCAAGCTAGAATGTATTTTAAAGATCTTAGCAAACTAATAGGTCCTCTATACAATAAAACTAGAAAAAATGGACAAAGACATTTTAATATAGAAGATATTAAAATAGTTAAAACTATAAAAGAAAAAGTTAAAAATTTACCAGACCTATATCTACCCTTAGATACAGATTACCTTATAGTTCAGACAGATGGATGCAAAGAAGGTTGGGGAGCAGTTTTATACTGCAAACCAAATAAATATAGTAATAAGAAAGAAGAAAGAATATGCAGGTACTCTAGCGGCAAATACAAAGAAAGTAACCAGTACTTAACTAGTTTAGACTTTGAATTACTAGCTATAGTTTATGCCCTAGAACAATTCAAGGCACTCCTAATTTCAAAATATGAGTTTTGCATTAGGACAGACTGTGAAGCCATAGTAAGATACAATAAAAATAAAGATTCTAGATATACTAATAGATGGTTAAAATTTATGACTACCTTAAGCAATTATAGGATAGACAAAATAGAATGGCAGCATATTAAAGGAGTTGATAACTCCATTGCAGATTTATTATCTAGAAAGATTTTGTCTTAAATAACCTGATCAGACAGATTTCCATAAATAGAAACAGACAACTTTCTTGTTTTATTTTTCAGATGGCTTCTTCAGCATCAGCATCTTCTGCTCAGACAAGACAGAACCAGACAAACCAGGCACATCCTATTTTTCCCACACAGTTCGTTAATTATGTAGACAACCTTGGTAGAAATAGAATAAACTACAATGGTAATAATTTAGAAGTCTTACATGCTGGTTCAAGATTCCAAGTCAAGGATCATAAAATTGGTCCTTTTCCAGTCGATCAAAGAACTCTATTAGATAATTTATGGCAATCCTATGTTAAGAAAGACAATGGATGGTTTGTCAATACAGTCAATGCTGTTGCAAATTATTTTCATAAGATAAGAGACACTAAAAAATACAACTTTTATTGTGTATTCAAAGGCAATATTCCGGGAATTTATAAAAATTACCCAGAAGCAATGGTAGGAGGCGTCGGAAATGAAAAATTGCCATGGTACAAAGGCACTATAACATTTCAAGAAGCCACCACCTTAATGCAGACCCATTACGGCCCAAATTATTATATTAGCCCAGAATGTCAAGACACGTCTATTTCAGACACCATAGCAGATTGTGAGAACTGTAATACCTTAATTAGAAACCACAATAATTTAAAATCAAGACATGATTATTTATCTTTAGAAAAATCACATTTTAATTTGCAAATTAATCAACTTAAAACTCAGTTACAGGTGGCTGAATTAGAAGCAAATGATTGGAAGCAAAAATATATTACCCTTCTTACTTCTAAACAATCAAAACCCAGTACTTCGGGTAAAAAAGAAGTACCTAGTCTGGATTCACAGGCTTCCAGTAAAGACAAACCAAGTCCTGTTAAAGTTGGTAATTTACTCAAAATTACTGAAATTCCTTCGGATTCAGGAGAAAGAATCCCTAGTCCAGTTTCACAGGCAGCTGGTAAAGACTCATCAAGTCCTGATATAGTTGGTGTTTTACTCAAAAACACTGAAAAACCTTTGAATATGGGAGAATATATTCCTAGTCCAGTTCAACAGGTAATTGGTAAAGACATTTCAAATCCTGAGACCCCTGTCCATTTGGGTAAAATGGAATTAAGAAGACTTAAAAGCAAGAAGGCAAAGAGGCAAGCTCTGGCTATACAAACTCAAGTAGCCAAAGTTCTTTCTGAACTAGTCAACCAGACCTTAGCTAGCAAGACAACGGATGCCACTACGAGTAATTTTGAAGATTCTTTATTTCAAGATGCTCAAAGACAGAGTCCAAGTTTCACTGCTACATCTAGTGAAGACTCATCTGATAAGACTGAAGACCAGACGCAGAATGATTCTAGTGAAAGACCCCATAAAAAGTAAAAGACAGCAAGCATAAAAGTTAAGGTGCATTATTTAACAACCTTGGCCCCACTCAGTTGAAGACACCTTATCTCCTCCAGCAAATAATATCGGCAGAACAAGACAAATAGAAGAAGAATCTCCTTTATTAAAGACGCACTCAGCAGACAACCAGCACCTATCTCGAAAGAAGAAGAATGAAGACAAAAGACAGCAAGGCTATCCGACACATGGAATCCTAGCCTACTGTTAATCTTTAGACTTTAAGACCCTACTTTAAAGACTTTAGCAAAAGTAATTTGTAATGTAGTTACTTAAAGTTATTTTGTCCTTTTGTACAGACGCAATGTCTTAGATTAGCTTTCATTTTCTTAGATTAGCTTTCATTTGCCTATAAGTAGAAGGCAGATTCATTTTGTAAAGGCATGCGAAAATATATGCAAAAGCTCTCAAGCTACTCTTGTTACAACCTTCTCTTCTTTACAATCAACTGCCTTTCTCTTTAAACCTTTCGATTCAAGTGCAAGTTACTCAGCAAGCTTTATTCCTAGTAAGTTTTACTCTTTAAACTTGTTTATCATTCAGGGGTGAAAACGCTCAATGGTGAAACACATTCTATGAATTGAAAGGGAACTTCTTCTAAGTTTAATATTTCTAAAAACATTGTTAATAATGTTTTGATTAAAAACCATATGGCATTTACTTGGGAAAGAGAAACTCTTTTAAAAATTTTATTTAAAAATGATTATGCTTACCCCAGGTTTTCCCTGATCTAAATCAATTATGCTTCTAAACGAATTACCAGAGTCTTCTTTATGGGTTCAAAACAATAGTGGGAGCGAGTCGTTCAGGGTTATTGCCGAGTGATGGCGTTGAAAGCCCGCAGACTAACGCATGCCCTGAGTTTTTAGCCTTAAAAGAGAACCTTGGTAGTTCAACCTAGCATCCTGAGATTGAAATCTTGTCAAAACCTATCCAGCATCCTGAAATTTTGAAAATAAATCTTCAATAAAGACTCTCTCTCTCTCTAAGTTTTTGCCCTATCTTTTTTGAATCTTTTCAATATTTCGCTTTGCTTTTATCAAATATTACACTTTATCCTCTATGGATCACGGTCCAACCGGGGACTCTTATCTCTTTTGAATGATTAATCTATGGATACCAGACGTCGATATGCCTTTGGCAGGTCCGCAAGGATTGACGACTGGTTTAACGAAGTAGACCAAATCAGATAATCTAGAGATTGTTTTATTTCCGGCCAAATGAATCTTCCATTTTGAAAATAAATCTTCAATAAAGACTCTCTCTCTAAGTTTTTGCCCTATCTTTTTTGAATCTTTTCAATATTCCGCTTTGCTTTTATCAAATATTACACTTCATCCTCTATGGATCACGGTCCAACCGGGGACTCTTATCTCTTTTGAATGATTAATCTATGGATACCAGACGTCGATATGCCTTTGGCAGGTCCGCAAGGATTGACGACTGGTTTAACGAAGTAGACCAAATCAGATAATCTAGAGATTGTTTTATTTCCGGCCAAACCCCCCTCCATTTTGGTATCAGAGCCATACCTTCCTTGGTTTTGAAGAAAAAGTTTACTAAGTAAAGGAGAATGTTAAGTAACCAAAGAGCAAGTAACCCCATTTATCAATTATCATGGATGAACTACCTGCAAATCAATCTGTTAGTACTAGACCTAGTAATCCTACGTATTACTGTTCTTATACTGAAGACTATGAACAATATCAGGCACATGCTAGACAATTTAATGCCTTTTATACTGCTTTAGATCTTGTTAATTCTACAAACAAAAGTCTTAAATATTTTCTAGACACAGGCAGGCATAGAATATTTAGAGATCCTCTAAAATCCTATCTAAATTATACTTCTCTGTTAGATCCCTATACACGTATAATGAATGAATATCTAGAAAAACTCTTAAGACATCATATAGGACTAATAGATCAAGCAAATAACAGTAGATATTCCTCCATGCATATACAACAGATATTAAGGAGAAATGCTATGCTACCACCAGTTCACAGGCCCCCTCTAAGTAGTTATGATGAGCCTAGTTACGATGAACCAAATGGCCAGTAATAGTTCACCAGACATTCCTAGACAAAGACAACCTACTTATATTAGTAGTTCTGAAGACCGTTTCGAAGCCAATTATATACAATTCCGTAGATTTCTAGTAACTTTAGAAGTAATCGATGACACTAATGATTTGATTACATCTCATATAGCTGCAAATACATTACCACTTAGGTATAATCCCTTAAGAAGTTACATTAGTACTTTTATAAATGTTTCTGCTATAACCATAGGCATAGACACTTACTTAAAACAAATAGTAGAATTTTATATATATTATAAAGACATTAAGAATAACGATTATTACAGTAGAGAATATTTGAGACTTAGAATCAATAGACCCCATTTTGATAGATTTAGAGCTATAATTGAAAGACACGAATCTACTGCCTTAGAAAATTTAACAGACCATATAAATTTCTTACAAATTACAAGTAATATAGACAGTACGGATTCAGATAGTTCTAGTGATAATGAAGAACCAAACAGTTTACACCTTCCAGATTAATGACAAATAGAAACTTAAACATTGAGCCTCATCAAGAGCCATTTAGTTTTCAAGACATGATTAACAATTTTAATATAGATCAACAAACTACCGAACACATATTAAATACCTTTAGTTTATATTATACGGCTTTAGAAACTTTAGACACCACAAATGAAAGGATAAAACATTATATAGACACAAACTCCATTAATTTAGTATACAACCCCTTATCTTTTTATATAAGATATTTTCTAAATTTAGACTTATTATTAGAAGATTTTGATATTTTCTTTCAACATCTTATAGGTTTCTATATACAATTAAAAGACGATCAGAATAACTCTTTATATTATACTGAGTTTCATAGAAGGCTAGATCATTTAGATCAAACCTCTGATCAAACTATAGAATTAAACAATCTAAGGGTACCTACAGATGTCTCTATAGGAATCATAAATAATATGAATAATTTACAGTTAGAATCAGACTTAGATTACGAAGATTATTTAAATTATGACGAAAATAGTAATGATTACCCTTGGGATGATGAAGCCCTAGCCAATCTAGACAACTCTCTTAATGGTATATAGATGACCACTACGAACAAGTTAGAAATAGTTAATCTTCAGACAGATACAAAAAGTTTAAAAACAATTAGAGAAAACTTAGACTATATGAAAGATGTTTTTAAACAATCTTCAGACAAGACAAAAAACAATGAAATAATAGTATTAGAAAAACTTAGTAAACAGGCTATTGAAATAGAAAAAATAATAACAATAATAGAAAAGCTAGTAAATATAACTAATAAGCTAGAAGATAACTTAAGACAATATTTTAATATTCAAGGACTAGATTACAAATGACCACTTCCAAAAATTATGAAAACTATTCAGACTATAAACAAGCTATGTTAGATGAAAATGATTACTTATTCCCAGCAGAAGGCATATCTAAAAACGCTCTGGGAACTCCAAACGATCTTTCTAATAGAAAACAAAATAATGTTATTATAATGTTACTAATAAAATGTTTAGAAAGACTCGACACCCTAGCCCTAAAAGTAGAGCTATTTCTTAAGCCAAAAACAGAGACTAGCTTAGATATGGATGTTATATGCAAAAAATTAGAAAAAATAAAAGTAGACAAACCTAAAAAGAAAAAAGACTTAAAATTTTTAACATATGACAAGTCATAATAGTCGTATGGTAGGAAGAGGAAATATAGAGGACAGAACCAGAACAGAAGTTTTGGCTACTGAAACTAGAAGACGTAATGAAAACACATTACAAAATAGAGTTCTTAGATTATTTAGAACACCTTCTATTCCTATAATCTCTTTAGAACAAATAATAGATATTGATAGTCAAATACAACAATTTAGACAAAATAGACTAGATTTAATATCCCCACAAATCTTATATCAACATCATTCTCAGTTCAATCAAACCAGACTATTTATGCATTATAGAGAAACACAAAATAGATGTATAGGAGAAGATGTAGCTAGTATCAATTTAATACATCCAGACTCTGAAATTGAGTTAACTAAAGGAAATTTTAATTTAACACATATAGGATTAATAGTAATAGGAATAAAAGGCTTAACTAGAAGAGATACAGGCGCTAAAGTATTTCTAGCTATAGTAGATGATAGATTCTCTAGTGAACAAGCTATCATAGGAGCTATAGAAGTTGACATGAACAACAATGGCGGCATCTTTTATTGTGCACCAGATTTTTGTATTAATACAAAAGATTTTGCCAAAAACATAAAAGTAAAAATAATGACTAAAGGATATAAAGATTTTCAACAAGGCAAAAACCTTTTAATATGCACCACCTTTATAGGAAAATTAACACAAAGTAGTCAAGTAGGATATAAGTTAACCATAGATGACACTGCAAAATTTATTATAAATCGAGGTATTAGACTTTTACCACCTTACAAGGTAGATTCCTTAGAAAATGCAGGACAAGAATGGCTAGTAGATAAGATTTTAACTACTAGTTCTAATAATAGCATAGTACCAACAGATAACATGTGGTACATAGATGCATCAGGAAGAAGATCAGTTAGATTTACCAATTTCGTAGAAGCTAATAATCAAGTAGAAGATCAAGATATCACAGAAGATGAAGAGAATGTATAGTTACCAAGACTTTGATATCTTAAAAGACTTAGACATAAAAATTCTAAATCAATCCATAGGAACTACATTTGTAGGACAAGGCTTAAGTATAGAACAATTACAAAATTTCATACGTATCACAGAAAAGGAAGACAATTTAAACAGTTTAGATATATTTAATCAACCTGAATACACAATACAACATAGCCCTAATAATCCTATTTTAGATAGTCTTAATGAAATAAACCTAAGCTTCAATCCTTCTCTGAATACTCCAAGTATAGAAAGAATTGAGCCTGTAACAAATTACAAGACAGAATTAGATCATAAAATAAACACTGCTATACTAGAAATAGAACAGATTAGAATGGAACATAAGACTCTATATGAACAAAACATATTACTAGAAACAGAAATGGAAACAATAATAGATTCTCTAGAAGATGACTTACAACCTAAAGAATTAGAAGAGATAAATGTAGATCTAGAACAATTAGAAACAAGTTCAATAGATACCCAGATTACTACAAACAATGTTAAATTCAATCTTATGAATGAAGTACCTTATTTCCTCATGGAAGAAGGTGAAAATTCAGGCACTACTAATAATAGAAACAATGACGGTGGTAGATTTTATACTACCCAACCTCATGTAAGACCATATTATCCTTATGGTAATACACCAAGAAAAAGTGCAAATATAGAAAATAATATATCAGGTAGACCATTCTATAAACCTAGAGGTAAAAGACATCCTTTAGAACAAAACTTTAAAATACAAAAGGCTTCAGAACCTTTTATTTTAAATATAACAGCCGTAGATCCACAACAAAGAAATAATTACATACAAGTATGGAAAGATGCTGTTGTAGCAAATTTTATAACTAAGCAATCTGATAATTTAGAAACAGGAGAAGAAATGATTAGATATATGGTACAATTCTTAGGTCCTATAGCTAAAGCAAACTTTGAAGAATGGCAAAAGACTTATCCTAATGATTTAAAGCAAATGGCAGATTTAGGACCTAATCCTTATAATTTTGTTAACACTATACAATTAATCTTAACAGGAAGAAACCCTAACACAGGAGACACCTTAATCCAGACTGAAGCAGCTAGAAAATTAGAACAAGTACATCTATATAGTTGGCATAATATAAAACCTTTCATGCAAGAATATTATTATTTTGCCTCACAAAGTGGCAACATTTATAAACAAACGGTAATAGATAAATTTCTAAACAAGTTACCAGGAGCCTTAGGAAGAGAAATTTACGAAACAATTAATAAGTTAAACCCAGACCATATATGGACTCCTTCTTTAGGAGACATTTTTGAAAGAGTTATAGAAATATTAGTTTCAAAATGCACTAATATACAAATAGCTAGACAGTTAAAAAATGAAACCAGTTTCTGTAAAGAAATATACACACCACAACACTACGGTCAAGAGGAATCTAGACCAAAGTACAATAAGAAAACTTATAAAAGACATAAACAACCTAGGAAAACTTATTATCTAAGAAAGAGTAAGGCTAGAAGACCTTTCCTAAACCCTAAACATGTTAGGAAATACGATACTAGGAGAATATATAAAAACAAAATCACCTGCTACTCATGCGGTGAACCAGATCATTTAAGTTCTAATTGCCCCAGAAGACATAACAATAATAATTTTAAAGCAATGATAGTTAATAACACTAATGAAGATCTCCTAGAAGTAGATGAAACACTTAGTGATACAGAAAGTATCTATAGTATTAAATCAATAGATGAATACATAGAAGATAACCTCTCTATAAGTAGTGATGATGAAGATGAAAATCTTCCAGTCGAAACTACAGATAGACTAGATACTTTTATAAATTCATTAAGAAACACAGAAATATACAATTTTATGTTTAAACCCTTAGCTGAAAAATTAACTTTAGAAGAAAACTGTATACATCAGTGGCAAATAGAAAAAGGAATAGATACAACACCTTGTTATATATGCAATTGGTACCCTGCAATTAAAGTTAGATGTAAATGTGAATTATGTTATATAGAAGCATGCATAAAATGCATTAAATTAAAATACAACGTAGATATTATCAAACCTTTAAAAGAAAAAACAAACAAAGACGTTTATTATGATAAAAATGTCAATAGAAGACTTGAATTCTTAGAACAAAAGGTTATTTTAATAGAAGAAACTTTAAAACAAAGGCATGAAGATGAATTAATCTTTGGAAATAATAAACAATTAATCCAACAAATACAACGAGACTTTAAAATAGAAAAATTCTGCACTAAAGCAAGATTTAACAACCTTATAACCACTAGAATACAAATTAGGCATTATAACAAGCTAATAGAAACAAATGCAATAATAGATACAGGTTGCACCATAACTGTTATAGATCCAAGCTTAGCTGATCTATCACACGTTAAAACCTTTGATGATCCGTTGATAGGAATAGGATTCACAGGCAACCCAATAACTTATGATAAATATATTACAAATGCTTCTATTACTTTTCTCACACCTTGCAATACACAGAGCAAACCCTATATTCTTAAACAAGCCTTCTGTGCACCTATAGCACATTCAGAAGGGAAAATTATTCTTGGAATAAATTTCTTAATAAATGACAACAATACCTTAACTATTACAAAAGACTTCATACAAATAGCACAGAATGTTACACATACACCTATTAACATTGACACTCCATCAGAGTACGCTCAGAAGCGTGGTGGGGAATATGTTAATATAAAAGGAAAAAATAAAATATGTGAAGACTGCAGTAATGGTAAAACAAACTGTTGTATTAAAAGTATAGGTAATGAATGCGTAAAAATAGAAGAAATAATAGAAGATGAAGACAACATAGATGATAATATAGATTTAGACATATATAACCTAGACAGAATTAGTTATAATCTAATAAACTACTTTACAAACAAAAATGATATAATTAGAGCTTTAGATAAACTCCCTTTTATAGGAGAAGATCCTATCAAAAGATGGGATTTAAATCAGATATATTGTAAACTAGACCTTATAAATCCTGACTATATTGTCAAGACAGCTAATATAGAAGCAAGTAGTTTAGATGCTGATGATTTTAAAATGCATATAAAAGATCTATCAGATTTAAAAGTAATTAGGCCAAGCAATAGCCCTCATAGATCTGCAGCTTTTATAGTTAGAAATCATGCAGAAATTCTAAGAGGAAGAAGTAGAATGGTAATAAATTATAAAAGACTTAATGATAACATAAAAGACGATAGTTATAATATTCCTAATAAGACTTTCCTTTTAAGTAAAATACAAGGCAAGAGAATATTTAGTAAATTCGATTGCAAATCAGGCTTTTATCAAATCAAGATGTGGCCTGAAGATGTTAAATGGACAGCTTTTACTACTCCCGAAGGCCTATACGAATGGTTAGTTATGCCTTTCGGCCTTAAGACAGCACCAAGTATCTTCCAGCGAAAAATGGATGATATTTTTAGACCATATAATGATTTTATCTTGGTTTATATAGATGACATACTAGTTTGTAGTAAAAATGAAAATGAGCATTTGTCTCATCTAGATTTAGTATTCAAACTCTTTAATAAACATGGTTTAATTCTTAGTAAAAAGAAAGTAGAATTATTTAAAACTAATATAAAATTCTTAGGAATGGAAATAGGAAATGGCAAAATTAAATTACAAGAGCATATAGCTAAAAAGATTTTAGACTTTCCTGACAAGTTAGAAGGATTAAAACAAATTCAAGCCTTTTTAGGATTAATTAATCAAGCTAGAATGTATTTTAAAGATCTTAGCAAACTAATAGGTCCTCTATACAATAAAACTAGAAAAAATGGACAAAGACATTTTAATATAGAAGATATTAAAATAGTTAAAACTATAAAAGAAAAAGTTAAAAATTTACCAGACCTATATCTACCCTTAGATACAGATTACCTTATAGTTCAGACAGATGGATGCAAAGAAGGTTGGGGAGCAGTTTTATACTGCAAACCAAATAAATATAGTAATAAGAAAGAAGAAAGAATATGCAGGTACTCTAGCGGCAAATACAAAGAAAGTAACCAGTACTTAACTAGTTTAGACTTTGAATTACTAGCTATAGTTTATGCCCTAGAACAATTCAAGGCACTCCTAATTTCAAAATATGAGTTTTGCATTAGGACAGACTGTGAAGCCATAGTAAGATACAATAAAAATAAAGATTCTAGATATACTAATAGATGGTTAAAATTTATGACTACCTTAAGCAATTATAGGATAGACAAAATAGAATGGCAGCATATTAAAGGAGTTGATAACTCCATTGCAGATTTATTATCTAGAAAGATTTTGTCTTAAATAACCTGATCAGACAGATTTCCATAAATAGAAACAGACAACTTTCTTGTTTTATTTTTCAGATGGCTTCTTCAGCGTCAGCATCTTCTGCTCAGACAAGACAGAACCAGACAAACCAGGCACATCCTATTTTTCCCACACAGTTCGTTAATTATGTAGACAACCTTGGTAGAAATAGAATAAACTACAATGGTAATAATTTAGAAGTCTTACATGCTGGTTCAAGATTCCAAGTCAAGGATCATAAAATTGGTCCTTTTCCAGTCGATCAAAGAACTCTATTAGATAATTTATGGCAATCCTATGTTAAGAAAGACAATGGATGGTTTGTCAATACAGTCAATGCTGTTGCAAATTATTTTCATAAGATAAGAGACACTAAAAAATACAACTTTTATTGTGTATTCAAAGGCAATATTCGGGAATTTATAAAAATTACCCAGAAGCAATGGTAGGAGGCGTCGGAAATGAAAAATTGCCATGGTACAAAGGCACTATAACATTTCAAGAAGCCACCACCTTAATGCAGACCCATTACGGCCCAAATTATTATATTAGCCCAGAATGTCAAGACACGTCTATTCAGACACCATAGCAGATTGTGAGAACTGTAATACCTTAATTAGAAACCACAATAATTTAAAATCAAGACATGATTATTTATCTTTAGAAAAATCACATTTTAATTTGCAAATTAATCAACTTAAAACTCAGTTACAGGTGGCTGAATTAGAAGCAAATGACTGGAAGCAAAAA